>QRFJ01002655.1:0-175000 GCA_006176705.1 Cocos nucifera
TAGTAAGTTACTATGTCCAGTACGTGTCATGCAATGAACAACAATTTTTTTTTTTTTTTTTTAAATAATAAAATTAAAAATAAATTTCTAAAGTAAAGCTAGGATCAAAATTTCAATATTGTTTTAAACATCAATCCCGGCAACGGCGCCAAAAACTTGATTGATGCGTGCTAATTTATAGCTATGGCAAGTGCACCAGTCGATCAAGTAATAAAGTGAATGAGTAGAGTATCGTCCCTAGAGGATTGGAAAACAAGTACTGAAAAGCTCTTTCCTATGCTTTATTTAGAAGATCGATTTATGAGAATAAAAAAAAATTAAAAAAAAATAATTAAAATAATTAAATTTTTTTTTTATTAAATAGAGAGAGTGTAAATTATTGAGGTTTTAAATTCAAGAGCAATGGATTACTAAGGCAATCGGTTCACCAACTCAATCAATACGATATTCAGGTTTTTAGATTAATTTTATTTCATGTGACGGTGGAGTCTCCTAATTTATTCACTACCCTTTGGTCCAGGCATAGCAAATCTATTAATATTTATTAATTACCCTTTGATCCAAGTGTAATTTAAATAAATATTAATGCATTAGGTTTTGTGAAACCCTCTAATTAAAATACGCTGCGTCCAAAGCGCACTAAAATTTCCGCATGCATATGAATTCTAATTTGATTCATAATACAAGGTATATAATCAAGAAGCATTAACATAGATGTACTTGGTCCGTAACATCTATGTTCATCAGATCAATTAGAAGATGGCCAGTAATCTAAAAGCATTAAGATCAGATTTATATACTCCTCATGAATAAAATTTAAAAATAAATTATACTGAATATTGCATCAAAAGAGTGGCTACACCTTAGCCTTAGTAAAATAAAATTTAGTTCATGATAACAAATTTAAAAACATAGTAAATAAAATAAAAAGCATGAAGAAATTAGACTGTTTGATTGCTGAAATTGATTATCTGTTGCTCTTGATGCGGAGAACTTGGTGAAGAAGAAGAGGCTCCTTGATATCTCCTCTCTCTTTCTTCCTCTCTCTCTTTCTTTCTTTTCCTTCTTCCCGTCTCTCTCTGTTTTCTCTCTGATTCTCCTTTCTTCCCTGTTTTTCTTTCTCTCACTGATTTTCTCTGTTTTTCCCTTTTTCTTTTTTTTTTTTTTTTTTCTCACGGCAACAGGGCTTTTTATAGATGAAGTCTCCAAAATCCATCCAAAACTCGATTTTAGACTCCTAAAACAATTCAAACTATGATCTGAATAATTCTGGCCGTGCGATGTTGATCAAACGGTCCAAAAACTACTCAAAAACCCGTTAAAATAACCCAGATCAAGTCGGATTTAATATCAGCCGTTGGATCATCCAATGGATTGAATCTGGGCCGTCCGATCTCGTTGAAATCAGCCTTCAGACCTTTAGTTTCAGTCGGGATGAATCTCGGCCGTTGGATCTCGACCGGGAGCTGCGGATGCCGTCCATCAGCGCCTTCTTCTCGTCCGTCCGATCAAGATTCAGTGAAAACCGCCCGTTGGATCAGCCAGAATTCCCAAATTGCCCTCCGTGGACCGTGCGCGAGCCCGGTGTTGCGTGGACCGCCGCGTTCTTCAACCAATCAGAGCGCGCCTCCGTCTGTGAAATTCCTGAAATACCCTTCGGTTGGTCCACCGTACGCCGCGAAAAATGCTGACGTCATCCTGACGTCAGCGTTGCGTCAGCGGTTTTTTTTTTTTTTTTTTTTTTTTTGAAATTCGATTCTGGGCTCGTTTGAAGTCCGTTTTGCCTGAAATTTATTTCATCTGAATCAGAAAAATGAGATCTTCACATTGGTAGCCTTCTTTCCTACATAAGATTAATAAAAGTATCAATTTTTAATAAAATATTTTAATTTATTTTATAATTTAATACTTTTATTAGTATATTTTTACTACTTATCATCCTCTGAAATAATACCTAAGTATCTTTCAGGGGGATGGGAAACTCTTTTCGATCTACGAGGTGGAGGAGGTAGTGTTCTTATTGGCTTAACCTGATTTGGTTCCACTTGGTCCTTTGCTCTTTCCACTTGTGAGACTTTCTCATCAAGCTTAATCTTCTTTCCAATGCCGCTATCTTGAATAAACTATTTTTCAAGAAATATGGCATGTCGACTCACAATCACATTGTGGTCTTCTGGAATGTAGAAATAGTATCCTAATGACTCTTTAGGATATCCTATGAATCGAGCTCTAAAGGACCTAAATTCTAACTTGTCGGCTTGTTGTCTTTTGACATGAGCCGGACAACCCCAAATTCTGAGATGACTCAGACTTGGTTTCTTACCGTGCCATATCTCATACGGTGTGGTAGGAACGGTTTTAGAGGGAACCCTATTCAGTAGATAGATTGAAGTTAATAATGAATGTCCCCAAAGAAAATCTGGGAGGTCTGTGAAGCTCATCATGGATCGAACCATATCCAATAGAGTCCGATTTCTCCGTTCTGAAACCCCGTTGAGTTGAGGTGTTCCTGGTGGAGTCCATTGAGAGACTATGCCATTTTCCTTAAGATAGTCTAGGAATTCCCGGCTAAGGTATTCACCTCCTCGATCTGATCGAAGAACCTTAATGGGTTTTCCAGTTTGTTTTTCTACTTCATGTCTGAATTCTTTGAACTTTTCAAAAGGCTTCAGACTTGTGTCTCATAAGATACACATACCCATACCTAGACAGATCATCGGTAAAGGTAATGAAGTAGACAAAATTGCCTCTAGCCGGCACATCAAATGGGCCGCACACATCAGTATGTACTAGGGCAAGGAGATCTGTGGCCCTCTCCCCATGTCCAACAAAAGGGAGTTTAGTCATTTTGCCTTGAAGACAAGATTCACAAGTTGGATATGACTCAAAAGTCAATGGACTCAATAGCCCATTTTTCTCCAATTTGTTAATCCTATCTTCTGCTATATGACCTAATCTCAGGTGCCATAGATATCTGTCGTTTGGACTATCCCTAGGTCGTTTGGCATTCACGTTTTGCTCGATAGTTAAAACAGGTACATCAATATGCAACTGATAAAGACCATTAACAAGGAAACCATTTGCAATTTTATTTCTTTCATAAAGAATGTTACAATGGTCCTTAAAGAAGGTGATCACATAACCTTCTTGTGCTAAGCATGAAACAGAAATCAAATTCCTGCTAGCTGCAGGCACATAATAACAGTCTTTTAAAACTAAGTCTAAACCAGATGGTAATCGAAGAGGGTATGTTCCCACGGCTACTGCAGCAACTCTTGCTCCATTACCGATGCGTAGGATCATGTCTCCATCCCTCAGCCTCCTGCTATCCTCAAGACCCTGCATAGAAGTGCACAGATGAGCACTAGAACCAGAGTCAAGCACCCAACTGGATGCAGAAGAAACCGTAAGGTTAGACTCAATAACGAGCATACCTCCAGAAGGACCTTCCTTCTTGTTCTTCAGGGTGGCCAGGTAAGTAGGGCAGTTCCGCTTCCAATGGCCGTCGCTGTTGCAATGGAAACACTTTCCTTTGCCATCGACCTTCTTCTTCGGTTCTGCCTTCTTCTTCTTTGATCCTTCCACCTTTTGCTTTTTCACAGACTTCTTTTTCTTTCCATAAGACTTTCTTTTGGAAGAAGTCCGTTCCATAGCAAGAACTGAGCCTTTAGAACCTTTCATAGAAAGCTCAGCGGTAACCAGCATATTCATCAACTCGGCCAAGGAATTTTGAAGTTTATGCATGTGGTAATTCATGATGAATTGCCCATATGCATCAGTCAAGGATTGCAGAATAATATCGTTCTGCAGTCCAAGTCCAACTTCACACCGAGCTTCTCAAGCTCTTCCATGTCCTTGATCATTGTCAGACAGTGATCTTGGACTGACTGCCCATCACGCATCTTAGCCTTAAAAAGTCATTTCGTGACTTGATATTTGGCTGCGCGACTCTGTTCACCAAACATCTCCTGCAGGTGAGCCAACATTTGGCGAGCAGTCCCGATATCTTCATGTTGGCGCTGGAGCTCATCAGACATCGAGCCCAACATGTAGTATCTGGCCTTATTGTCTTCGTCAATCCATTTTTCCAGAGACGCTCTCTGTTCAGTGGATGGACGAGCTGGTAAGGTGGGAGGGTCCTGGTCCAAAACATGTGTTAACTTCTCTGAACCCAAAATAATTTTGTAGTTCCTGAGCCAATCTTTATAATTGGGTCCAGTCAGTCTATGTGTGTCTAGGATACGTGCCAGTGGGTTGGACGCAGACATTTTCCTGTAGAGAGTCAAAGATTCTAGTTAGATACTGTAATTTTGACTTGACCAATTTGTTTAGGGATTTTATTTTTAAACAAATTAGCTCCCACTATTTTCTCGGATCCCTACACTCCCTCTGTAGAGATGCGAAAATCTCCACGATTGATGATTTCTAGTGGGTGGTGCGGTCTCACCAACTGACTCATCACCTCACCTAACAGTTATTGGTGATGGGTTAGCCAATGAGTGAACAACTCTTGTTCAATGATTCTCTAATCATGGTGCACCCAAACTTGGTCTCTAATTCATGAATCTCACCGTATCCGGAATATTGATCCACTCCTTAGTTAAGTCAGACCCACCATTTGCATAGACTGGGTTCCTAATTGGGTCTCTCACCGTATCCGAAATATTGAGCCCAACTCATCCTCCAGCCCATAGCATCCAATGCCTAATAGACATGGTTGCATCTTCCCGGTGCAACTGAGCCACTGTATCCAGCCGAGAACAATCAACCCCGGGAAGGGCCCGCACGTCTACAATGGTGGAAGACCTCGGACTTAATCTTTTCTTAGGGAGAATTGATTCAGGTCTCATTAAACTAGACTTGGCTTAGTCATAACAATTATGACTAACCTAGTGGCATGGGTCAGCTCGGATTATTGACCACCTCAGATCAGAACTGTGTCAACAGATATGGCCAGGTAAGTGAGACCGGTGGAAGGAATATGCCGTTAACTCGCACAAGAACGCATTCAGGTCGAGTAGCTTCCAATTAAAAACCAGTCGGTCGTCTGTGCCAAACTTACCTTAGACACCAAATTGTTGAGTCAGAACCAATTGGGTTAGCCTACAATCCAGACTCTAACCTCTGAGCCTAATTAGGTCTTGCTTGATCGTGACTCGATCTTGACCCAGACTTAATCCTATTAGGCTGGTCAATTTAAGCATTGTTGATCCCATCTAACCAACTCTTGATTCGGTTTGATCAACCGCTTAGACCTAATTGAGCTACCCAAGCCCGAACCCAGTATTATGAATATGTCTTAGATCTGAAATTCTCAATTTTAGACCTAATTAATATTCCATAAACTTAATTCTTAATTAAGTTGGGTTCATAAACAAAATATGCACAATAAATCCTAGGGTTTCAGGATCTAGGGTTTTGCAGAAAGTAAGTTTTGGGTTTCTGATTAAGGACGAACACGCAGCACCCCTACACGTCATAAGAACACCCCATCGAATGGGAAGAGAGGGCCTTTAAACCCTTCTTCGTTCTTATGACCGGACGGCCAAGAGGAACGCCTTAATCAGGAACATGTAAATCTACAAAACAGTTATAGATCTATATCATATATCTCATATACAAATTTAGATCTAATCAAGGCATATTTTGCATACATCTCATGTATCAAATCATGCATGTTTTCAGATCTAAATTATCTCATAATAATCTAAAAAATTAGATTTAAATTGATCTAATCAAAATAAATTCTAATCTAGACAATTATGTAGAACTATTCTACAACTAGTCTAGTCATGCATCTATCATATCTCATATGATATTTAAAATTAAATAATTTTTATTTGCTGTTTATCAGATGTTATTATAACACTTATAATATCAGAAAATAGTAAATAAGAAGATCTAAAATATGATTTAATCAGATTAAATCAAAGACATGCAAAACTATTCTATAGAACTATTCTATTCTAGAACTAGTCATGCATATCTTCTTAATCTTAGATCCAAATCATTTAATTTTAATTTTTCTGATTTCAGATCTGATCACATCTCATGTGACATCTAAAATCACTTTATTTTCTAATTAAAATAAAATTAAAATCAGATCTAAATAATTTAGAACCATGGCTCTGATACCAGTTGAAGGGAAATCCTGATTTCCCGGTCCAGGTTCGTCCAGATCTGATCAGATCAAGAGATATATTTCAAAAATTTTTTCTTGATCTCAATCAGATCTTGATATAGTTTCAGATCTGATTCTTATTATTTTAATAAATAAAATAAAATAAGATAAATTAAATCAAATTTAATTTACCTGATTTGGGTAATCCTATTACCCTGTAGATGATCCTGATTGCAGCGGAAGGTTCTGGATCTTAGCCACGCAAGCGCCTGGCCTCTACCGGTATCCACTCGGGTTGGATCTGGAGATCCTCTTCTTCTCTATCACACCTCCAAAAATCAGATCTGGATCTGATCTGGAGGATCTTCAAAACTCTTTTGAAGATCTGCAGTCGTCCTTTTGCAGCAGCGCAGCCTTCTTGCTTTTGATCGCCTTTCCTTTGATCTGAATCGCACCAACCTAAATCCAAAACACTTTTGGACGTGGAGAGCAAGGGGAGAAGAGACTATGGCATGGAGAAGGAGGGGAGAGGCAGCCTTGGGGCGTGGGGTCTAATTCAGCATTCATTGAATTAGAGTTGGGCGCAGGGTCTTATTTATAGACCTAAGCTTGTGATCCAACTCCTCTTCCTCTCAACCAATCACAACCCTTTGTGAAATCAGATCTAAATCTGATTGGTTGGAATAGAGACCCCTGGATTCCTCCTTAGAGGGTGCCTAAGACCAGTCAAACTGGATTCTTAGTAGAACTCTGATTGGAATCCAAAAGGGAGGTGGAGTCCTTGTCCAACAAGGACTCCTAGGCGCCTCCTAACTTGGGCTCACGCCACCCTTGGCGTGCGCCCTTCTCCTTGCCAGGTTCTGGCAGGGGGACAGGCCCCCACCAGCTCTCCAATAGGTGCATGACATGTGGTCAAAAGTCAAAGGGTCAATGGTCAACATTTGACCAGTCAAAGGTAGACTTTTGACCAAAGTCAAAGAACAAGAAATGGCAGGTGACCAAAAATGGCAGGTAATGTCTTACAAAATAAGACAACCTATTCTGACTTGGACAACCTCCAGTCAGACCATATGAAGGCCTCTGATTGAGCACAAACTCCTTTGGCTCAGTCAGGACAACTTATTTGTGATAGTAAAAGAAGAACGTTAGGTTCAATCGAGTGCTAGCACGATTTCCTTGAACCTAATTGAATCTCATTCAGATCAATTGAACTAGATCAGTTCAATTGATGATCACCAGATTCAAACCCTTGTTTGTGTGACCCAGTTAGGTTCAGTTCTGTATGGTAATGGGATATGTCATGATCTCTATCATAGACATCATCGAAACTCCTTTCGATGGATCAGAACTCTTCTGATTCGAACAGCTAGAATGATCGATCATCTAAATCATTCTAATTGCTCCCAAAATCCACCAGTGACACCTAGCAGTATATGGTGGCAACCCATCAGAGCTGAATGCGAACCTCTTGGTGCAGCTACCTGTGTGATTCAAGTTCTTCTATCTTGAGCCCCGATCAGATTAGGGTTAAGGTGAACTCGTCAAACCCTAGTCTCTGTCATATGATGTAATCATTCGATTCGAGTCCAATGTGAAAATCTAAATAGAAACTCTTTCTATTATTTCACTCTACCATGGCCATGGATTTCTGGACTTGATTCTCATGATCATCATAGGGCTACTCCTCTACCACCGAGGTAGATAGATCCCATCTTGATGCAATCCAGTTCCTACAATGAACATGCTATAGCCAACATACACCTCAGGGTTCCATATGGCTAGGAGACCGAGTAATGGTGTAGTCAAACTATAACACCCTCAAGGTGAACTGCCGATGCATCTCAGGTCAAAGAACCAGACACACTACTGCAGCATCGAGTCAGTCATTGACGAGAAGGTAGACTTCCTAATGACTACTCGAGGTGGTCACGCTCAGTGCCCTCGTTCTCTAACGAGTACCTGTACTCTCGCTCCGGTGTCTCCACACCGTAGACTCAAGACTCATCTACTAAAGAGAAGCGATCGTACACCAACCTTCCGGATCAATCACCATCCTCGTGATGATCCTATGGTCGGGAGCTGTTTATGAGTTAATAATGATTATTCATGTCTTAAATTTTCAACTCTTAAAAATATGAATTATCATTACCATTAACTCAAAGGATGTATCACAGACACTAAATACACAAGTGTGATAGAAAATAACCCATTTCATTAATTATAGTCAAAATTATAATTTTGCCCCTAGAAGTGTATTACAAGTGTCAGCCAATTCTGGCTTCTAGGGCACATATATCTAACAAAGACATGATTCATAAATTGGATATGACTCGAAAGTCAATGGATTCGATAGCTCAATTTTCTTCAATTTGTTAATCCTATCTTCTGCTATGTGATCTAGTCTAAAGTACCATAGATACCTATCATTTGGACTATCTCTGGGTCATTTTGATTTTATGAAATTCATGTTTTGTTCGATATTAAAAATAGATATAACAATATATAACTGGTAAAGACCGTTAATAAGAAAATCACTTATAATTTTATTTCTTTCATAAAGAATATTACAATGGTCCTTAAGAAAACTAATTACATAGCCTTCTAGTGCTAAGCATGAAATAAAAATCAAATTTCTTCTTGCTACATGTATATAATAATAATTCTTTAGTACTAAGTCTAAATCAGATGGTAGTTGAAGAAGATATATTTCCATGGCCACAGTAGCAACCCTTGCTCCATTTTCAATGCATAGGATCATTTCACCATCCCTCATCCTCCTACTATCCTCAAGATCCTGCATGAAAGTGCACAAATGAGCACTAGAATCAGAGTCAAGCATCCAACTGAATGTAGAAGAAATCATAAGATTAGACTCAATAACGAGCATACCTCCAGAAGAATCTGCCCCTTTCTTATTCTTCAGGGTGGCCAAGTATGTATGATAGTTTCGCTTTCAGTGGCCATCAGTATTGCAATGAAAATATTTTTCTTTGTCAGCGGTCTTCTTTTTCAGTTTTACCTTCTTTTTTTTTCCTCCTTCCACCTTCTGCCTTTTCACATACTTTTTCTTCTTTTCAAAAGATTTTCTCTTGGACGAAGTCCATTCCATAGCAAATACTGAGCCTTTAGAATCTTTCATTGAAAGCTTAGCAGTAACTAGCATATTCATAAGCTCGATCAGAGTATTTTGAAGTTTATGCATATGGTAATTCATGATGAACTGCCCATATGCATCAGTCAAGAATTGCAGAATTATATCATTCTATAGATTTAGGTCCAACTTCACTTCGAGCTTCTCAAGCTCTTTCAAGTTCTTGATTATCATCACACAATGATCTTAGACTGATTGCACATTACGCATTTTAGCCTTGAATAGTCATTTAGTGACTTGATATTTGGCTGCACGACTTTGTTCACCAAACATCTCTTGTAGGTGAGGCAACATTTGGTGGGCAGTCCTGATATCTTCAAGTTGGCGCTGAAGCTCATCAGACATCGAGTTCAACATGTAGTATCTAGCCTTGTTATCATCGTCCGTCCACTTATCAAGAGATGCTCTCTATTCAGTGGATGGATGAGCTAGTAAGGTGGAGGAATCTTGGTCCAATACATGAGTCAACTTCTTAAAATCCAAAATGATTTTAAAGTTTCGGAGCCAATCCTTATAATTAGATTCAATCAATCTATGGGTGTCTAGGATACGTGCTAGTGGATTGGAAGCATATATTTTTCTGTAAAGAGTCAAAATTTCTAGTTAGATATTATAATTAAGACTTAACCAATTTATTAGAGATTTAATTTTTAAATAAATTAGTTGCCATTATTTTTTTGGATCCCTACACTTCCTCTATAGAGATGCAAAAATCTTCATGATTATATATTTTTAATGGATGGTGCAATCTCACCAACTGACTGATCACCTCACCTAACAGTTATTGATGATGGGTTAGCCAATGAGTGGACAACTCTTATCCAATGATTTTCTAATCATGGTGCACCCAAACTTGATCTCTAATTCATGAATCTCATCATGCCCGAAATATTGATCCACTTCTTAGTTAAGTCAGACCCACTATTTGCACAGATTGGATTCCTAATTGGATCTCTCACCATATCTAGAATATTGAGCCCAATTTTTCTTTCAGTTCGTAGCATCCAATGCCTAATAGACATGGTTGCATATTTTTGATGCAACTAAACCACTGTGACCAGTCGAGAACAATCAACTTCGAGAAGGGTCCGCATATCTACAATGGTGGAAGACCTCAGACTTGATCTTTTCTTAGAAAGATTTGATTTAGATCTCTTTAAACTTGACTTACAATAGCCATAACAATTATAACCAACCTAGTAACATGGGTTAGCTTAGATTATTAACCACCTTAGATCAGGATTGGATTGACAAATATGGTCAAGTAAGTGAGATCAGTGGAAGGGATATGCCATTAACTCGATAAGAATGCATTCGAATCGAGTAGCTTCCAATTAAAAATCAGTTGATCATATCTACCAGACTTATCTTAGACATCAAATTATTGAGCCTGAACCAATCAGGTTAGCCTACAATCCAGACTCTAACCACTGAGCCTAATTAGGTCTTAACTTGATCGATCACTCATGTGATTCGATCTTAATCCAGACTTAATCCTATTAGGCCAATCAATTTAAGCACTCTTGATCCCATCTAATCAACTCTTGATTCAGTTTGATCAACTACTAGACCTAATTGAGCTACCTAAGTTCGAACCCAATTTTATGAATATGTCTTAAATCTAAAAATTTTTAATTTTTAGATTTAACATATTTTATAATCTTAATTCTTAATTAAGTTTAGGATTCATAAATAAAATATGTAAATAATATCCTAGAATTTCAGGATCTAAGATTTTGTAGAAAATAAGTTTTTAGATTTTTGATTAAGGATGAACGCACAGCACCCCTACACATCATAAGAACACTCCATCGAATGGAAGGAGAGGGTATTTAAATCCTACTTTATTTTTATGATCGGATGGCCAAGGGAAATGCCTTAATCAAAAATATAAAAACTACAAAACTAGTTAGATCTACATCATATATCTCATATATAAGATTGATCTAACTTTAAACATATTTTGCATACATCTTCATGTATCATATCATGCACATTTTTAGATCTAAATTATCTCATAATTATCTAAAAAATTAAATTTAAATAGATCATATTAAAATAAATTCTATTCTAGATAATTATGTAGAACTATTCTACAACTAGTCTAAACATGCATTCATCATATCTCATGTGAACAAAAATTAAATAATTTTATTTTTTATTTTTTTGATTTTATTATAATATTTATAATATCAAAAAATATTAAATAAATAGATCTAAAAATTATAACTAATTAAATTAAATTATGATCAAACAAGACTATACATAGAATAATTTTATTCTACAACTAGTCATGCATCTTGTACAACTTAGATTTATATTATTTAATTTTTTTATTTTTTTTAATTTTAGATCTAATCACATCTTATGTGATCTCCAAAATTATCTAATTATTAGATCAAAATAAATTAAAATTAGATCTAATGCAATCTGGCTCTGATACCAGTTGAAGGAAAAATCTAGTTTTTCGGATAAGATTCGTTCAGATCTGATTGAATCAAGAGAGATATTTTAAAAAAAATTTTCTTGAATCTAAATTAGATCTGAGACTTTTTAGATCTGATATTATTCATCTAATAAAAAAAATAAAATAAAAATAAAGGATAAATTAAATCTAAGTTAATTTTATCTTGTAGCGGGTAATCAGATTATCCTATGATGATCCAGATGTCTTCCTGAGGTTCTGAATCTAGCCACGCAAGTGCCTGACCTCTATCGATATCCACTCAGATAGGATCTAGAGATTTTCTTCTTTTTTATCACTTCTTCAAATATCAGATCTAGATCTGATTTGAAAGATCTTCAAAACTCCTTTTGAAGATCGGATGTTATCTCTCACAGCAGTGTTGCCTTCTTCCTTTCTCATTGCCTTTCTCTTGCTTGGATCGCACCAAACTAAAGCCCAAAACCTTTTGGGCATGGAGAGGAGAGAGAGAATTAGATGTAGGTATGGAGAGGGAGGGAGAGGGGATGTATGGCATGGGCAAAGGGCAAGAGATCTGAATTCTAGGCGCAGATAGGATTTATATAGATCCTACTATGCCATGCAGTGCCACATCATCCCGATCAATCATGACTCTTTGTGCAATCAGATCTAAATCTGATTGATGGGATGACATCATTTGATCCAATTAGATTAGAGTCCCTCTGAAACTTTCTTTGGTGGCATCGAGACTGGTCAAAGATAAATCTTTGGTGCCACCTAGGTAGAATGAATGAAGCAACTGGAGTCCCATCCATATGGGACTCCAGGCATCATCATCCTTAGGTGCATGCCTCCCTAGGCATGCACCCCCTCTTTTTCCTCTTTTTAGTAGGGGGCAAATCCCCATCTGCTCTTTTATGGGTGTATGACACATGAGCAGATGTCTAAGTGTCAAAAGTCAATGTTTGATCAAAGTCAAAAGATAAGATTTAGCAGGTGACGAAAAATAGCAGGTGTTGTCTCAAATTTATCTAATAAATTAAAACAATCCTTTTTTGACCTGGACAAGCTTTAATCAGACCAAGTAAAGGTTTTTGAGTGAGCCCAAATATATTTGGCTCAATCAAGATAACTTTTAATGATAATTAAAAGAGAACATTAGGCTCAATCATGTGCTAGCATGATTTTCTTGAGCCTAATTGAATCTAATTCAAATCAATTGAACTGGATTAGTTTAATTGATGATATCCAGATCCAAACCCTTGTTTGTGTGATCTAGTTAGATTCAATTTCATATGATAATGAGATATGTCATGATCTCTATCATCAACATCATCGAAATACCTTCCGATGGATCAGAACTTTTCTGATTCAGACAACTAGTATGATTGATCATCTAAATCATTTTAATTGCTCTTAAAATCCATCAATGACACCTAGCAGCATATGGTGGCAATCCATCAGAACTGAAAATGAATCTCTCGATATAGTTACCTGTGTGATTAAGTTCTTCTATCTTGAGCCCCGATTGGATTAGGTTAAGGTGAACTCGTCAAATCCTAATATCCATCATATGATTAATCATTCGATTCAAGTCCAATGTAAAAATCTTAATAGAAACTCTTTCTATTATTTCACTCTACCATGGCCATGGGCTTATGGACTTGATTCTCGCGATCATCATAGGGCTACTCCTTATCTACCGAGGTAGATAGATTCTCTCTTGGTGCAATTTAATTTCTATAATAAACATGCTATAGCCAACATATATATCAGGATTTCAAATGGCTAGGAGACCGTGTCATGATATAGTCAAACTATAATATCCTCAAGGTGAACTATCGATGCACCTCAGATCAAAGAACCAAACATACAACTGTATCTTCGAGCCAGTCATCGACGAGAAGGTAGACTTCCTAATGACTGCTCGAGGTGGTCATACTCAATATCCTCATTCTCTAACGAGTACCTATACTCTCGCTCTAATGTCTCTACACCATAGACTCAAGACTCATCTACTATAAAGAGCGATTGTATACTAACCTTTCAGATCAATCACCATCCTCATGATGATCCTACAGTCAGAAGCATTTTATGAGTTAATAATGAAAATTCATATCTTAAATTTTCAACTCTTGAAAATAAGAATTATCATTATCATTAACTCAAGGGATGTATCATAGACACTAAATACATATTATAATAGAAAATAATCTATTTTATTATTTATAGTCAAAATTATAATTTTGCCCTTGGAAGTGTATAACAAATGTCAGCCAATTCTGGCTTCTAGGGCATACATATCTAACAAAATAGCCCATGAAACTCAATTGCATAGAAGAGCCCCATGTCCTCAAAAATCTGCACTTGGCATGGATGAGGCTGTCACTCGACAATTGGGTTTCAAGTAGCACACTTAGATCTAGATTGTAGAGATACATATGTTTATAAATGTCAAATGAACGAGGGGTTTTCGGCCCCTGGATATTCCATATGAGCAGCTTCATGGAGAACAATCAATAGTGAGATGTAGGGTCTCCTTCCCTGTAGCATGGTCATCATAAACTCCATTCCTTTCATGATAAGAACCGCCTTCAATTTGGCCACTAAACCCTCCTAGCCCTTTTGCATCTCATGGCCTGACCTACCATGGTTTACTCCCTCACCCTCCACCTTCTTCCCCATGGTATCCCCACCGGCCAAGGTTTCTCCGTGTGAGGCTCCACCCCACCTTCTTCCACTTGGTTAGATGCATGGTCGCTAGTGCTAGCTCCATTGCTAGCACCATCATCAGCACCACTAGTTGCTAGTGAGTGTAAGGCAAGCTGCTGATTTGAGGTTGTAGCCTCTACATCCTCCTAACGACCAGCAGAGGGGGTGCCCACCATCGCTTCAGCTGCCTTAGGTCAATCCCCACCATTCTCCTTCACTTCCAGCATGGTTGCAACCCAGCCACCTCGCAGTTCCAGCATAGCAGCCCTTCTTCCCATTGTTGGCATAGCCCTCGATTTTGGCCTAGACACCGTAGGGTCTTGGTTGGAAACCAAGCCTAAGTGCTAATAGCCTAAATGGCCTTATGGGCCTTCACCGAGCTTCTAGCCCACTTCAGCTTAGATGAGCCCACCTCGCTCATCATTGCATCATGCAGCTTGGACTGCTATCCTAGCCTAGACTGGCCCCCTCTACTATTGGGCTAATGTCCATGAGGGTCGAAAATACTGACCTGGCCCCCAACTCCAGCTCGGTTGAGCTCAATCGCCCAAGTTTGCACCCACTCAGACCCTTGTCAGGCGATCGCACCGAGCCACATTAGGAGGTCTCTGCCACCTATCCGAGTTAGGTGGAGACTTGATCGAACCCGACCACTCCTTTAGTGAACTTGGCTTGGATGAGAATGAGTTAGGGCCCAATGACTCGGTCTCATTCCTTAGCTTCAATCCAACTTTGAGGGCCTACGGTTGTTAGATCTAAGCCTTGACGATCCAAGGCCCCAACCATGGCCGACCGTCGATTGCTTGAGCAATGACCTCACTGTCCTTTGCCGATGCCTTGGGCTCTTTCTCTACCACCATGGCTCAACCCCAAGCTTCTAGCCAATCCCATCGGCTTCCACAAAGTTGACAAGTTGTAGAGGTCAATCGCTGCCATTCGAGCATGGCTCCATTTGGGGAAACTAGTAGCACCATCATTGTGTCGCAGCTGATCACATTGGTAACAAATGGCTGGGATAATCTTGTAAATAAACGGTTGCCAAAAAACTCCCTTCTGCCTTGGATCAAGACCTTAGGTTTCAGTGGCTCCATGGCGTCGAAGGTGATTTGCACCAAGGTGTAGTCCATCTTTCAGAGTTGGCCAGTGAAGTTGTCAGTGGCTATTAATTTCCTAGCTTCCAAAATGATGTCCAAAATCCTTGGCTCTTTTCAGTATTCGATCGACCGCTCTAGTAGCTGGAGCCACACCATCGTATGACTTACTATCCTAGCCCTGGGCACAAAATCAGCCACCCAAGGTTACATCACTAGTAGACCAACCAAGGCTCACTGGAGAGGGCAGCTTCATAGTCGGTTATAGACAGAAAGCATAGGAGATGGTGGTCTTCAACTAGCACAAATGCCTCTGGGTCATATTCTAACTTTTCCTTCTCCTTAATCTCCTCCACCCACTCTAGAGGCACTCTCGCACTACTACAAAAAAGGGCTACGGCAATGGTTCATAACCATTGCCATAGCCTAAAAAATTACCGCCATAGGCTATGACAGCGATTTTCTAACTGCTGCCACTGCGGCCGTTGTCGTAGCTCTGACAGCAATTATTTGAACCGCTGCCATAGACAGCCTATTGCAATGATTTATAAATCACTATAATAGATCGATCTATAGCAGTGGTTACGTAACCGCTACCATAGGTTATCTATAGCAGTAGTTACATAATTGCTGCCATAGGTAATCTATAGCAGTAGTTTCTTAATCGCTGCCATAGTTCTAATGCAGCAGTTGGCACCATTAGCACCATGGACCTATAGTAGCAGTTGGTACGGATATGGCAGCGATTATAAAATTACTGTCATAGATCTTTTTATAATTAAAAAATTTAAAATTTTTATTTTTTTATATATTTTATCTGATAAATATAAATATATAACATAAGAAAATATAATAAACATAAAAATATTTTAAAATACTATAATTTTATTATCGAATAAAATTTATTATAATATTTTTTTAAAAAAATAAAATACATCAAAAGTCTTATAAATCTACATCATCGGAGCCGGAGTTAGAGCCGAAGCTGGAGCTGGAATGTGGGCCAATATATCCTCGAAGTTCGTAACTCCAAAACACGTATTAAGGTGGATGGAGTATGCTCCGACTGCTCCTCGGATGTTGAACTATGCGTAATCTGTCGAGGGGCAGGTGTGAAAGCTAGATGGCATTTCGGTGCCATTGTAACCTGCAACGTTAATGAACATTAATCAATATAATATGTTGAACAATAATATTAGTATAGCATCAATAAATAGTCTCTAATATTTATACCAGATGGAGGTTCTCTTAGTGGTCGGCATGGTATGACCTACCGACATGACATGGCATGGTCTACCGGCATGGTACACATTTTTCTTAAGCTTCTAAAGATCAGAAGAAAGAGAGCTCTTTGATCAAAATAAGAATGAAATAAAAAAAAATTTAAATAAAAATTAATAATTAGACTCTAATAATTTATACTAGAATGTTGAAGTCATCATCTAGTGGCATCTACAATATGGACATCACCATCGCTCCTGATAAATATGTCTGGAACCTCGACAGTACCAGATAAATTTTGTCCTAGAGGAATGCTTTGCATGCATGGTCTAACATCGTTATTAACTTCGGTATCATCAAAAATTTGTCTAGGCACCATCCTCACAACAACACCCCATTGAGTTTCCAAGGAATCACTAATGTAGAAGACTTGACTAGCTTAGGAGGTAAGTATATACGGTTCTTTAGTGCAGAGATGGCATTGCATGTTAACGAGAGTAAAATCACACTCATCAGTCTTCATCCCAGATTATTATAAGGTATCAAACCAATCGCACTTCATCAATGCGATCCTCTCTTTAGAATAATAGTCCAAGATGACTATCTTCTCAACCACGCCATAATAGTTCAAAT
Organism: Cocos nucifera; assembly: GCA_006176705.1. Lineage (NCBI taxonomy): Eukaryota > Viridiplantae > Streptophyta > Magnoliopsida > Arecales > Arecaceae > Cocos > Cocos nucifera. The sequence continues at coordinate 17,355 of QRFJ01002655.1, forward strand.
CCTTCGTACGAGGCTGTGAATCCCTCGAGCTAGCATAATACTCACTGATGGCACTTAATATGATGCCACTATTTTGTATTGCCATATTTATGGATCTACTGTAAATATTAAATCTATAGCTATTAATGATGAGCTATTTATACTCATGCACGGTACGATTAGGGCCCATTGAAAGAGCATGCACTTCAGGGCTCACATCACTGAGTGACAATCTCCACATCTAATTAAGAAGATGACATCTAATTAGTAACATGTTCTAATAAGTTGTATCAGGCAAGAATATATAATCGCTTACATGATCTTTAAACCATTCAGAAAATTTATTGCTATGCATTTTTTCTTTCTCCTGCATACTTAGAGCTCCATATTTTACTCTTATAATCTTCTTGTGTTTGCTGCATGCATAAAGAATAAATTTAGGTATAATTGAATATTTTTTTTTAATTATTATAAAATAAATAATGCTGAGTGACTCACCTTATGTATGGCTCAATGACATCATAGCTGAAGAGCACGTAGTGGTGTGCCTTATCCCTTTCCTTAATGCTCAAATTAGTGAGACGGTATGAAGTGAAAAATCCATCTGGCTGTGGAATGGATTCAAATATAGGCTCAATTAGCTCATACTAATCATCCTGATTTCTCATTGACCGATTATGACGTGTCTCGAGCTTGTTTAAGTACATAGTACAAAAATTTATATACTCTTGATCCAAATAACCTTCTGCTATAGATCTCTCTGAGCGATTTATATTTCTTATATAAGATTTTAGAGTTTGAATATTTTTCTTAGTAGGATACATCCATCGATAGAACACTGGGCCTCCAAGTGCAACTTCTCCCGTAAGGTGTATGGTGAGATGCATCATAATCATGAAAAATGATGGTGAAAATATCTTCTCTAGATCACATAATATAATCACCGCTCTTGCCTTCATTTTCTTCACATTTTTTTTAAGCAATCTCTTTACACAAATATCTCTGTAAAAGTTGCAAAGACAAATAACCATCATTCTAACATTTTTTGGCAACACATGGCGAAGAGCTATTGGGATCAATTCCTGCATCAGTACATGATAATCATGAGTCTTCAATCCCCCAAGTTTGACATCCTTACTATTCACACACTTTGATATGTTGTTTAAGTATCCATCTGGAATTTTTATATTCTCCAACACACGAAGAAATATGGACCGTTCGGAGGCATTCATAACATAGCATGTATGAGGAAGCCTCTACTGTTCTCCCCCTATCGACTCTGGATGGAGTGATCTTCTAATACCCCATTCTTTTAAGTCAAGTAAGAAATTCAAGTCATCCTTGGTCTTATCCTTGATATTCAAGATTATTGCCAAAACGAGCTTGCACACATTCTTTTCAATATGTATTACATCTAAGCAATGATGTAATAAGTTTGTCTCCCAATATGGCAAGTCAAAGAAGATGCTCTTTTTCTTTCAATTAAAGTATGTGTCATCTTTCTTTGATCGACGCTTTTTTTTTTTATCACCAATCGAATCATCTTTCCCAAATTCAATACTGAGACCATCCAACTCTCTAAGTACTTCACTTCCAGACATCCGACCAGGTGCCTCACCTTCTTCAATAGTGCCATCGAAGGAGCGTACATCCCTTCTGTATAGATAGTTTCGATGGAGGAAACGTCGATGCCCCATATAGCTAAAGCTCCTTCGATGTGTCAACATTCTAGATCGGGTATTTCTTCCACAGACCAGACATGCTAGCTCACCTTTGGTGCTCCAATCCAACATTAGGGCATAGACTAGAAAGTCATTTATTGTCCACAAAAGCACTACGCACATGGAGAATGACTCATTCAGCAAAGCATCAAAAGTTGGAACACCTTGAATATTTTATAACTATTTCAGCTCGACAATAAGAGGCTGTAAATAAATATCAATGTCATTACCTACCTCCATCGGTCCAAGGATGAGCACTGTCATGAAAGCAAAGAATTTTTTCATACAAATCCACGGTAGGAGGTTGTAAACATGAATAAATATTGGCCATACACTATGAACAGTATTTATATGCTTGAATAGGTTGAAACCATCGTACGACAAGCCCAACCTCACATTATGTATCTCTTGTGCGAAGTCGGAATGTAATTCATTAAACTTCTGCCATGCCTCTCCATCGACTGGATGCCTCAATGCATCATCTTTTGTTCAGTCCTCTTCATGCCATCTCATGTTCTTCGATATCTTTATCGACATAAATAATTTTTGTAGTCTCAAAATCAAAGAAAAGTGCCACATCAATTTTTGAGGTACACGAGTCGATGTACCATCTTTATTCTATTTTCATCTTGATACACCACATCTCATGCACTCATTGTGGTTGACATCCTCCTCTTAATAGAGCATGCAATCATTAGAACATGCATATATCTTGGTATAAGTAAAGTCCAACTGTTCAATAATCTTCGATGCCTCATAATTATTTTTTAAAATTCATGCATCATCCGAAAGAATATCCTCCAAAAGCTCTAGTATGCAGTTCACTCCATTATTACTGAATCCATTGGAGCATTTCGCATGATACAATTGAATTAAGAACTCAAGCTTTGCCATCTTTTCACATCCAAAATACAATGAAACATTAGCATCCTTCATCAACTTGTGGACCTTCTTCACATCCTCACTGTTTGTCATTCGACCAATCACAAGATCAGACATGGACGTAGATGCACCATCATTGTGGCCAACAAATGAAAAAATATCATGAACCATTTATTTCATTCTCCCTTCAGATTGATCGCCTCCTTGTAGCCTGCCCTCACCATGTTGGTCCCAATAAATTTCATAACCGACTTTAAAGCCATAAATAGTGAGGTGATCATTGACATCTTGACGAGGTAGCCACAACCCATCCATACACTTTTTACAAGAACATTGGATCAGTCCATGGTCTCCAAATTTCTCTATAGCATAATCAAAAAATTTTTGAAGTCCAGCCTTATATTCTGGTGAGAGACTACTAAACTTCATCCACCCCTTATCCATTTCAAAAATGATGATACTGCAAGTAAATCATGTATGAAACTTAGATTAAATATCATTTTTAGATATGCAATAAATGCACCCTATCACCAACTAATAGGTAAAGATAGGTCCTATTCCATTCAGAAATTATATTAATTCTATAGATTCATTACAGTAATCAAATGATATGCAACAGAAATCGAATGAAATTTTGACAGTATTTTTTCTTAGTTCTCTCATGTAGGAAGAACAAAATGAAAATACTGTCCAAAATTTCATTCAAAATTCTTAGCATACCATTTGATTACTGCAATTACCTATAGAATTATCTGTAATTTTCAAACTATCCATATTGAACAATCAATTGATCATTGTACATAATTCTCTAATCTGTATAATTATATATAATTGTACGGATGCCAAAAATTATGTACACTAATCAATTGATGGGTCTATCATTATGCAATGCAATAAACAAAAGAAATAAGATATAAACATCCAAAAAATGTTATGCAATAAATTCTATAATATGAATTATATTCATAAATAATTAATGATGGCGGCGAGGTCGGATCCTTCTCTTCCTCTTTCAAGTACAGATCCGTCGGATATTCGAATTCAAATTCGGTATCAGTAATTAAAATTAAGTCTGGATCTGAATATCCAGGTTTCGATCCAAACCCAGCTCGTTAACAGATCTAGTCCATAGCTACCGACATGGCACAGTCCAAGGCTACCGCCACGGCACAATCTAAAAACTATGGCATGTAGATAATTATAATATTTATAATAAATATTTATAATATTTATTATAAATATTCTATAAATTATTATAAATATATATGATTAATAAATAATACTATAAAATTAAAAAAAATTATACATGTGGCTATAGAGAGCGGGTCATACCGAAAGCTCCGAGGGTCGTCGACGACGATGCTAGAGAAGGACGACGGCACTAGAGGTAATCTGCAAAATAAAAGCATGATAATGAGATAGAGAAGAGAGAAAAGGAGGAAAGAGAGAGAGCAAGGACGATCGGGGATGGGGGCCCAAGGTGAGGGGGCGCAGTGATGAGGAGGCTGAAAGAGGCTTCGCACTCGCCAAGGGAGGGTCAGAATGATGGGGTTTCGTGGGGGCCGAAGGAGGGTTGAGGGGGGCTCACCAGAAGGGGGGTTTGGTTTTGCACCAGGGCCAGAGAAGGATAGAATGTGGGGGAGGGGTTTCACAGAGGGTCGACAGAGGGTCGAGGGTGGATGGGGGTTTGCCGGAGGGGGTTCATAGGGGGCTGAGGGAGGGTTGGATAAGGGTTCGCCGGAGGGGGTTTCGCTGGGGGCCGAGGAAGGGTCAGATGGAGGGGTGGGGGGGTCGGGTGGGGGGTGGCGGGGAGGGGCGGCTGGGGATGGGGGTTCGGAGAGGGAGGGGAAGGGGCAGCGTCGGTCGGGGAGAGAGGAGGGCGATGCTGGTCGGGGGGGAGGAGGGGCAACGAGGGGCGACGCCGGTCGGGAGGGAGGAGCCTTACTAACGATGAAGAGGGGGAGAGAGAGAGAGAGAGCGAGAGAGATCGAGTATGCACGGAAGTAAAAAAAAATTTAAAAATTTTTAACCTAACTTACGGCAGCAGTTATCGAACCACTGTCATAGATCTACGGCAGTGGTTATCGAACCACTGCCATAGATCTACTGTAGTGGTTACCCAAAATCGCTATCATAGATCTATGGCAGCAGTTCTATAACTACTGCTGTAGATCTATAGCAACGATTTTTGATAACCACTGCCATAGGTGAAAAATATATTTTTTTTTATTTTTTTCTAAATATTATATAATTTTAAAATTTAATTTTCATCTTCATCGTTCATTATCTAAATAATTATCATTAGAGTGTCATCGCAAAAGGTCGTCTCGATCCGATAGCCCTAGCTTCGTCGATCAAAAAAATTTGATTTCGACAATCACGAACGACGATGCGATGATCTAATAGATGAAGATCTTCGATGAATTCGAAAATCTATAACAATGATCTCGATGATGTTTGTAGTATACTATCAAAATTTTATTTTAATCAGATATCGTTATCATGATCAATTTAGTATGGAATGATTTCGATCGTTAAATTAGAAACAAGCGATCAAAGGGTTAAACAACGTTCGATTATGAGATAATTTTTCAGTTAAATAATCTTTGTTATAATTTTAAATATTTTATATGGTGATGATAGTAAAATTCAAATTATTTTTATATAAATTATTCATGTTAAGCAGATATTGCAAAAGCACGAGCATAACAACCTGTGAAATTTCAAAATGGTTATCAGGAGACGTATAGTTTTAGATTATTCTTCATCTCACGAGTTAAATTTTATAATCACCACCATGAAAAAATGATTAAAGTAGTAGCCAAGATCATTTATAAAAAAAATTATCTCATAATCAAATACCGTTTGGTCCTTTGATCACTCGTTTATCATTTAACGGCCGAAACTAACCTATACTAAATTGACCAAGATAACAATATCCGATTGAAGTGAAACTTTGATAGTATACTACAAACATCACCAAGATCGTTATTACAGATTTTCAGATCCATCGAAGGTCTTCATCTATCAGATCATTGCATCATCGTTCGTGATCGTCGAAATCAAATTTTTCTGATCGACGAAGCTAGGGCCATCGGATTGAGACGATCTTTTGCGAAAACACTCTAATGATAACTATTTAGATAATGAACGATGAAGATAGACATTAAATTTTAAAATTATATAACATTTAAAAAAATATATATGGCAGCAGTTACAATTAACCGCTGCCATAAATCAGATTATAGCAACGGTTCCTGCTAACCACTGCTATAGGTCCGACTTATGGCAGCGGTTAAAATGAACCGCTGCATAGGTCGACCTATGGCAGCGATTTTTTGTAACCGCTGCTATAGGCCTGACCTACGGTAGCGATTTTCTGTAACCGCTATAGGTCCGACTTATAGCAGCGGTTAATAAAAACAGCTGCTGTAGGAGTTATGACAACGATTTTTGTTAACTGTTGCTATATGTCGGACGTATGGCAGCGGTTACAAAAAATAACCGCTGCCATACGTCGGACGTATGGCAGCGGTTAACAAAAACAGCTGCTGTAGGAGCTATGACAGCGGTTTTGAAAATTGCTGCCATAGATCATTTTTATAGTAGTATCGGTCCCAAATTCTAGGTGACAAGGGGGACCTCCACCCATGCCTTTCTTAAAGCCTCCATCTCCTCCTCCAGAATTTCAAGAACTTTGGTAAAATAAAGCTGGAGCCTCTCCACCTCCTCCCCGGAGATCTTATGCGATGTCGGTGGCTGTCGGAACCAAAGGATGAATGCCTCCTTTACCACCACTAGCATTCCTCCCCTCCATCACCCAACCACCGTGGGTTGTTCGATGAAATGCCACAGATTGCATAGATTTTGAAGCACTTGAACCCTCTCTTCCGAATCCCGGGAATTGTAGGCAGTTTGGAAAGCTATCCAATAGAAGGTCACTGGAAAAATGAAAAAGCCTGACCCAGCATACTTAACTAGTTCCAAAGGCATATCCCAACTACTCCTGTATCATATTTCAACTCAATGGTAATCATCCATGAACGCTGCTCAAAGATGCTACTCCCTTTCTGACCATCCATAATTTCGAAATTTATCGACAGTCTTTTGAAAAGAATTTTATAAATTTTTTTTTTTTGAAAAAACAGATGTTTCGCTACAGACATCAATATATAAAAAGAGGAGCAGACAAGGGTAGAACTCGTGATCTTTTTAGCCACTGATTGAGGACACCACGATCCAAGGAGGCCATGGCGGATCGAACTCCGAAAGGATATGTCCCGATACTTGTTGGAAAGGGTGCAACAATGGAGAGGTTTCTGCTTCATGTCAAGCTCTTCAGTAACCCACGTATCATTGTGCTGCTTGAGATGGCTGCAGATGAGCTGGGGCACAAGCAGGAAGGGATCTTGAGGATACCTTGCGACGTTGAACATTTCCGGCGGGTGGTCGGTGCTATTTCAAAGAGCAATTTGCTTGTTTTTTTTTTTCACTTTCTTTTGTCTCCCTGTTTTAGTTAGTGATCAGACCTTCTGCAAAGCTATGTTATAGGATTGGTGGAATAATCCATTATCTATTTCTAAGTTGATTTCTATGATGTTCTTGAATTAGTATAACTGATACTAGTATCTTACTAGAGAGTAAAAATATGACGGTTGATTGGACAGCCGCTGATGATCTTTCCCCACTTCATGGTGAATGGTGATCCCTCTCTCTCTCTCTCTCTACTATGACCGAGTCTCAACGTCCTCTTGCTGCTTGCAGTGGAGCCTGCAGTGAAAGCCTGGCGGCGCCAGAGATTGGCAACAGAAGCACTCTCTCTCACTCTACCAAACCCCAAGTAATCCGCATCACACATCTCCGTTTACTATTTCTCTTGGAAAAACAAAGCCTTAGTTTCCAGTTTAGACTTTGTTTACTGAATTAATTCTTATCTCCCTTCTCTAACTCATGCTAGCTTTATTTTATTCGCTCATCCAATCCCTGGTTCATAATCTATAAAAGCTGCAAGAAGATCCAATTAAATTTAGCGAAAGGTTTTCATCAAAACAAAATGGTGAAAGCTTAAAATTTATTTTTGAACTTATAAGAGTATAGAACATGTATTTGTCATTTTTGAAAACTTGAATTACATATGGTGCTATTACAATGCTAAGAGCTTTGGAGATATCTTACCATCCTGACAACTACAAAGTATTTATTCAAAAAGAACTGTTTTTGAATTGTTAAAAATTGGCCATGACCTTAATATTGTATGTATCTCAGCAGAAATTACAATTCTTTGATCACAAATCTTTTGATATAAGATGAAAAAGTCATGGAAACCAGGATCCAACCTAGTGGTTGCACCTGCCTCCAAACAGCAGGTTTATGATTTAGAATTCTAGTGATATTGTTCTCTAAATGTTTGAACTAGCCATTCTTTTAGGACGTGCTCCCGCTGTTGTTCTCCAGAAATAAGGATACAAATGTCATGTTCCAACACTTGTTATATAGAGCAAGTTGTTTTGAATTACTTAAAGAAGCTAGATCGAGCTGATTTGGATGTTTGGGGCTGAATGGATTTTAGAGAAAACAAGGATGGCTTTCAAACCCAAGGATTGATCTGAATGATTAATCAAGACTCTCTGGGAAGCTTGTGTCCATCAGGTTAAACCTCAAATTCCACCATTTTATTGTTATTTTTTGGTCAGTTAATACTGTAATTTACTCTCTCTCTCTCTCTCTCTCTCTCTCTTTTTAAAATTTTTGGTAGAGTTAGGCAGCCCGGCTTCAACCAGGATTAAATCAGGAGACGTACTTTTGGAAAGAGACATGGATTTTTTATGGGTTTTCTTATTTTGAGTCATTTTACTATTTTTGGTAAATTAGAAGTAAAGCCTGACCAGTAGCAACTGATGGTTATGTGTTGAGATATTGACCGTAATAACACTAGAATTTGTTTCTTTTGAGTTTTCCACTCGCTACTTTCTTCCCTCTTCTCGAGGCAATGGTGCTTTCACTACTTGCTTCTGTTATGAGAACTTGAATCATGAAAAGCAAAATGCGTGACAAAGGGTCACGATAGATACATATTGCAAACATATGCCTTTTCGATCCATTTATAAACCCATTCAAGCATGGTTGGATGCTTCAGGTGAATTAATTTTGCTAGGAAAGAAAGGCTAATGGGGCTTGAGAAAACTCTGTCCGAAGTCATTTATGCATATAGAAAAAAAAAAAAAAAAAAAAAAAAAAAAAAACTCAGTGCACATTACTCTGAAACTAGTGCCTATGGACCAAGATCGGCAGCAGCAGAAGTATAACTCTTTTCCTTCTATATGCGAACAATGAAAATGCTAAACACACACAATAATAACTAAAAAATATTAAGAAGCAAGAGTCCAACATTTTTACATGGAAAACCTCATGAATTAGAAAAAACACAGGAACGAGTCCAAATCGAACATTCACCATCTCTAAGAAATGAATGGATTACAAGGTTGTTGCCCTTTGCCAGGTCAAAGCATCATATCTAACATTCAACAGAATACTTCTCTTGAATCACGACTTCAAGAGACTATGCTTAACATGAGTAGACAACCCCTCTCTTGGGTCACAACCTCCTTACCGCAAAATAGAGGATGCTAAATATCAAGGGACAAACACTCTTCGCATGCTATGTGAATCTTCATATATCAAAATGAATTACAGCATACGTGGTGTTAATTAGAATAGAGTCACCTGCGTGGAGATATCACAAATTCCCATTGTTTTACTCCGTTATGTCAATGATATAGTATTAACTGGAGAGATAATTCCAATACTCTTGATTCATTAATCTAAACTTCCGGATGCGAATATCCTAGAGAGGATTTAAGTTCTCTACATCTTTTTCTTGGGATCCAAGTCCAAGACTTTCGATTGGATTTTACCGTCTAAAGAAAATACTCTCTTAGTTGGTATTCTATCTCATGTTCAGGTGATTTCTTGCAAAAGATTGCGATGCTGATATCAACTAAATCAGCAAATCAGTTCCCCTCAGACAATCCTTATCTTGATCCCACCGTGTGTCAAATTATTGTTGATGCGCTACAATATTTGACAATGTCAAGATCGAACTTATCCTACTCTATCAATTTTGTTTATCAGATGGACAAAGCTAAAATTGTTCATTTCCAAGCCATTGATCATATCTTGTGGTACGTGGGTAGCTAGGACATCTTATTTTGGCATTCAAATTTTGGGTAATAATACTCTTGCATGACTTTTCATGGACCGACCAAAAATGCAAAAAGCTAGTCAAAAAAAATATTATTTAAGCTTTTGATCTTGCGTAAATATTCAAGATCTATCGAATGCATAGCCGATGTGGGATGAAACACACTCGTGTAGATCCTCACAGCATATCTATCTCTTTTGGTGCAAATTGTTTGTTATGGAGTGCTAAGAAATAACCTATAGGTGCTTGATCAAGTATAGTCATTGAATATTGTATCTTGGCCTCAACTATAACGAATTGGCATAGTTTTTATTTCTTTCTTTGAGATAATTTATTTATTTTTATTTTTTTTCACAAGCCGATTACGTTTTTTTTTTTTTTTTTTGTGATAATATCAGTGTCAAAAATCTACACGACCATAAATCCCATCTTTCATGTTCAAACTAAGCACCTTGAGATTGACCACGGCCTTGTTCGACAAATGGTTGCTCATGGTGCGCCACAATCACTCAATTTGTATTACCTCACCAATAACTTGCAGACAAATTTCCGCTTCCACATCATATATTTTGTGCTTTGCCATCCGAGCTGGCCTGTGAGTGAGGATGTAAAAGAGTTTGAATTTGAAAATGGTGATATGCCAAAGGGAAGTAGAATATAGTTACAATCTTGTCACATTGGTTTCACTATGGAAACGCAATTTCCACTTCATAGTGGACCTAAAGAGCACCACCACTTACAGAAACTCATTAGAACTTGTCCACATTTGCCTCATGGACGGTTGATGAAAATGCCCATGTTTTTAGGAGGATTCTCATGCTCTTTATATACTGTGGCACTAGAAACCAGGGTTATTGAATTGAGATGTAACTCCACAAGACATCACCACCAACATGATTTGAGTTGCAATCCGCAAGCGAGGGTGAGGAAGGAGGTAAGGCAAGGGCTCCATCTGTAATTAGTCTTCAAAGCTCCTTTCATGCAGGAGCTTGTCTCCATTGGGTACCTTGTTCCTGTGCCACATAAAAACATAGTCCCAGCAGAAATTTCTACTTCCATTGTTTCGGATGTTTTCAGTGCCAAGAAAATCGTGATACATAGTTATCTGAAGCAAATACTGCTTATTGTGGGTTTTGGCACATGAAATTTGTTTGTCGAGAGTGAAGAATTCCAAGAACTATTTAAGAGCTTAGCTTCTCTAACACGAACAAGCTATAGAACTGATATATTTTTTTGATGAAAATGGGAGGGAGGTGCACCCAATCTTTATCACGATGTGATATTTACATGCAGAGGCCTTTTCTTACGTTGTTAAGTTGGTGAGCTGTGAGCCCTTTTTAAACCAAAAAATGGACCATGAAATGCAAACCGGTTGTCCCACGTGAAGTTTGCATAAGCCAAGAGTGCAATAGAGCAAAACGATGATTAAAAAAAAAACAAGAGTACATCTACTACCTAGAAGCAGGTATGCAAATGGGCAAGATCTGAGCTCAACTTAAGTGACGTTTCTAAACGGGCCAGCCCAATAATCTAGTCTTCAGAAAAATGCGGAAGGCCTACCTATTTAAATCCCTACCCTATTTGCATCCTTACTAATTAGTCGGATTTCTAAACATTGAAAACACCCAAAGTTTCCATTCCAGAAAATGTTAAATATTTTCTTTACTATCTTATATTGTATGATATTTATTATACTAATATTCTCTATGTTATACATGTCTAGGAAAAAAAAATTAAAACCATGCATGTCAGGAAAGCATCACGAATGCTGATTTATTCCAATCCAATCATAGATTTTTGGTGTTTTCTAAAATTGACGAGCTTAAATGATTTCTATGCTACAGATTGACCCATATAAATATTTTCTTTAGGTTGCAAAATTTCAAGGTAAGACAAAACATGATAAGAGAAACATGTACATATGTCAATGAAGTTTTCTCTCTAATTTTAGAAGATGGTCTTCTTCTTCGCTAATCTTGAGACAGTGGTGTTTATCCTTTTTCTCAGCATCATTTATGCTTCTATTCAAAAAAAAAAAAAAAAATTATATAAAAGGTAAAGCATGTAACAAAGATAGGGGTGGCAATGTTTTTTGATTTGATGGGTATCTGACTGATCCGATCCGAATGAGATAGATTTTATTTGACCCGATTAAGAGGGTGGGATGGTATAGGTTCTAGAAAAATATCTGAAGTGGGTTCAGATCAATATAGATAGTGATATATCCCATTCCAATAATATTTTTTTCTCTTGTTTAAATAAAACTTGAATTTCTCTCTTTCTCTTTTTTTCTTTCGTTTACATAAAACCCAAAACCCGGACCGAGTTCTCATTGCCCCCCTACCCCCACTAGGCCACCGCAACACCCAAGTAGCATTGCGTCGGCCTGGTAGCCGGCTAGTCCCCACTCCCCTCCCACCCCAAGCAGAAGTTCGGTAGGTCCCCACTCTCCCCACCTCACCCCTAGTGATAGCCCAATAGGGACTTGGTGGTGGACGAGGAGGATGCCAGCCATGAAGAGGAATGACGATGCTGACAAGGGCCTCCCTATTCAGCTGCTCCAAGCCTCCCACCCAATTGAGACTACTAAGGATGGAAAAATTAGAGGAAAAATTGGAGGGAATCATAGGAAAAATCAATCCAAAAAATGAAAGATGCAAAAAAATTGAAAGATAAGACTTTTTCCCACATAGATTGATATATTTTTTTCCTTTCCTTTTTTTTCTCTTCATTTCATTTTTTTTTCGTAGATCTGCAGGGAAGGAGGGGCTTCTTAGGTTCCATAGATTTATGGGGAAGGAGGGGTTTTGTAGATCAATAGGGAAGTAGGACACCTGAGAGAGATCAGAGGGCTTTCTTAGGTTCCAGTTGGGGTTTTGTCTCAAGCATATGGGTTTTGTGCAAGTTGTGGTGGTGTGAGTTGGTCCCTAGAGGTTTTGAGAGCTTAATCTTGGTGGAAGCATGATATTTTTGTAGGGTTTGAGGATGGAATAGTGAGTGGTGGTGAGGCAGCGACAGAGATGGAGAATGGAGAAGGACGAAATGAGGGATCAAGTGAAAGAGAGATTTCAGATATATCCGACCTATCGTGCACCGACCCCAATCTCTAGACCGACCGCATGACACGGCCACATGAATCCTAAAGCAATGCCTTAGAGATCATATAAGGCCTACAAAATATAAAAATAACCAATAAGACCAAAATTTATTTAAAATAATTAAATATCCAAATATGTCAACTACATGAGTTCACCATGACCAATAAATAACCTATTCAATTACAATTTACTTTAAATATTTCATGGTATCAAAAATCAAAATTAACTAATGATCTACCAACTCTGATACTCGAACTACTCGCCCAATCCATCCAAACTAAGTATCCCATGTCTCTAAAAAAAATACAATATGGCATATGAGCTTGCCAGCCTAGTAAAAATTTCAACACATCCATATCATCATAAATAAATAAATAAGAAGTTATCACATGTCTTTACTTAAATAGCTTTCTTATCAAAAAATACTGTATTTGTGTATAGTAACATGTATCGTTAAATGCAAAACACTATATCATACAAATATCTCCATACAACATGCATCGGATCTGATCATATCAAAGTACTTAGGTTTGAACTACTACAACCACATTTATAGCCATGGAAAGGCACCAATACTATAGCTAGTCTTATGGACTACCACAACTACATTTACAGCCCGTGGCAGGGCACTAATTATGGCTAGTTCAAAGGACCACTAGCACTCAATCCCAATTACCATAAACCATGTTTATGAAGAAACTAGATCTAAGATTTCAGGATTAGATCTTGAAACTTTTCAAGATTAGATAACGGAAGACTAAAACAAATCAAAATTTATTCATAAATACCAGAGAACTCCTAGATCTAAGATCCTATTATATGATTATAGTATGAGATTAAATCAAAAATTAAAAATATTAGAAGTAAAAGACATGTTGATCACATCAACATGGATCTACACTAAATCTATTATAGATATATAACATAGGACCAGATCCATATTATCCGTGCAAGTTAGACATTCTAACTTGTTGATCCAGACTTAAGGATGAAGCACCGAGCCACACACGCACGCATCCGACCTCTAAGAGATGTCCACACGAGCTCACGAATTTTGATCAGAAGTTCGATGCAGGAATCAGCATAGTATGCTAGTACTGTGCTGATCCTTCTTCGACGATCGATCCGATGCTTTCTTCTTCAAAATTTGAATATTTTAAAAAATTAGAAGAAAAGAAAGAGACTTTCGATCTAAAACAATACTCGAAAATCTCTATGAAAGAGGAAGAGAAAGAAAGAGCAAAAGAACCCTAGAAGAAGATCCTCTTCTTCTTCTCTTTTCTCTCACCTAGACACCTAGATTGATGTCTATGAAATCCCCATGCCCCAAGGGTCTTTCTCTTTGATTTTCACACACTCAAGAGCCCTCTCAATGGTCTAGAATCAATATAAAATTTAGCTTAAAAGGATCTCCTTATAAAGAGATATGGAAGAGTCTTTGTTGGATCAAATTCTTAGACTAGGCAAGATTATATTAGGCAAGTTGTTGGGGTGCCCAACACTTGAGCGCACCCTCCTCATCCCATACCATGGACCACCTGGTAGGTGCACAAAAATTTTCTTTTTCTACCATAGAAAATGAAAAAAAAATCAGGTGGGGGGCGGCACAAGGGAAGGAGTTTTAGTTTGTTGGGATTCTATCATATAGAGTCCAAACAAACCACAACAACTTACCTTCTATAAACTTGGTCCATAACTTATTCCAATAAGAGAGAGAGAAGGAGAGTGAGCATGCATGAACCATCAGGGAGAGAGAATTCTACGCCAAAATAGAGAGAGTGTGGGATGTGGGGGGCATGGGGTAAAAGTGGTGCAAGGATGATGAATCCCAGTCTGACTAGGATTCCATATTTGACTTGGTCAAATATGATTTCTCAAACTAAATCAAACCAGAAATAAATCAATCTAATTAAATTAGATCCTAACCTAATTAAAAACTTAATTAAATTAGATTAAATCAAATTTAATTTTAATTTAATTTTTTAATCAAATTAGAAAATTGGGTTGATCCAAGTCCTAATTGAACTAGGACTAGTTCTTCCTTGCACTTGACTTATCTAATAAGCTAATTGAACTTAATCCAATCAAGCTAAAACTAAATCTAATTAAATTATATTTAGTTAGACTTAATCTCAATCCTCTAGCTTAATCAAATTAAGCTAATTAACAATCGAATTATTAATCAATTCTCCTACAATACTTGGACTAGGTTAAATATCAATCGTATTGATCGTTTAACCTTAGAACGATTATCAATCATTGATCAATCATTCGATCAGATCATGAACTCTAATATGTATGATCTCATAGATCCGAATCTAAATTGATAGTATAGAAATAAATTTTTATACTAGTCGAAGTGGCCATCTAGCAATGATACTTGATGGTCGGATAGGTCGAATATGTAGAACAACATCCTTAGAATCCATGTGGATATAGTTTTCATATAATTCATCTCCTTGACTAAAATGCTTGTAGGATACCTTAGAGTTCAACTATCAACTCTGATCAGGCTATCCACATTATATTTCAAAATATCAAATTGATCTCATGGATTATCCTGGCTAAGGTTTTGCTATATTGAAATACAGTGATACATTCTTCTCCAACTCTTTGAGTGGTCAATCCCATCTTGATCATACACCGACTTTGCAAGTATTTGACTATGCCCAAAAGCCTTCTATTACTAAATTAAAAATTTAATTAATCTGGTACCAAAGCATAGTGAGTTGCTTGCAAGCCACTAAGGTGATCTCAGGTCTAAGGGACACTTATACCTATATTCCATCAAAGACATTCTCGACAACAGAATGCTCTGGAGTTGATCATGTTCAATGATGATGTATTCTTACATCTCACCTGTATGCCATACTAGTATCTCTATACTTCTTAGTTAAGAGGATAACCAACTTATATGGTACATAGCGACCTATGCTCGATAGACATGATCGTCTTAATTCATAGTCTATCATTTGATCATGAATAGTTTTAAGGACTAATCGATAAATTCTTTCTTTATCGAATCTAGATAGTCCTAAGAACTTCATCACAATAATGGAGTTCGTTAGAAGATGAAAACTTATGATGAAAAAAACTCAAAAATATATTTTATTAATTAATAAATTAATTATAATTATAATATAGCAGAACCATCAAAAGATTAATGATTGACTTTAGAACATATTTTTCAATGACTCCCACTTATCCTAAAGCCACTCGGTATAGTATCTAATATCCATCTTTGACTTATAGTTATCGAACTTCTTTATTTATCGGAGCTTTAGTGAAGGGATCAGTCAAATTCTTTTTTTCATCAATCTTCTGAAGATCGATATCATCTCGATCTATGATCTTTCAAATCAAATAGAAGCAGCGTAGAATATACTTCGTCTGTTAGTGTGCCTTTTGTTTTTTTACCTGAGCAATGGCACCAGTGCTGTCGTAGTAGAGCAGGACCGAGCCATCAAGGGAGGATGCTACTTCGAGCTCGGTGATGAACTTTCTTAACCACACAGCTTTCTTCGTGGTATTTAATGCTGTGATGTATTCTACTTCATAAATAGAGTCTGCCACAGTATGCTACTTAAAATTCTTCTAGTAGATGGTTCAACCATTAAGATTAAAGATATATTTTGACATGCTTCTATTGTCATCATGGTCAAATTGAAAGTTGGAGTCTGTAAATTCTACAAGTTTCAAATCTGACTCGCCATAAACCAACATTGATCCTTAGTATTTCTCAAATACTTAAGGATGGCTTTAACCACTTTTCAGTAATTTTTTTCAGCATCAAACTGGTATCTACTCACTACTCTTAATGAGTATGCCACGTCTGGTCTTGTACATGTTATGACGTACATGATAGATCTCACCGTCGAAGCATATGGGACTCGACTTATATGCTCTCTCTCTTCAAAAGTTGTCGGATAATTCTTCTTAGAGAGAGAAATTTCATGGCCTATCAGAAGATAATTTTTTTTTGAATTCTCCATGCTGAATCTTTTTAGCATAATATCTATGTTCATGAACTGAGATAATCCAAGCATCTTTTTAGATCTATCCCTATAAATCTTTATCCTTAGGATGTAGGATGCTTCACCCAAGTCCTTCATGGAGAACTGAGATGATAACCAAACTTTTATTTTCTATAGTATGAGAATATCATTCTCGATTAAGAGAATGTCATCTACGTACAAGACAAGAAATACCACTACTGGATTATTTGTCCATTTATAAATGCAACACTCTTCTTCATTCTTAATGAAGCCATACGTTTTGACCACTTTATCAAAATGCATGTTCTAACTCTGAGATACCTACTTTAGTCCATAAATAGATCTTTGAAGCTTGTACATCTTGAACTCATCTGTGGATGTGAATCTCTCAGGTTGTATGATATATACCTCTTTGATCAACTCTCCATTCAGAAAAACTATTTTCATATTCATCTATCAGATCTCATAATCTATATGGACAGCTATCACAAGCATTATCTGAATGGATTTAAGCATTACCATAAGGGAGAACATCTAGTCATAGTCAATACCATAACGTTGATGATATCTCTTGATAACTAGATAGGCTTTATAGGTCTCTATCTTTTCGTCTACGTCCCTCTTCTTTTTGAAGATCCATTTACATCTAATGAGTTTAATCCCTTTGGGTGGATCAACCATGTCCACACATCATTGATCTTCATGCACTCTATTTCAAACTGCATGATCTTGAGCCATTTCTCAAAATTAGGTCTCTACATTGCATCCATATAGGTGATCATATCCTCATCATTCTCATCGAGTTCAATAGGATCATCATCTCAGATCAAGAAATCATAATATCCATCCGACTGACATGGTACTCTACCAGATCATCTTAATGATGTAGGTATATTGGACTTTAGATCTAATTTAATCAAATCTGACTCAGGTTTAGCTATAGGTGTCGATCTTTCTACCTATTAAACTTCATCATGTTCAATCTTAGAGGCAACAGTTCCTTCACCAAGGAACTTCTCTTCTAAAAAGATTATCTTAAGACTGACGAACACCTTTTGTTTATCAGCATGGTAGAAAAAATATCTTTTAATCTCTTTTGGGTATCCTATGAATGTGCACTTGTCAGACCTAGGTTCAAGTTTATCTGTAACTAACCATTTGACATAAGTCAGGCACTCCCAGTCCCTAATAAGGTGTGAAAGTGCTGGCTTATATCCTGTCCATAACTTATATGGAGTCTTAACTACAGACTTACTTGGAATCTTATTTAATAGATAGCAAGCCAATTTGAATGCATATCCCCAAAAGAATATCAGCAAGCTAGCAAAATCCATCATGGATTGGACCATGTCTAATAGAGTTCGATTCCTCTTTTCAGACACACCATTATGTTGTGGTATTCCTGAAGAAGTCTATTGAGAGATAATTTCATTCTCTCCTAGATATATGAGAAACTCATCGAAAACATATTTTCCTCCTCGATCAGACTGAAAAATTTTAATACACTTTTTAATTTATTTTTTTACTTTACTTTGAAATTATTTGAATATTTTAAATAAATTTAACTTATTTTTCATCAAATAGACATGTCTATATCTAGATAGATCATCTATGAAAGTGATAAAGTAGAAATATCCATCTCTAATACTTATGCTCATTGGACCACATATATCAGTATGTACTAGACCTAAGAACTTAGTGGCTCTTTCATCTTTTTCAGTAAAAGATGATTTGGTTATTTTTTCAAGAAGACATGACTCATAGATTGAAAATGATTCACAATCACTGAATTTAAAAATTTTTTCTTAAGTCAATCTATTTATCATGTTCTTATTTATGTGACCTAGTCTACAGTGCCATAAGTAGATATCTGACATATTATCTAATCTAGAGTGCTTGTCAGTTGAATAGACTACGTTAATAAGTTGTGATAGCATATATACACTATTATTCAAATATTCAGAGTAAACGAATAACACCATTCATAATGATATTATAAAATTATTTATTTATTAAAATTTTATAATTATTTTTGGCCAAAAGTATGAGGATTTATGGTACTCCCAAGCCTTGGGAGGCTATGAGAGGAGTTAGGGGGTTGGCTCCAGGGATTCTAGGGGCTTGGTTGGTGCTTCGAAGATCTGGGAAATAAGATGAAGCAAAAAATTAAAGCTGGAGAATCAAGACTGCAAAATTTTTTTTTTCTGTAGGTTAGTCAGCTCAGTCCAAAACTGGATCAGCTAAGTCTCAGTGCACAGGCAAAACAGAGAGCTACGCATTTGGGACTGCTAGTACGATATAGAACTGGATGACTCAGTTTCAAACTGAGCCAACCTAGTGGAACTTAGCTGGCTCAGTGCTGAGACTGAGCTGGCTCAGTGCGTAAGCAGAGTTATACAAGGGTCTATTTTGAGCTAGGGTTTGGTTTGATCCTAAGGATCTTAAGGCATAGTTTGAGAGGTCTTAAGGGAGCTAATTTATGTATGGGTCGGATCTAGATCCAGAGGATGAGAGCATGGGAGACATGGGTGTACATGGGCTCGATGAGTGCTTTCATGTATTAGGTTAGCCAGAGAGTTTTTTGGTCGAGCCTAATGGCTATGTATAAATATATAGGTTGTATTAGGGTTTCATTAAGCTGTGAATACTGTGGAATATAAATCTTTTCTCCCTCATCTCTCTTCTTCTCTTTTCTCTTGAGTTGCCACCCTAGGATTCTTAAAGAAGCCCTTGAGAAAGGGGGCATCTCCCTCAAGCCCAAGGAAGAAGGTGCCCCATCATAGATCCAGGTGGAGGATCGATGGTTTGCTGTCTATAAAGAATGTCACAGGTTCCTTCAGATCCATGCTAAAGATTAGGAGCTTTCGTAACATGGTATCGAAGCTTGTAATGCCAAAGATGATTGGCGTTCGAGCGATATCATGGATCTATAATTTGGTATCAGAGCTAGATGATGCCTGGAACATTATGGACGATAATAAAAAGGCCTATAGAAATGATATTTAAAAAAAAACTTGGATAAAAATGACAATCATCAAGAACAATAGTATGAAACTCAAATACAAGTTTTAAGATTTCTAAAGCTAGAACTGGAACCGATCTTCCATCTCTAATATTCAGAAATCTTTTACCTTGCTCGAATCTTCTACTGACCTGCAATCCCTACAATAAATTATAAATATGGTATGGGCTACCAGTATCTAATACTCAGTCAGTAAAATTATAAATAGAGAAGTTGTAAGGAGTTATCATATAAATACTTTTTTTAGTAATAGCTTGCTTTTTTCTCTATTTATTCGGGTTTAGAAAGGCAATGTATCGAGGATAGTTTTTTTTCAAGTGCCTTTGCTTCTTGCAAAAGAAGCATTCAACTTGACTCTTATCGGGCTTGATCTTCCTGATCTAGCCCTGTATAGATGTCCCAGCTTGAACTTGCACATTCTTGCCCTTCTTCTTCTTGTTCTTCTTCTCTTTCCTAAGGGTTGAGAACCAGATAATGAACCTCCTGCTAAGTTCACTGACTCCTTGTGGAGTTGGTGATCCTTCTCAAAGTTCTGAAGTAACCTCAGTAGCCCATGGTAGTCTACTTCAGGCTTTGTCATTTTATAATGAGTAAGAAATGGAAGATAGGACTTGGATAACAAGTTCAGTATTGCATCTTTTTTAAGTTGCTTATGCAAGAAAAAGCTGAGCTTGCTCAATCGCTCTATCAGCTCGATCATGTACGGTATATGATTAGTGATAGAGGCTCCATCCTGCATCCTAGCATTGAAGATGGCACAACTAGTCTTATGCCTTTCAAAATCATCGGGTGTGCCAAAAGAATGCTCCAATACTTGAAGCATATCCTTTGGCTGAGCCATCTCGAATTTACGATTGAACTCGTTGCTCATGGCAGCCAGCATAATGCAGCACACAGTGGTTTGGTCACTGAGCCACTTTTGGTAAGTATCTCTGGTTGTTTCATATACATTGGGAGCTGGCTCCTCAGGTGTAGGATCCGTCAATATATATAGGATCCATTCATGCTCTAGGACTATCTTCAACTTTTGGTACTAGCTACCGAAGTTGGATCCTACCAACTTTTCATTATCCAACAATGATCGGAGCGATAGAAAAGTGGCCATATTTGCATAAAAAAACTAAAATCTAATTAGTAATTAATTTATTAAACCTAAATAATTAGATTTTAATCAAAATTTTTTTTATTATTTTATTTGGTAGCCTCTACCTTTAATTTGAGAAATTATCCTAATTTTTTAGAGGGTATTAGAATCCACATAGACTGCATACGAGCCCAACTTTGGTTAGTCAACCCATGTACATCTAAGGGTAGGTTCATAATCAATTATTTTTTTAAATAATTTTTAGTAATTTAATTTTACCCCAGTCTCTAATCAGTAGGCTTTAGCCTCCATTGAAAAGGTCTGGTTAGGTCCAACCATTAACATGACCATACTTGGTCCATCAAATCAATGAACGATTAAGCCCAACTTTGGTTGGTCAACCTAACCACCATTTAAAAAGATGCACCCAAAAAATTATATTATGAATGATAATCCCATCAGCCGATAAGTACCAGGCCTTTGGGCCTCCAATGATTATCCAACTGATGGACCCATTATCACCCACTTAATGGAAGGCTATGATCTAATTATCATCATAACTATTTCATTTTAAGGATCTAATAATTTTAGATAATTTTAATTTTAAGAAAAAGAGAAGGTCAGGTGAATCAACTTGTCATGATCCTCCTACTGGCTTCACCAAGTCAGCTTAAGGAAGACCAATAATAAGTTGGTCAAGGAGTACCTAAATCAGTCACATTGATTTACCTAGTTGACATAGGTCAACTCAAATAGTTAAGTGATCCGATCAAAACATAATTTTACTAAGAGGTCAGATAAGTTCAATCAGTGAAAGGGTCTGCCAAAACTTACCTTAGATACCATAAAAAATGATTAGGTAAGTGAACTGCAAATTAAAGACCACCGTCTAGTTTACCTTAGACACCAACTGATTTAATTAGTCTCGATTAGATCAACCTAACAGTTTGTGCTAGACTACGTAGTCAAGAATCAAGTCCATTTTAGATCTTGTTAAAGATATGAACTTGATCAACTACAACTATTGTAATTTATCTAGAGAATCCTTGACCTAATCTAAGATAATAATTAATTAAATTTAGTTAATTTTTTAATTAAGTTTATTCTTTAATCTAATCCTAGGTCTAATCCAATTAATGGACCTAATTCTCGCTAACCCATTTAACCTAATATATTATGATTTGTGTCTTAGAATCTTTAATTCATAATTCTAGATCCTAATCAAACATCTTCTTAATTCTTAATTAAGTTTTGGGCTGAGGGTTGGGATTCAGCTTTTCAAAAATAATTTTTATATTTATAAAATATTTTTACAACATGATTTTACCAATCAAGTTGTATGTTTGATTCATAATCAATATGCAAACAAGATAAGCATGAAACTACTTTAGATCTAATCTAAACTGGTTCATGTAAGTGAAACTATTTCATCTCTAATCAATCATAAATTATCTTAGATCAAATCTAATATATTTATGATTATTAAAATTAGATTAAAATATTTTTAATTAAATTATAAAATTTTTAAATCTAATCTAAAATTTTATGATCAATGTTTTAGATCAATACATATTAGGACAACCTCTCCACTGTAAGGAATAAATCTTACAGCAAGACAACCTTATAATCAATCTATGCAATCTAAAATTTTTATTTTTAGATTTAAAATTCTTTTAAATTTAATAAATTATAAATAAAATTAGATCATATCTAATAAATTTTTAATAAGAAATAGATCTATACGAAATAGGACAACCTCTCCACTGTAAGGGATAAACCTTACAGGAGGACAACCATATAATCAATTCGTGTGATCATGATTTTTAGTTTTAAATTTAATAATCATATTATAAATTAGATATAATCTAAAAGATAATCTAAATATATACTTATAATCATTTAATAATGAACCTATGCTCTGATACTAATTGAAGGAATCAGATCTAGAATTTCAGGACTAGATCTTGAAATATTTTCTAGATTAGGTAGTGAAAGATTGAAATAAATTAAAATTTATTCATAAAAATTAGAAACCCTCTAGATTTAAGATTCTATTACATGATTATAGTATGAGATTAAATTAAAAATTAAAAATATTAGAAGTAAAAGAAATATTGATCACATCAACATGGATCTACACTAGACCTATTGTAAATATGTAACATAGGATAAGATCCATATTATCTGTGTAAGATAGATATTCTAACTTGCTTATTCAGGCTAAAAGATGAAGCTCCAAGTCGTACACGCACATGTCCAGCCTCTAAAAGATGTCCACACGAGCCCACAAACCCCGATCAGAAGTCCGATGCAGAAAATCAGCACAGTATGCTAGTACTATACCGATCCTTCTTCGATGATCGATCCGGTGCTTTCTTCTTCAAAACTTGGACCCTCTAAAAAATTAGAAGAAAAAAAAAGACTTTTGATCTGAAACAACACTCAAAAATTTTTATGAAAGAGGAAGAGAAAGGAAGAGCAAAAGAACCCTAGAAGAAGACCCTTTTCTTCTTCTCTTTTCTCTCACCTAGATACCTAGATTGGTGTCTATAAAATCCCCACTCCCCAAGGATCTTTCTCTTTGATTTTCACACACCCAAGAGCCCTCTCAGTGGTCTAAAATTAGTATAAAATTCAGTCCAAAAGGACCTCCTTATAAAGAGATATGGAAGAGTCTTTGTTGGGTCAAATTCCTAGACTAGGCAAAACCATATTTGGCAAGTTGTTGGGGTGCCCAACACTTGGGTGCCCCCTCCTCATCCTATGCCGTGGACCACCTGGTATGTGCACAAAAAATTTCTTTTTCTACTATAGAAAACTAGAAAAAAATCAGATAGGGGGCTGTACAAAGGAAGGAGTTTTAGTTTGTTGGGATTCTATCATATAGAGTTCAAACAAACTACAACAACTTACCTTTTATAGACTTGGTCCATAACTTATTCCAAATAAGAGAGAGAGAAGGAGAGTGGGTGTGTGTGAACCATTAGGAAGAGAGGATTCTATGCCAAAATAGAGAGAGTGTGGGACATGGGGGGCATGGGGCAAAAGTGGTGCACGGATGATGAATCTTAGTCTTACTAGGATTCCATATTTGATTTGGTCAAATATGGTATTTCAAATCAAATCAAACTAGAAGTAAATCAACTCAATTAAATTAGGTTCTAATTTAATTAAAAAAATTAATTAAATTAGATTAAATTAAATTTAATTTTAATTTAATTTTTTAATCAAATTAAAAAATTGGGTTGACCCAAGTCCTAGTTGAACTAAGACTAGTTCTTTCTTATACTTAGCTTATCCAATAAACTAGTTGAACTTGATCCAATTAAGCTCAAACCAAATTTAATTTAATTATATTTAATTAGACTTAATTTTAATCCTTTAACTTAATCAAATTAAGCTAATTAGCAATTAAATTACCAATCAATCCTCCTGCAACACTTGCACTAGGTTAAACATCAATCATTTTGATCGTTTAACTTTAGAACGATTCTCAATTGTTGATCAACCATCTGATCAGATTACGAACTCTAATATATGTGACCCCATAGATTTGAACCTAAGTCAATAGTACCAAAATAAATTTTTATACCAGTCGAAGTGACCATCTAGCAATGATATCCGACGATCGGATAGCTCGAATGTATACAACAACATCCTTAGAACCCATGTTGCTTATAAGACACCTCAAAGTTCAACTATCAACTCTAATCAGGCTATCCACATTGTATTTCAAAATACCAAATCCACCTCATGGATTATCCTAGCCAAAGTTTTGCTATATTGAAATATAGTGATACATTCTTCTCTAACTCTAGGAGTGGTCAATCCCATCTTGATCACACACCGACTTTATAAGTACTTGACTATTCTCAGAAGCCTTTCATTACTGAATTAAAAATTTAGTTAGTCCGATACCAAAGTATAGTGAGTTGCTTGCAAGCCACTGAGATGATCTCAGGTCTAAGGGATACTTATACATATATCCCATCAATGACATTCTCGACAGCAAAATGATCTAGAGTTGATCACGTTCAATGATAATGTATCCTTACATCTTACCTGTATGCCATACTAATATCTCCATACTTCTTAGTTAAGAGGACAACCAACCTATATGGCACACAGCGATCTATGCTCGATAGATGCTATCGTCCTAATTAATAGCCTATCATTTGATTGTAAACAGTTTTAAGAACTAATCGATAAGTCCTCTCTTTATTGAACCTAAATAGTCCTAAGAACTTCATCACAATAATGGAGTTTGTTAGAAGATGAAACTTATGATGAAAAAAATTAAAAATATATTTTATTAATTAATAAATTAATTATAATTATAATGCAGCACAACTATCAATAGATTGACAATTGATTTTGAAACATATTTTTCAATAGTTTACATCTAATGATGAGACACTAACAGTAGCTAGTCTGAAAGACCGCAAGTACTAAACTCTAAACTACCACACCCATGTTTATGGCCAATGACAGAGCATCAATACCATGGCTAGTTTTATGGACTACCATAACCACGTTTATAGTCCATGGCAGGGCACTAACAACATGGCTAGCCTAGAGCACTACAACCTCACATGAAGTCACACAACTCAATTATAAGCTCATTAGGTATGGTAATTCAAAAATTATATTCTTTTACAAAACTCGATGCATATGATTTCTAAAATTCAATCAAGTCTCGATCAATGATATATCATACATAATTTCATATAGAATCATGCATATGTATACAATCAATAAATAATTAGACTATCAAAACTAGATAGATCGAATCCACCAAGGCAAAAAATAATTTTTATTTAAATAGATGATCAATGTCCAGAAATTCTTATCTCTACTGAACTTGCAAGGTTTATGATCTAGATATCAAAAACCTTGCTCGATGTGCTCTCATCCAAAAAATTATTCTTCTAGATATTCAAATTAATATTTTAAAATAAATTAAATGAATCTAATTAAATTAAATACCTAGATCCTCCTATTGGGGTTCATCGAGGTCTATACCCTAGTTCCTAAAATTCTTTTTTTCCTAAAATCTCTCATAATCCATCTAAAGAAAGAAAAATAAATAACTAAATATTTAACTAATTAATTAATTAACTAATTTAATTAAAAAATCATAGAAGAGAGAGAAGTCCTCTCTTCTTCTCTGCTTCCTCTCCCAAAATAGGAAATTCTTTCCCCTTCTCTTCCTCTCCCATGCACGACCGTGGAAGATCCAAAATCAGCCTTCATAGTAGCTCCCAGCAGTGATGCATCTATGGCCCCTGGCAATAGTGCAAACAGCGGCATGCTGATCGTGCTTGGAAAAATTTGGATCCGGTGAGGATCTTCTATTAGATATGTGTGCCCTAGAAGTTAGATTAGCTGATACTTGTAATACACTTCTAAAAATAAAATTATAATTTTAACTATAAATAATAAAATAGATTATTTTTTTATCATAGTGTGTATTTGAAAATGTCTGTGATACATCCCTTGAGTTAATGGTAATGATAGTTTATATTTTCAAGAGTTAAAAATTTAAGACATGAATTTTCGTTATTAACTCATAAAATGCTCCCGACTGTAAGATCATCATGAGGATGGTGATTGATCCGAAAGGTTGATGTATGATCACTTCTTTTAGATAAATGAGTTTTGAATCTATGGTGTAAAGACACCAGAGTGAGAGTACAGATACTCGTTAGAGAACGAGGGCATTGAGCATGACCATCTTGAGCAGTCATAAGAAAGTCTACCTTCTTATCGATGACTGGCTCGAAGCTGCAGTGGTATGTCTAGTTCTTTGACCTGAGGTGCATCGATAGTTCACCTTGAAGGTGTTGTAGTTTGATTATACTATAACTCGGTCTCCTAGCAATTCAAAATCCTGAGGCGTATGTTGGCTATAGCATGTTCATTGTAGGAATTGGATTACATCAATAGGAGATCTATCTACCTCGGTAGATGAGGAGCAGCCCTATGATGATCATGAGAATCAAGTTCATAAGCCCATGGTCATGGCAGAGTAAAATAATAGAAAGAGTTTCTATTAGGGTTTTCACATTGGACTTGAATCGAATGATTAATTTATATGACAGAAATTAGGGTTTGATAAGATCACCTTAACCCTAATCCGGTCAGGGCTCAAGATAGAGGAACTTAATCACATAGGTAACTGCACCGAGAGGTTCACTTTTAGTTCTGATGAATTACCACCATATACTGCTAGGTGTCACTGATGGATTTTGGGAGCAATTATAATGATTTGGATGATCGATCATACTAGTTGTCTGAATTAGAAAAGTTCTGATCCATCAGAAGGTTTTTCAATGATATCAATGATAGAGATCATGACATATCCTATTATCATATGGAACTAAACCTAGCTGGATCATACAAATAAGTATTTGGATCTGGATGTCATCAATTGGACTAACCTAGTTCAATTGATTTGAATAAGATTCAATTATGTTCAAAAAAATTATGCTAGCACATGATTGAGCCTAATGTTCTTCTTTAACAATCATTAAAGCTTGTCTCGACTGAGCCAAATATGTTTGGACTCACTCAGAAATCTTTACTTGGTCTGACTGAAGCTTGTCCAGGTCAGAAAAGGATTATCTTAATTTATGAGATAAATTTGAGACAACACCTGCCATTTTCCATCACCTCCTAAATTTCTATTTTTGGACATTAGTCAAATGTTGACCTTGGACACTTAAACATCTGCCCATGTGTCCTGCACCCATAGGAGAGTACCTAAGGACTTGTCCCCCTGCTAAAAAGTAGACATGAAGGGGGTGCATGCCTAGGGAGGCATGCACCCCATGAGGATAAAAGATGGAATCTCATACAGATGGGACTCCAAGTTGCTTCAGGAGATTAAATTGTGTGGCGCCAAGAAGTCTTGTTTGACCCAATCTTGGCACCACCTTAGGAGGATTTTGAGGGTCTCTCATTTGATTGGATCAGATGATGCCATCCCATCAATCAGATTTAGATCTGATTGCACAAAGGGTAATGATTGGCCAGGATGATGTTGCACTGCATGGCACAGTAGGATCTATATAAACCCTATCTGCACCTAGAATTTAATGCTTCTACCTTTAGCCCATGCCACAAAGCCTCTCTCTCTCCTTCTCCATGCCACCCTTTGGTCCTCTCTCTCCTCTCCATGCCCAAGAGGTTTCGGGCATGAGTAAGGTGCGATCCAAGCAAGTGAAAGATTCTAGAAAAGGAATAAGGCAGCACTGCTGCAAGAGACAACGACTATTCTTCAAAAAAAATTTTGAAGACCTTCAAGATCATATCTTGATTTTATTTTTAGAGAATTGATTGAGAAGAAGAATATCTTCAGATCCTATCCAAGTAGATATCAGTAAAGGCCAGGCGCTTGCATAGCTACATCCAGAACCTTAGGCAAACATCAGGATCATCACAGGATAATTGGATTATCCAAAATAAAAGTATAATTAAATTAAATTAAATTTTTATTTTTTTATTTTTATTATTAGATCAATAAGATCAGATATGAGGAGTCTCAGATCTAATTAGGATCTCAGAGAAAAATTTTTTGAAATATCTTTCTTTATCCAATCAGATCTGAACGAATCTGATCTGAAAAATAAGACTTTTCCTTCAATTAGTATCAGAGCCAGATTTCATAATTCATTAGATTTAATTTTAATTTATTTTTGATCTAATAATTAGATGATTTTAGATATCACATTAGATGTAATTAGATCTAAAATTAAAAAATTAAAAATTAAATAATCTAGATCTAAGATGTATAAGATGAATGACTAGACTATGAATAGAATTGTTCTATGTATAGTCTAGCATAATTATAATTTTAATTTAATTAATTATAATTTTTAAATTTATTTATTTATTATTTTAATATTATAAATATTATAATTAGATTTAAAAAATAAAAAATAAATTTATTTAATTTATTCATATGAGATATGATAGATGTATGTTTAGACTAGTTGTAGAATAGTTCTACGAAATTATCTAAAATAAATTTTAATTTGATATGCTCAAAATTAAATCTTATTTTTTAGATGTTTATGAGATAATTTAAATTTAAAAATATGCATGATATGATACATGAGATGTATGCAAAACATGTTTTTAGTTAGATCAATTTATATATATGTGATATATGATGTAGATCTAATTAGTTTTGTAGATTTATCATGTTTTTGATTAAGGCATTCTCCTTGGTTGTCCAATCATAAGAATGAAGTAGAATTTAAAGGCCCTCTTCTTCGATTCGATGGAATGTTCTTATGGTGTGTAGGGATGCTGCGCATTCGTCCTTAATCAAAAATCAAAAAAAACTTATTTTCTGCAAAATCCTAGATCCTGAAACCCTAGAATTTTATATACATGTTTTATTTATGAACCCTAAACTTAATTAAAAATTAGGACTATGAAATATATTAGATCTAAAATTAAAAATTTTTAGATCTAAGACATATTCATAAAATTGGATTCATGCTTGGGTAGCTCAATTAGGTCTAACAGTTGATCAAATCGAATCAAGAGTTGGTTAGGTGAGATCAAGAGTACTTAAATTGACCATCCTAATAGGATTAAGTCTAGGTCAAGGTCGAGTCACATGAGTGATCAATCGAGTTAAGACCTAATTAGGCTCAGTGGTTAGAGTCCGAATTGTAAGCTAACCTGATTGGTTCTAGCTCAATAATTTGGTATCTAAGGTAAGTTTGGTAGATACGACCAACTAGTTTTTAATTGAAAGCCACTCGACTCGAATACGTTCTTGTTGAGTTAATGGCATATCCCTTCCATCGGTCTCACTTACTTGGCCATATTTTTCGACCCAATCCTGATTTAAGATGGCTAACAATCTGAGCTAATCCATGCCACTAGGTTAGTCATAATGGTTATGGTGATGTCAAGTCAATTTTAAAGAGATCTAAATCAAATCTTTCTAAGAAAAGATTAAGTCTAAGATCTTCCACCATTGTAGATATGTGGGCTCTTCCCAAGATTGATTGTTCTCGATTGGTTATAGTGGTTTAGTTGCACCAAGAAGATGCAACCATGTCTATTAGGCATTGGATGCTATGGGCTGGAGGATGGATTGGGCTCAATATTTTGGATATGGTGAGAGACCTAATTAGGAATCCAATCTGTGCAAATGGTGGGTCTGACTTAACTAAGGAATGGATCAATATTTCAGGCATGGTGAGATTCATGAATTAGAGATCAAGTCTGGGTGCACCATGATTAGAGAATCATTGGACAAGAGTCGTTCACTCATTGGCTAATCCATCATCAATAACTATTAGATGAGGTGATGAGTCAGTTGGTGGGACTGCACCATCCATTAGAAATCAATAATTATGGAGATTTTTGTATCTTTACAGAGAGAGTATTGGGATCCGAGAAAATAGTGAAAGCTAATTTGTTTAAAAATCAAACTTCTAAACAAATTGGTCAAGTATTAATTACAAAATCTAACTAAAAACTTTGACTCTCTACAGAAAAAAGAAAAATATCTACGTCCAACCCACTAGCCCATATCCTGGACACCCATAGACTGATCGGATCCAATTATAAGGATTGGCTCCTAAACTTCAAAATTATTTTAGATTCTGAGAAGTTGACACATGTATTGGATCAGGATCTCCCCATCTTATCAGCTCGTCCGTCCACTGAATAGAGAGCATATCTTGATAAGTAAATGGATGAAGATAATAAGATCAGATACATGTTGGGCTTGATGTTTGATGAGCTGTAGCATCAACATGAAGATATTAAGACTGCCCACCAAATGTTGGCTCACCTGCAAGAGTTGTTTGGTGAACAGAGTCGTGCAGCCAAATATCAGATCACTAAATGACTATTTAAGGCTAAAATGCATGATGGGCAGTCAGTCCAAGATCATTATCTGATGATGATCAAGGACTTGAAAGAGCTTGACAAGCTCGGAGTGAAGTTAGACTATGATCTGTAGAATAATATAATTCTGCAATCTTTGATTGATGCATATGGGCAGTTTATCATGAACTACCATATGCATAAACTTCAGAATACTCTGGCCGAGCTTATGAATATGCTGGTTACTGCTGAGCTTTTTATGAAAGGTTCTAAAGGCTCAGTATTTGCTATGGAATGGACTTCTTTCAAGATAAAGTCTTTTAGAAAGAAGAAGAAATCTATGAAAAAGTAGAAGATGGAAGGTAGAAAGAAAAAGAAGGTAGAGCTGAAGAAGAAGATCCGTTGAAAAAAGAAAAGTATTTTCATTGCAATAGCTGATGGCCATTGGAAGCGGAACTGCCCTACATTACCTAGGCCACCCTGAAGAATAAGAAGGAGATAGGTCCTTCTGGAGGTATGCTCGTTATTGAGTCTAACCTTACGATTTCTTCTGCATCCAGTTGGGTGCTTGACTCTGGTTCTAGTGCTCATTTGTGCACTTCTCATGCAGGGTCTTGAGGATAGCAGGAGGCTGAGGGATGGAGACATGATCCTACGCATTGAAATGGAGCAAGAGTTGCTGCAGTAGCCGTGGGAACATACCCTCTTCGATTACCATCTGGTTTAGACTTAGTACTTAAGAATTGTTATTATGTGCCTACAGCTAGCAGAAATTTGATTTCTGTTTCATGCTTAGCACAAGAAGGCTATGTGATTACCTTTTCTTAAGGACCATTGTAACATTCTTTATGAAAGAAATAAAATTGCAAAGTGGTTTCCTTATTAATGATCTTTATCAGTTACATATTGATGTATCCTATTTTAACTATCGAGCAAAATATGAATGCCATAAGATCAAAATGACCTAGGGATAGTCCAAATGATAGATATCTATGGCACCTGAGATTAGGTCATATAGCAGAAGATAGGATTAACAAATTGGAGAAAAATTGGGCTATTGAGTCCATTGACTTTCGAGTCATATCCAACTTGTGAATCTTGTCTTCAAGGCAAAATGACTAAACTCCCTTTTGTTGGACATGGGAAGAGGGCCACAGATCTCCTTTGCCCTAGTACATACTGATGTGTGCGGTCCATTTGATGTGCCGGCTAGAGGCAACTTTTGTCTACTTCATAACCTTTATCGATGATTTATCTAGGTATGGGTATGTGTATCTTATGAGACACAAATCTGAAGCCTTTGAAAAGTTCAAGAGAATTCAGACATGAAGTAGAAAAACAAACTGAAAAACCCATTAAGGTTCTTCGATCAGATCGAGGAGGTGAATACCTTAGTAGAGGAATTCCTAGACTATCTCAAGCAATAATGGCATAGTCTCTCAATGGACTCCACCAGGAACACCTCAACTCAACGGGGTTTCAGAATGGAGGAAATCGGATCCTATTGGATATGGTCCGATCCATGATGAGCTTCACAGACCTTTCCTGATTTTCTTTGGGGACAAAATTGTTAACTTCTAATATATTTACTGAATAGGATTCCCTCTAAAATCATTCCTACCACACCGTATGAGATATGGCATGGTAAGAAACCAAGTCTGAGTCATCTCAGAATTTGGGGTTGTCCGGCTCATGTCAAAAGACAACAAGCAGACAAGTTAGAGTTTAGGTCCTTTAGAGCTCGATTCATAGGATATCCTAAAGAGTCATTAGGATACTATTTCTACATTCCAGAAGACCACAATGTGATTGTGAGTCGACATGCCATCTTTCTTGAAAAATAGTTTATTCAAGATAGTGGCATTGGAAAAGCAGATCAAGCTTGAGGAGAAAGTCTCACAAGTGGAACGAGCTAAGGACCCTATGGAACCAAATTAGGTTGAGCCAATACAGATCACTACCTCCTCCACCTCGTAGATCGAAAGGATTTTTCGTCCCCTGAGAGGTACTTAGGTACTATTTTAGAGAAAGTAGAGAAAATATTTCCTCGTAGGTAATGGTGCTCATGGTGATGATCCCAAAATCCTATAACGAGGCGATATCAGATATCGACTCTGAGAAATGGTTAGAGGCAATGAAGTCAAAAATTGATTCGATGCACTAAAACTAAGTCTGGACCTTAGTAGATCCACCTGAAGGTATAGTACCTATTGGATGTAAATGGATCTACAAGAGAAAGATTGGTACAGATGAGATGTGGAGACATTCAAAGCTAGATTAGTGGTAAAAAGGTATAGTCAGCGTGAAGGCATTGACTATCGGGATACCTTTTCGTCAGTAGCCATGCTAAAATCCATCCGCACATTACTTGCTATTGTAGCCTATTTCGATTATGAAATATAACAAATGGACGTAAAAATGGTATTCTTAAATGGATACCTTGAGGAAGATATCTATATGGAACAGCCACTAGGTTTCACATCTAGTGATGTTGATCATAAAGTATGCAAGCTGCAAAGGTTCATATATGTACTTAAGCAAGCATCTCGGAGTTGGAATACTCGTTTTAATGATGTGATCAAATTATTTTTTTTCATCAAGAATGAGAAGGAACTATAGTCATGTGTTTTCAAAAGGGTCAGTGGGAGCGCTTTGTCTTCATCGTATGTACGTAGATGATATCCTTCTTATTGGAAATGATATATTTCCATATTGACCATAGTTAAAATGTGGTTATCTAAAGGAATTCTTCATGAAAGACCTAGGAGAAGCATCCTTCATTCTAGGAATTAAGGTCTATAGAGATAGACCGAATAGGATGCTAGGTCTTTCACAGAAGATGTACATAGAGGAAGTGCTAAAGAGGTTTAGCATGGAAAACTTCAAGAGGGGATTGGTACCCTTCAGACATGGCATTCATCTTTCCAAGAAGATGTGTCCCCAACACACCTGAGGAGAATTGAACACATGAGCAAGATCCCTTATGCTTTAGGCAATAGGGAGCCTCATGTATGCCATGTTATGTACACGACCTGATATAGCCCATGCTGTGAGTATCACAAGCAGATATCAGTCGAATCCAGATGAAGAACACTGGACTTCTATGAAATGTAGCCTTAAGTACTTGAGAAGAACTAAGGATATGATGTTGGTTTTTGGTAATGGAGAACTCCAAGTCCAGAGGTATATAGACTCGAATTTTATGTCTAATATAGATGATCGAAAGCCGACATCTGGGAGTCTATTTGTGTATAATGGTGGTGCTGTCAGTTGAAAGAGTTTCAAGCAGACAGTGATAGCAAATTTCATCATGAAAGCAGAGTACATCGCTACATCAGAAGCTACGAAGGAGGTATTCTAGTATAAGAAGTTCATTGCAAAGATCAGAGTGATGCCATCGGATGCCATTCCTCTGTATTGCGACAATAATGGCGCCATAGCCCTTGCTAAGGAGTCGAGGTCTCACCAAAAATCCAAGCACATCGAGCGGCGATACCATCTCATCCATAATTTTCTTGAGAAAGGTTACGTCGAGGTCAAGAGAGTCGACTTTGCAGACAATACGACAGACCCACTTACAAAATCGTTGGGTCAGCAGAAGATCGAAGCCCATCTTGAGAAGATGGGACTTAGATTTGTAGCCAATTGGCTTTAGGTTAAGTAGGAGTTTGTTAGATATGTGTGCCCTAGAAGCCAGATTAGCTGACACTTGTAATACACTTCTAAGGGCAAAATTATAATTTTAACTATAAATAATAAAAAAAATTATTTTCTATTATAGTGTGTATTTGAAAGTGTCTGTGATATATCCCTTGAGTTAATGGTAATGATAGTTCATATTTTTAAGAGTTGAAAATTTAAGACATGAATTTTTATTATTAACTCATAAAATGCTTCCGACCGTAGGATCATCATGAGGATGGTAATTGATTCGGAAGGTTGGTGTACGATTGCTTCTTTTGGATAGATGAGTCTTAAATCTATGGTGTAGAGACATCGAAGCGAGAGTATAAGTACTCATTAGAGAATGAGAGCATTGAACGTGACCACCTCGAGTAGTCATAAGAAAGTCTATTTTCTCATCGATGACTAGCTCGAAGCTGCAATAGTGTGTCTAGTTCTTTGATCTAAGGTGCATCGGCAGTTTACCTTAAGGGTGTTATAGTTTGACTACACTATAACTCGATCTTCTAGCCATTCAAAATCCTGAGGTGTATGTTGGCTATAGCATATTCATTGTAGGAATTGGATTGCACCAATAGGGGATCTATCTACCTCGGTAGATGAGGAGCAGCCCTATGATGATCATGAGAATCAAGTCCATAAGCCCATGGCCATGGTAGAGTAAAATAATAGAAAGAGTTTCTATTAGAATTTTTACATTGGACTTGAATCGAATGATTAATTCATATGACGAAAATTAGGATTTGACGAGATCACCTTAACCCTAATCCGATCGGAGCTCAAGATAGAGAAACTTAGTCACATAGGTAACTGCATCGAGAGGTTTGCTTTCAGTTCTGATGGGTTGCCACCATATGCTGCTAGGTGTTACTGATGAATTTTGGGGGCAATTAGAATGATTTGGATGATCGATCATACTAGTTGTCTAAATCAGAAAAGTTCTAATCCATTAGAAGGTATTTCAATGATATTGATGATAGAGATCGTGACATATCCCATTACTATATAGAACTAAGCCTAACTGGATCACATAAATAAAGGTTTAGATCTGGATGTCATCAATTGGACTAATCTAGTTCAATTGATTTGAATAAGATTCAATTAAGTTTAAGAAAATCGTGCTAGCACACGATTGAGCCTAATGTTTTTCTTTAACAATTATTAAATCTTATCTCGACTGAGCCAAATGTGTTTGAGCTCACTCAGGAACCTTTACTTGGTCTGACTGGAGCTTGTCTAGGTTAGAAAAGGATTGTCTTAATTTATGAGATAAATTTGAGACAACATCTGCCATTTTTCATCACCTGCTAAATTTCTATTTTCGGACATTGGTCAAATGTTGACCCTGGACACTTAGACATTTGCCCATATGTGATGCACCCATAGGAGAGTACCTGAAGACTTGTCCCCCTGCTAAAAAGTAGATAGAAAGGGGGTGCATGCCAAGGGAGGCATGCGCTCCATGAGGATAAAAGATGGAGTCCCATATAGATGGGATTCCAAATTATTTTAGGGGATTAAACTATATGGTGCCAAGAAATCTTGTTTGATCTAGTCTTAACGTCACCTTAGGAGGATTTTGAGGATCACTCATCTGATTGGATCAGATGATGTCATCCTACCAATCAGATTTAGATCTGATTGCACAAAGAGCCATAATTGGTCAGGATGATGTGGCACTGCATGGCGTAGCAGGGTCTATATAAACCCTATCTACACCTAAAATTTAATGCTTCTGCCTTTAGCCCATGCCACAAAGCCTCTCTTCCTTCTTCTCCATGCCACCTTTTGGTCCTCTCTCTCCTCTCCACACCCAAGAGGTTTTGGACTCGAGTAAGGTGCGATCCAAGCAAGTGAAAGGCATCAGAAAAGGAAGAAGGTAGCACTGCTGCAAGAGACAACGACTGTTCGTCAAAAAAAATTTTGAAGATCTTCAAGATCAGATCTAGATCTGATTTTTGGAGGATTGATTGAGAAGAAGAAGATTTTCAGATTCTATCCGAGTGAATATCGGTAGAGATCTGGAGCTTTCATGGCTACATCCAGAACCTCAGGCAAACATCGAGATCATCATAGGATAATTGGATTATCCAAAATAAAGGTATAATTAAATTAGATTTAATTTTTTTATTTTTTATTTTTATTATCAGATCAATAAGATCAGATCTGAGGAGTCTCAAATCTGATTAGGATCTCAAAAAAATTTTTTTAAAAATATTCTTCTTAATCCAATCAGATCTGAACGAACCTGATCCGAAAAATAAAGCTTTTCCTTCATCTCCCATGATCTCTCTTTTACTAAAATCGAGTGGATGAAAAACTCAAAAAAGAAAAGAAGAAAAAGGGGCTGAGGCCTCTTACCAAGATCAGGCCGGCCTCATGCTATTTTCGATGAGCTCTTCCTGGCAGCAATCCCATGGAAGAACCCCAGAACAGCCCCCTAATCACTAAGAGCCCTTAGGGGTGATCTAAGGGAGGAGGAGGAGAGATTTTATAAAGGAGAGTCCTAACTTATTTAGGACTCTCACCATCCCAATTCTATCGATGATGGAGAAGAAGAATGCTCTGGTTCAGAGTCTTCTTCTATCTCTCTTCATGGGTCCTTGGACTCATTGATTTGAGGCCGGTCCGAGAGCCCAAACGGGCTAGACCGTTACATTCTTCCCCCTTAAAATAATTTCAATCTCGAAATTAGCATACCAGAGGTTTCGAAGAGCTGTGGATATATACTTAGCTTTAATTTATGCTTAGAGTTCCTATGTAGCCTCTTTTTCACTATAATTAGTCCATTATACCTTCACATAAGGTATAGTTCAATGCCGCAATACCTGATCCTTCCTATCAATAACTTGTACTAGAATCTCCTTATGAGTTAAATCTTGCTGAAGATGTAGTGGCTGGAAATCGACCATATGATTCAGATCCGAAATGTATTTTCTTAACATCAGCATATGAAACACATTGTGTACACATGATAAAGCTGGTGGTAAAGCTAACTGATACGCAACCTCTCCGACTCCAACCAAAATTTTGGAAGGACCAACATATCTGGTACTCAACTTATCATGAACTTCAAATCTCATCACATCCTTAGTGGGAGACACCTTGAAAAAAACAATATCACCCACTTGAAATTCCATCTCTCTTCTTCTATTTATCTATATAACTCTTTTACCTGCTCTAATCCATATGAAGTCATTTTCTAATTACTTGTACCTTATCCATGAACTATGGTACTATTTATGAATCTAATAATTTTCTCTCTCCTAATCATCGCAACAGATAGGGGATCTATACAATCTGCCATACAGTGCCTCAAAGAGCTATTTGGATGCTTGCTTGGTAGCTATTGTTACAAGCAAACTCAACCAATGACAAGTGACTATTCCAAGCACCATGAAAGTCCATGACACAAGCTCTTAACGTATCTTCTAAAATTTGGATAGTCTACTCCGATCGCCCATCAGTTTGAGGATGAAATGCTACACTAAAGTTAGTGGCATAGTGCCAGGATTTTCATTATAGGGATTCAATATATAAATTAAAATAAATAAATAAATAAGTAAAAATAAACTTAATAACATTACATTAAGTGAAAATGAGCTTGAGATGTGGGGGACAGAGAAAAAAAGAAGAAAAATCTAAAAGTAAGGATTTGAACTTGGGACGTAGGGGATAGATGGTTGGGATTCAAACCACTAAGCTAACTAATATTCTTTATGCTATATGGGTTCAAAATTATATATATACAATTTTTTTTGGATAATATTTACATATCTCTAAGGATATTACACAAAAACTTGGGCATTCAATTGAACCCCCAAGTCAAAACGTGGCTCTGCCCCTAGTTGAAGTTTAATTTGGTACCAAGTGCTTTATGAAGTCTCTTCCATAATTATAAAATAAATCTACTATCTCAGCTTGACACAATCATGACTAGGACAACATGCAATCTCACTATCTACTCTATATACAAACCTACCAATCTTTCCAAGGAGAAGCCAACTCGAAACGGCGAGAAGTGGGCTGATTTTGTCAATCAATTGACAATCACCCACACCACATTATTACCTTTAGGGGTTTTAGGCAAACCAGTCACAAATTCCATGGTAATATGCTCTCATTTCCATTGAAGGATTTGAAGAGACTATAATAGTCCCATAGGCCTTTGATGCTTTGTTTTCACTTGTTGACATACCAGACGCTGGGCCACATATGGAGCAATATCACTTTTCATACTAGACCATCAGAAATTTTCTCTCAAATCTCATTACATCTTAGTGCCTTTAGGATGCATGGTATAGGCTGAATTATGAGCCTCTTCTAAAATTTCATCATTTAGTTCTAGAATCTTGGGAACACACAACCTATTACCAAACCTTAAGGAACCATCCATATGTGCACAAAATTTAGATTGCATGCCAAAATCTACTGTTTCTCTGATCTTTTGTAATTCTATATCCTCCTTTTGAGATGCTTTAATTCTTTCAATTAAGGTAGGTTGCATTGTAATATTTGCAAGTTGAACTTGAGGATCATGCAGTTGCACCTCAATTTCTGATCTCCTTAGATCTAAAAAAATATGCTTATGTAAAGTAATCAAAGCTGCTAATTCATCCAAAAATTTTCTACTCAAAGCATCGGCTGCAACATATTTGCCTTCTCTAGATAGTAACTTATAGTCAAATCATAATCTTTCAGTAGCTCCAACCATCTTCTTTATCTCAAGTTCAACTTCTTTTGAGTAAAGATATACTTTAAGCTTTTATGATCCATGAAAACCTTACAGCACTTGCCATACAAATAATGCCTCTATATTTTCAGAGTAAGAACCATAGCTGCCAATTCTAAATCATGTGTAGGATAGTTCAACTCATATGATTATTGCTATCTGGAGGCATAAGCTATCACTTTTTCACTCTACATCAGAACACATACAAGACCTTTACGAGATGCATCACTATAAATGGTGAATCCTCCTATCCTAGATGGAACAATTAACATCGGAGCAGTCACTATCCATCTTTTCAATTTTTGGAAACTCTACTTGCATTCATCTATTTATTCAAAATTTACTTGCTTTTGGGCTAGGCAGGATCGAGGCATGGCAATTCGGGAGAATTCTTCAACAAATCTTTGATAATATCCCACCATTCCCAAGAAGCTATGTACCCTAGATACATTAGAAAGTTGGCTCTACTTGACTACCGCCTTCACTTTCTTTGGATCGATAGAAACTCCATCCTTGGATATGATGTGTTCCAAAAAAGGAAAACTATCCAACCAGAACTCACATTTCTATAACTTAGCATATAGCTTCTTTTCACTAAGAATTTGTAACACTATCCTCAAATGTTTCTTATGCTCTTGTGGACTTTTTGAGTAAACCAAGATGTCATTAATGAACACTACTAGAAATTGATCTAAATAAGATTTGAATACTTGATTCATTAGGTCCTGAAAGTTGCATGTGCATTTGTCAATCCAAAGGGCATGACCAAAAATTCATCATGCCCATATCTAGTTCTAAAAGCTATCTTCAGCACATCCTCTACCCTTCAGTTGGTGGTAACCAAAATGAAGATCAATTTTTGAGAAAACCTACGCTCCTTGCAATTGACCAAATAAATCATCAATCCTTGGTAAGGGGTATTTGTTTTATATTGTTACCTTATTTAGTTTTCGATAGTCTATATAGAGCCAAAGACTCCCA
The DNA here is from genome assembly GCA_006176705.1 of Cocos nucifera. Taxonomy (NCBI): domain Eukaryota; kingdom Viridiplantae; phylum Streptophyta; class Magnoliopsida; order Arecales; family Arecaceae; genus Cocos; species Cocos nucifera. Next base: position 57,589 of record QRFJ01002655.1, read on the forward strand.
TCTTTCTTTTTCACAAACAGTACTGGAGCACTCCAGAAGATATACTAGGTCTGCTAAATCCCTTATCTAGTAATTTCTATAATTGCAATTTTAATTCCTTCAGTTCTGCTGGAGCCATCCGATATGGAGCCTTGAAAATTGGACCGATGCCGGGAATCAAGTTAATGGAGAACTCAATCTCCCTATCAAGAGATAACCCTAGCAGATCATCTAGAAAAAACATCAAAAAACTCCTTCACAATAGGAATATCCTCTAATTTAAGCTTCTTATACGGGGTGTCTATTGTAGTAGCTAGATATCCTTCACAACCCTTCTTAAAGAGTCACTTGGCATGTAAGGCTAAGATTACCTTCTGATGAGAGGATAACTTGTTACTCATAAAGCTAAACTTTGATTGGCTAGGAATTGGAATTTTACTATTTTCTCAAAGTAATCAACCATGGCATGATATGCTGCTAACTAGTCCATCCTAAGAATCATATCAAAATCCTTCATCTCTAACACTAGTAAATCTACTTTCATCACTTTACTCTCAATACTTAGAATACAATCCTTGTAAATTGAGTTAGCCAACATGACCTGTCTACTTGGTGTAGAGATATAAAAATCAGTTTCTAAGGGTGCGGGAGACAATTCACTATTTCTCTTAACAAACTTGGCTAATATAAAAGAATGGGTAGCACTAGGATCAAATAAAATATAAACATCACTGGATAATAACTTAATCATACCTATCACTACTGAGTTAGAAGCATTGGCATCCTGCTATGTGAGTGCATAGACTCACCCTTGAGTTCTAGGCTTCAGTTGTCCTCCATCTTGTTGCAGTCTCTCTTGTGATGCCTATTATTCATGTGACTCTTTTTTTCTTATGACAATCAATTGCTCGATGCCCTTTCTATCCATATGTTGGTGCAGAAATCTATGTGGATGCCAAAAGTAGCTAGAGTTGAAAAGTTGAGACCACTGATGGAACCTACAAAACAAAGTCCAAATCAGAGGTGGATGGCTTTGGCAGGATCCTTCGACACTCAAGTCAGTTCTCTAGTCAATTGGAATGGAGTGCTCAGAAAATAGAGAAGCAGAGTAATAAAGAGGGGAAGAGAGCTTAGAGAAAAATATATCTAGAGAATTTTTTTTATAGATAAAGCATATAACAAACTGATGGTGACTGCCATAATCATCTAGTAGTAGACCGCTCTGAAGGAAAATCCTGATTTCTCGGTCCAGGTTCGTTCAGATCAGATCAGATCAAGAGATATATTTTAAATTTTTTTTTTTTGATTTGTATCAGATCTAAGATGTTTTAGATCTGATTCTTATTATTTTAATAAATAAAATAAAATAAATATAAATTAAATCAAATTTAATTTACCTGATTTGGGTAATCCAATTACCCATTGATGATCCTGTTTGCAGCGGAAGGTTCTGGATCTAACCATGCAAGCGCCTGGCCTCTACCGATATCCACTCGGGCTAGATTTGAAGATCCTCTTCTTCTCTATCATGTCTCCAAAAATTAGATCTGGATCTGATCTAAAGGATCTTCAAAACTTCTTTTGAAGATCAGCAGTCGTCCTTTGCAGTAGTGTAGCCTTCTTGCTTTTGATCGCCTTTCTTTGATCTGCATCGCACCAACCAAGCTCCAAAAATATTTTGGATGTGGACAGGAGAGGGAGAAGAAGCTTTGGCATGGAGGAGGAGAGGAGAAAAGGCCTTTGGGCGTATGGAAACTCTTATCTCAATCAATCTTTGAGTTGGGCACAGGGTCTTATTTATAGACTACCTGTGATCCAACTCCTCTTCTTCCCAACCAATCACAATCCTTTGTGAAATCAGATCTAAATCTGATTGGTGGGAATAGAGTCCCCTAGATTCCTCCTTAGAGGGCACCTAAGACCAGTCAAAGTTGGTTCTTAGAAGAACTCTAATTGGAATCCAAAAAGGAGATGGAGTCCCTTATCCAACAAGGACTCCTAGGCACCTCCAGCTTGGGTACATGCCTAGGGTGGCGTGCGCCCTCCTCCATGCCAGGTTCTAGCAGGAGGATAGGCCCCCACCAGCTCTCCAATAGGTGCATGACATGTGGTCAAAAGTCAAAGTGTCAATGGTCAACATTTGACCAGTCAAAGGTAGACTTTTGACCAAAGTCAAAGAACAAGAAATGGCAGGTGACCAAAAATGACAGGTAATGTCTTACAATATAAGACAACCTTTTTTGACTTGGACAACCTTTAGTCAGACCATATGAAGGCCTCTAATTGAGCACAAACTCCTTTGGCTCAAATAGGACAACTTATTTATGATAGTAAAAGAAGAACGTTAGCTTCAATCGAGTGCTAGCACGATTTCCTTGAACCTAATTGAATCTCATTCAGATCAATTAAACTAGATCAGTTCAATTGATGATCACTAGATTCAAACCCTTATTTGTGTGACCTAGTTAGATTCAGTTCTATATGGTAATGGGGATATGTCATGATCTCTATCATCAACATCATCAAAACTCCTTTCGATGGATCAGAACTCTTCTGATTTGAACAGCTAGAATGATCGATCATTTAAATCATTCTAATTGCTCCCAAAATCCACCAGTGACACCTAGCAGTTGAAGAGAAATCCTGATTTCCCGATCTAGGTTCGTCCAGATCTGATTTGGGTAATCCTATTACCCTGTAGATGATCCTGATTACAGCGGAAGGTTCTGGAGCTAGCCATGCAAGCGCCTGACCTCTACCGGTATCCACTTGGGTTGGATCTGGAGATCCTCTTCTTCTCTATCACGCCTCCAAAAATCAGATCTGGATCTGATCTGGAGGATCTTCAAAACTCCTTTTGAAGATCACCAGTCATCCTTTGCAGCAGTGCAGCCTTCTTCTTTTGATCGCATTTCTTTTGATCTGGAATGCACCAACCTAAGTCCAAAACTCTTTTGGACATGGAGAGGAGAAGGAGGAGAAGTTTAGGCCTAGAGGAAGAGGGGAGAGGCAGCCTTGGAGCGTGGGAAATCTCTATTCTAATTGCATTCGAATCTGAGTTGGGCGCAGGGTCTTATTTATAGACTAAGCATGATCCAACTCCTCTTCCTCTCAATCAATCACAACCCTTTGTGAAATCAGATCTAAATCTGATTGGTTGGAATAGAGTCCCCTGGATTCCTCCTTAGAGGGTGCCTAAGACCAGTCAAACTGGATTCTTAGTAGAACTCTGATTGGAATCCAAAAGGGAGGTGGAGTCCTTGTTCAACAAGGACTCCATGGCGCCTCCAACATGGGCACACACCTAGGGTGGCATGCGCCCTCCTCCTTGGCAGGTTCTGGCAGGGGGACAGGCCCCCACCAGTTCTCCAATAGGTGCGTGACACATGGACAAAAGTCAAAGTATCTATGGTCAACATTTGACCAGTCAAAGGTCAACTTTTGACCAAAGTCAAAGGACCAAAAATGGCAGGTGACCAAAAATGGCAGGTCATGTCTTATAAAATAAGACAACCTTCTCTAACTTGAACAACCTCCAGTTAGACCATATGAAGGCCTCTGATTGAGCACAAACTCCTTTGGCTCAGTCAGGACAACTTATTTGTGATAGTAAAAGAAGAACGTTAGGTTCAATCGAGTGCTAGCACGATTTTCTTGAACCTAATTGAATCTCATTCAGATCAATTGAACTAGATCAGTTCAATTGATGATCACCAGATTCAAACCCTTGTTTGTGTGACCCAGTTAGGTTTAGTTCTGTATGGTAATGGGATAGACATCATCGAAACTCCTTTCGATGGATCAGAACTCTTCTGATTCGAACAGCTAGAATGATCGATCATCTAAATCATTCTAATTGCTTCCAAAATTCACAAGTGACACCTAGCAGTATATGGTGACAACCCATCAGAGCTGAATGCAAACCTCTTGGTGCAGCTATCTGTGTGATTAAGTTCTTCTATCTTGAGCCCCGATCAGATTAGGGTTAAGGTAAACTCGTCAAACCCTAGTCTCTGTCCATATGATAATAATCATTCGATTCGAAGTCCAATGAAAAACTAAATAGAAACTCTTTCTATTATTTCACTCTGCCATGGCCATGGGCTTTAGGACTTAATTTTCATGATTATCATAGGGCTGCTCCTTTACCACCGAGGTAGATAGATCCCATCTTGATGCAATCCAATTCCTACAATGAAATATGCTATAGCCAACATACACCTCAGGTTTCCACATGGCTGGAGACCGAGTAAGGTGTAGTCAAACTATAACACCTCAAGGTGAAACTGTCGATGCATCTCAGGTCAAAGAACTAGACACACACTACTGCAACATCGAGTCAGTCATTGACGAGAAGTAGACTCCCTAATGACTACTCGAACTGGTCACGCTCAGTGCCCTCGTTCTCTAATGAGTATTTACTCTCGGCTGGTGTTTCCACACCGTAGACTCAAGACTCATCTACTAAAGAGAAGCGATTGTACACCAACCTTCCGGATCAATCACCATCCCTGTGATGATCCTATGGTCGGGAGCATTTTATGAGTTAACAATGATTATTCATGTCTTAAATTTTCAACTCTTGAAAATATGAATTATCATTACCATTAACTCAAAGAATGTATCACAGACACTAAATACACATATGTGATAGAAAATAACCCATTTTATTGATATTAGTCAAAATTATAATTTTGTCCCTAGAAGTGTATTACAAGTGTCATCCAATTCTAGCTTCTAGGGTGCATATATCTAACATGCTCAGGCCACATGAAGTTTATTACAGAGGATGAGTTATCGTTTGTCATGACTTATAGGAGGTTGAGATTCATTTGTTGGAGTTTGGACGTAGGTTGAAGATTTTAGTATGTGCAGTGAACTTATAACTGATCAAGATTTGTTAGGACAATGTCCAGTGGCTTTAAGAAGTTAGAAAGCCTCCTGGGTCATGTGCAAGTAGCTGCCTCCTAAATTGAGATATGAAGTACTGTGCTCCATCCTTCATGGAGTAGTTATCATGAATTAGTAGTTTGATGAGGTCCTTTTGGATGGCTTTAGCTGATGGGTGTAATATGGACTAAGGAGATCTGCGACTGACTAGGAGAAGCTCATCCTAAAAGATATTTGAATGGAAGAACTTCGGTTGAAGAAAGCATGACTGAAATGAGTCCATCCAAAATGAGTCCGACATGAAGGAGTGCTCCTGGAAGGAGTGTGACCGAAGAAATTTGGCTGAAAGGAGCATGAATGGAGGAGTTTGTTTGGAAGAAATCTGACTGAAAGGAGCACTGCTGGGAGGAGTGCGATAGAAGGAGTTTATCCGAAAGAAGTTCGACTGGAAGGAGGGCTGCTAGAAGGAGCGCGACTGGAGAAGTTTGTTCGAAAGGAGTCTGACTGGAAGAGACGCGACCAAAGGAATTCAGCTGGAAGGAGTGTGTTGTCCATAATATAGACTTCAACTATCTTCAAAACTCGTCACCAATCAAGATCGGGAGGATTGAACTTTGGACCTGTCATTTATTCAAAGTTAAGAAGCAAGATTAATTAAATAATAATTTTTTTTACTGTTCAAGATTGTTTGGTCGGGCTTCAATGTGCCTTCGATAAGTTTCATGGTATGGACTTGTTGTTGAGAGGATCGACGAATTTCTTTAAAATGGGGATCGATGGTTAAGGACTTCGGCGGGGGGGTTATTTTACCCCCAAAATCCCATGGTATGGACTTGTTGTTGAGAGGATCGGTGAATTTCTTTAGAACGGAGGTCGATGGTCAAGAATTTTGGTGGAGGTTATTTTACCCCCAACACTTATCCTCCTATTCCTGAGTTCGAATTTCAAATGAAGAGAGTATAGAAAAATCATTATAGTCGAAGTTCTTTACCAACTTTCTGCTCTTGGAAAATAAAATCTTTTGGCTATTCTGAATTGGCATTGAAGTTTGTTAATGCACGAAAGATTCAAAAAGAAACATTCTATTGAAAACTCATTTGGCGTGAAGCTCCATGTATGGTGCGATAAATGCCCTGTTAGGCATAAAAATGGGCACGATAGATAGGACATGTGGAGGGTCAAAATTGATGGAGGATGATCTACAATCATAACCACTTCAGGCTTCTTTTTATTATTTAAACTTCTCCTTCTTCTTTTGACTTCTCATTTCCGTCGGTACCTTCTCCCTCTTGTTCCTTGCTTCATCATCTCCTCCGAATAGTCTGCTACGATCCTTGGCCATCATTATCTTTCTCGACCGTTCTCAATTCAATACTTGTGCTCTTACCGCTTAGTTATTTCACTCTTCTCTCTTCTCTATTTTCAGTAGTTCGGGTCTGAGTTTTCATATTGTCTTTTTCCAAGACTATTGTCTTTTTTTTAAAATTTTTGATTTTATATTGATAGGAACGCGATGTTGTCGTTAAGACACCGTGTTTATCAGTTTAATCCGACTTCTTAAAATCATTGAAAATGCATAGATAGCAGTGAGTCGGGTCGAATCCACAGGGAAGGTAGTGTTTTTAGATTTGAAATCTTTGATTTTTAAAAGAAAAAGAAAAAAAAAAGAAGAGTTTTGGGATCAAAAGTGAAGTGGAAAATTAAAAAGCAAAAATTAAAAGATGCAGGAATTTAAACTTGGTACTAAGATCTACTAGTTAGATCTTAGCATCTACTTGCAAAAGCAATAAAAAGTAATAATTTAAAGTGCAGAAATTAAATTACAATAAAAATAAAAAGTAAGAAATTAAAATGCAAAAATAAAATTTTTATTAACTAAAATTTCAGAATTTAAATACATAAAATTTAAAAAGAAAAAAAATAAAATAAAATAGCCTGATCTCTGATCTTGGATCGGCATTGGCAGAAAGATGGTGTAGAAGCTCGGCTCTTCTTCTCGGCACCCGTTGCTTCGAAGCAGCCTTTAACCCATAGCCTGGCTTCGCCTGTACCAAAGCTTCACCTTGATCGGAGATATTGATTTCTGGATGGCCTGGGGTCCTTTTTATAGAGCTAGGAGGGCTGGATATTTTTTTCTAAAGGCAATATGGGACTAATGGCCTTTGTAATCATCAAAATACAAAAAATTTGGATAAAATTTGAATCAAAATAGCTCTGATATGACTCTCTGATAAATCTGATAAAATCCAGCCATTCAATAGGAATCCAACGGTCCAAAAATCATCAAAATCGGATGCAGATCAAGCTCAGATCGGGTCGGATTAAATTCTGGCCGTTGGATCGCGCTTGATCGAGGAAATCTGGCCGCAAATCATGCGCTTCGGGAGTCTTGATCACCGTCGGGAGCTTTCTGGACCGTCGGATCATCGCCTGGATCGAGCGCTGCCGTCCGATGGTGATCCGCGTGATGTTTGTATCTGAATAAAATTCGGAAGCAACCACAGCCGTCCGATCCTGACCGCAAACAACCACATCCGTCCGATCGCGCAATAACTGTTCCCATGGACCGCGTGGACCGGCCGCACCGCACACCGCAACCAATCAGCGCCGCTGTTGTCGAGCGAAAAGACTAAATTACCCTTGTGAGCCGCGATAAATTTCTGTAGACCCTTTAAGGGGTCTAGGTCCACCACGTGGCAATCTCTGATTCGCCGGAATTTTGCTGAGCTGGCGGTCCACGCCTGGATCGTGGACCGGCTGATGGCTTCAACGGCTGAGTCGGCTTTGATGGCTTGGCTTGGCTTGGTGGCTCGGCTTGCGGAGCCGGCTGAGCCATTTTCTTTTTTTTATTTAATTTTTATTTATTTTTATATTTTTAAAAATTCATATCTTTTCCATTTTAGCTCCGTTTTACTTGAAATTTATTTCGTTGTGATCAAAAAAATGAGCTCTTTCTATTGATAATAAAATTTTATTTTTTAATTTTTTTAATTTTTTTTATTATTTTTTTAATTAATTTTTTAATTAATAAAAATATGAATTTTTTTAAAAATTATATATAAATTGATTAATAATTCTTAAAAATTAATATAAATTAATTAATAAATTAATACTTTTATTGGTGAATTTATGATGCTTATCACACCCCCCAACTTAAGCTTTGCTCGTCCTCGAGTAAAGAAAGAATTTAGTTTTAAATACCTTTTAACTTTAGAGTTTCGAATTTTACCTAAGCAATTTTCAAAATGGCCATTGATATTCAGTAGAGCTTAAATGAGATATATCATTGGGGTATTAATACTTATCAATAGAAAAATTAAGTAAAGAACATTAAATTTTTCAGAACTTTTTCTAAATTATTCCACTTTTATCTCTGATTTGTCTAAACTTTCATATAGGCAGGTGTATTGCTACTTCCATCCTTCATTTATTAATTTTTATTTTCACATTGCCCACTTTTTGATGCGAATATCATTGCTTACTTAGGCAACGGGACCCGGTTACTCGGTGGGAAACCAATGTTTTTTTTTTTTTTTTTTTTTTTTAACGTTGTACCACTATTGAGTGTCTTAACTCCTTAAGCTTTCTATTTGATCCATGTAGCGAGTCTTGGGCCAATGACTCCCAAACCAGTTGGCTTTAGGGCACTAGGTATAGAATACCCCTCGGGCTTACTAGCTCGAATCAAATAGGCTACGAGTTAAGACTAGCTTTACAACGAGCTTCTTTGCCCTTCCCACCTTTTGACGCGAAACTCAATGCTTGCTTAGGCAAAGAGGCCCGGTTACTCAGTGAGAAGTACTTGGAAACTATTTTATTAAAATAAATTTTTATATGAAGAAACGTATAGTTACCCTACACAAGCCTATAAAAAGTAGACTTTTCTTTGATGCTAGTAGAAATAATTAGAAATGCTCCAAGAAAAAAAATTTTTTATGTTCTAGACTTAACTCTTTATTGAATTTTCTTAATACTTGATTCCTCAATATCTCATAGATTCTCTAATCTGTGCATCAATTTTCTTTTTAAAAATGCTTAGTTTAATTCGATTCTTAAGCATAATCAAGTATCTAAATACTAAATACTAACTTTTTCGAGGACTTAAAATTTTAAAATTTTTATTTTTCTCTCCCCCAACTTAATCGACATTGTCCTCAATGGAGAAGAAAAAATAAAGGATGTAATAAAGAACATGAAAGAATACACCTAACTCAGTATATTTTTATTTTTGGTCCAGCACATGCCTTTGAAAATTTGAGCTCTCCCTCCAACTTATTCAAATTATCCTAAAAAAAAATAAACTAAAAAGATAAATTAGATAAAAACTAAATATTGGGTTGCCTCCCAACAAGCGCTAAGTTTACCGTCTTCAGCCAGACACAATGTAGCTCACTATCCTGTGTCGAATATTGGATTGACAAATTCCAATGGTTTTGGATTGCCAATCTCAGAAAGTTGATTTTTAATCCCATTATTGATATATTCACTGTTAATTTTTGGGATATAATTTTATGATTCCATTCTCAGACCCATGTTTATTAAGAATTTCTCCTATTTGTTCTTCTAAAATGCTCATGAATGGAGTTTTAGGAGTTAAGTTTGATTCAATGGGTGCTGGAATGGTGACTAAAGGCGGTTTTAATTCTGGAGGTAAATTAATGTGATCCTTGCTTAAACAACTCCATTGACATTTCATTACATGCCTTCTTGATTTTTATAAGAAGAACCAGCTTCTAGGATTTTATAAGAAAAACTAGCTTCTAAGTTGAAGAAAATAGGACATTAGGTTTATAAGTCTCGGGTAAATCATCTATTCTCTTTTTTCCTTATTTCTATCTCATTTAAACTGGAACTAGCATCAGTACTAATTCCTGGCTTGGGTTCTTCTATGTGGTTAGTCTCAGTACTAACCAGTTCCTCTAAATTTTTCATTTTGGCTAGCATCAGTACTAGCCTCTCTCACCTGGTCTTGGTATGGGTCCATAAGAATCCTATAGCTTTTAAGTTCAGGAAATTACTTTGGTATTCTCAAATTGAGGATTCTTAGATGAAACATTAGATTGATAATTTAATCCAGGTGGTTGGTGGTCATTAGGTGGGTTATTTGAAATTCGTAGGTTCGGTAGTTGATCTAGTTCTCTCCTCATGTTAGACTCAACTAATTATCCTATTTGAGCTTCTAGTCTGGCGATAGGTTGCTGTTGAGTTAGAATTAATCGTTGAAGTTGGTTAAATCTATCATCAGCTAGATTGGTCTGTTGAGGAGGTGGGTATGAAGGCTGATTATAATATGATGGCTGGTTAAACTGACTAGGCTGACCATTATTATAGGCATAATTTTGGTATTGGGATCTATTTTGATAATTTTGCTCAAGTGAAATTTGGGTCTGAGCCTGAGTCTGTTGGGATGTCCAAGAAAAATTAAAGTTACTCCAATCTGAATTATATGAATTTGAAAATGGGTCATTAATCAATTTGGAGTATCCTTGAGTAGCTTGAACTTGTTCTTGGATAAAATATGGAAACTGTGCAGTCATAGGACATTCACTTCACATGATGGGTTGGGCTAGCACAGATTGAATAATTCTCCTGATAATTAGAAGATGATGTGAATTATGTAGGAGATTGTTGACCTAGGGTTAGGAGTTGATCTATTTTCTGAGCAAGAAGGTCAACTTTATCTAATTTTTGGACTATTAGATTCATATTAGCCATTTGATTATTATGTTTAATGTGAATCAACCATTCAATTAAGTTCAACTAAATCAGAAAAAGCGATTTCCTACCATGCATGTATTAGTGTAACCCTAATGTATGGTTCAAAAAAAAAATTTAGAATTTTTTTAATTAATTTTTTTATTATTATTTTATTATATTAAAAATTAATTTTTTTTTAATTATTTTATTTATTAATTTTAATTTAATTTAATTTAATTTAATTATCATTTTTAATATTTTTTAGTTAGTTTAATTTAATTTTTATTTTATTTTATTTTTATTTTATTTTTAGAGGAGAAAGAAAGAAAGAAGAGTTCTAAAGAAGAGGTCCTAAGGAGTCCTAGAACTAAGAAGAAAGAGAAGAATTAGGTTTAATTAGATTTAATGTTGGTTAGCAATCAAGTTGGTCAATCAATCCTGACTAAAGGTTATCCTAGATCTAGACAGCTCCTAACTGCCAAGGTCACCTTCAAGCCCTCCAAGTGTAGGATTAGCCAATCAACTAGCCAGGTAAGTGTAAGGTCGGTGGGAGTCCCCCCGTTGCTTGCCTTAGACACCAATTGTGCTTGGCCAGGTAAGCGAACGGAACCAATTAGAAACCACCTTCCTTCGGGCCCAAGTCGTCCCTGAACCACTTTCCTAGACACCAGTCAAATTGACTTATCCTAATCCTGGTTCAACTCTTAGGATTCCTTATCCTATTGAGCTCGAGTTCCTAGGGTTGATGTCTAATTGATTTTAAAATTTAAAGGCTTAGGTCAATGCAGGATGTTGGTTGGTTGTTTGTGGGCTAAGGAAGGGTGATCAAATCCCCACCTTATCTTGTTTAATTGGGTTGTGCCCTTAATTTGATTTAATATGAATATGCATGAAAAAAAAAAATTCAATCAAAGGGTTTTATGCAATTTAAACTAGATGCATGCAACTAATTGAATTCTGAAAGGCTTACCTTGCCTCCAGCAATCACCAAAAAAAATAAAAATAAAAATAAAAATAAAACTAATATGATGCATGCTCTAAACAGTTAGGGTTTCTAATCTTATCATGAGGCTTTTAATTAGGTTTAAATGAATATTTTTTTAAATTAATTTAAAAATAAAATAAATAAAAAGGAAAGAGTACTAGGGTTAGAATTGATCTCACCAAGCAAAACTTCTGATTTTTTTTATTCTTTAATCTTTTTTCTGCAAAATAATAAAAAAAATTAGCAAGCAATATTTATAAGAAAGTAGAAATTTTATTTATAATTTATTTATAGAAAAATCAAAGAGATCAAAAATTTAATGTCCGTGCCTTCCCCGGCAATGGTGCCAAAAACTTGATAGGAACGCGATGTTGTCGTTAAGACACCGTGTTTATCAGTTTAATCCGACTTCTTAAAATCATTAAAAATGCGTAGATAGCAGTGAGTCGGGTCGAATCCACAGGGAAGGTAGTATTTTAGATTTGAAATCTTTGATTTTTAAAAGAAAAAAAAAAGAAGAGTTTTGGGATCAAAAGTGAAGTCGGAAAATAAAAAATAAAAATTAAAAGGTGCAGAAATTTAAACTTGGTACTAAGATCTATTAGTTAGATCTTAGCATCTACTTGCAATAAAATAAAAAGTAATAATTAAAGTACAGAAATTAAATTACAATAAAAATAAAAAGCAAGAAATTAAAATGCAAAAATAAAATTTTTATTAATTAAAATTTTAGAATTTAAATACATAAAATTTAAAAAAAAAAAAAAAAAATAAAATAGCCTGATCTCTGATCTTGGATCGGCATTGGCAGAAAGATGGTGTAGAAGCTCGGCTCTTCTTCTCGGCACCCGTTGCTTCGAAGCAGCCTTTAACCCATAGCCTGGCTTCGCCCTGTACCAAAGCTTCACCTTGATCGGAGATATTGATTTCTGGAGGCCTAGGGTCCTTTTTATAGAGCTAGGAGGGCTGGATATTTTTTTCTAAAGGCAATGTGGGACTAATGGCCTTTGTAATCATCAAAATACAAAAAAAATTTGATAAAATTTGAATCAAAATAGCTCTGATATGACTCTGATAAATCTGATAAAATCCAGCCGTTCAATAGGAATCCAACGGTCCAAAAATCATCAAAATCGGATGCAGATCAAGCTCAGATCGGGTCGGATTAAATTCTGGCCGTTGGATCGCGCTTGATGGAGGAAATCTGGCCGCAAATCATGCGCCTGAGAGTTTGATCACCGTCGGGAGCTTTCTGGACCGTCGGATCATCGCCTGGATCGAGCGCTGCCATCCGATGGTGATCCGCGCATGATGTCTGTAGCTGAATAAAATTCGGAAGCAACCACAGCCGTCCGATCCTGACCGCAAACAACCACATCCGTCCGATCGCGCAATCACTGTTCCCATGGACCGCGTGGACCGGCCGCACCGCACACCGCAACCAATCAGCGCCTCTGTTGTCGAGCGAAAAGACTAAATTACCCTTGTGAGCCGCGATAAATTTCTGTAGACCCTTTAGGGGTCTAGGTCCACCACGTGGCAAGCTCTGATTCGCCGGATTTTGCTGAGCTGGCGGTCCACGCCTGGATCGTGGACCGGCTGATGGCTTCAATGGCTGAGTCGGCTTTGATGGCTTGCTTGGCTTGGTGGCTGGCTTGGCTTGGTGGCTCGGCTTGCGGAGCCGGCTGAGCCATTTTCTTTTTTATTTAATTTTTATTTATTTTATATTTTTAAAAATTTATATCTTTTCCATTTTAGCTCCGTTTTACTTAAAATTTATTTCATTGTGATAAAAAAAATAAGCTCTTTCTATTGATAATAAAATTTTATTTTTTTATTTTTATTATTTTTTATTATTTTTTAATTAATTTTTTAATTAATAAAAATATGAATTTTTTAAAAATTATATATAAATTGATTAATAATTCTTAAAAATTAATATAAATTAATTAATAAATTATTACTTTTATTGGTGAATTTATGATGCTTATGAATCCGCATGTCTACTGTGGAATCTTGGTCAATTTGTTCGGGGAGTCCAATCCATCTGAGCCTGATGGATCCAACCCATAAGGAAGTCAACCTCGTAGAAGCATCTCATTCTCCTTTTGCCCCTGATAATATTTCTTGTGCACTTAATCCTATAGACCTTTTTTTGATACGAATTTAGTACGGGATACCTCCAAAATACAAGCTTGAACTCTCCGAATCAAGTGGCTGAGCTTGCTCTCCACCCCCAGATCATTTTTGCTTGTATACTGAGGCTCTCCATATTGGAGTTTGACTTTCAATCCCTCCTTTTGTTGTAGCTCTCTTTAGGTTCTTGAATATCTTCTTTGCCTCCATGGTGCCGAACTCTTTTAGGTTCGTCATAAGATTTCTTTCTTTATGCATCATGGCCGAGGTCCAACCTATCATTTTTCTATTCCATAATTACTTTACTTTCAAATATCATCCCACTGCCAAAGATTGATGGTACCTATCCCCTTAGTTTGGCAAGAAGGGGTTACTCAAGGGCATCCCTTCTTCTATTCATAACTGGAAGGAAAAGTTCTTTTACATCTCCTACCATCCTTAGACTTAAGACTTTCTCTCTGGGGACATCTGAGGGTTCGATCCACCAAGCTCTGGGATTAAAAAAAGAGGATCAAGAATCGATTAGCAAGATTAGAAATTATCGGGCTCTTGCTCTGTCTGAGCTAATAAAGGATCGGATCTTATTCAACTTTGATTTAAGTCCTCTTAACCCAGCATGTATATGCATGAATTTCATGAGTTTCTTTCTCGTCCCTCTTTCTAATTATGAATTTTTTTTTATTGTAGAGATGGACACGGATGAGCTTCAGCATCTCTCTAAAGAATTTTGAGCTCACAAAAGGAAGGGCACCACGATCGGTGAGCCTTCTAAAAGAACGAAGGTCGATGCCTCAAGCTCTGTTGCGCTCGTCGATGCTGTTGTTGATGCCCTTGCTACTATCACAACCACCGAGGTTACAATGCCTCTGAACTCCACGAACTCTCCGGTCGAAGTCCAAACTTTTGAGCCCCCCATGGAGAGGAAGGAGGAGGCAAAAAAGAAGAAGAAGAAGAAGAAGTTAGCCATCGCAAAGGTCCGATGCAAGACCAGCTCCAAGGGGTCCAATGGTTCTGACAAGGTTTTAGAGGAAAACCCCTTCAACAATCAAGAAATTATCAAGAAGTTAATCAATGGGTGCACTCTATCCGAAGTCATGGACAGAATCATTGATGCTGATTTCGAGTAGCACATCGAGATTCTTTTGGGTCCTTCCTCGAGGTGAATCAATTCATCTCTCTTCCTTTTCATTCTTTTGTTGGTTCGTCCATGTGCTTTTTCATCAGTATGATTTACTTGGTCATTTTACAGATGGGGCACCAACTGATTGCCAATATCAAGATGATGAACCTCCTAAGATCGAAAGTGATGAAAGTTTGGGAAGATCACCAAGCTGAAGTCAACCACCTTCTTAGAGAGAAAGCTCAGGTCGAGCATCTTCTTGAGAAGACAACAATTGAGGTCAAGGGTCTTCAAGAGATAGTCCAAGCTGTTGAATAGACTTTGGCATAAATGGAGGTGGAGTTAGCTTTAGAGATAGGAAAACGAGGAAGATTCAGGCCGAGATGGTGGAGAAGGAACGACGGACCTTGGAGTGGATTTTGGAGGCCAAGGTCCAGGCGATAGAGGAGTTCAAAGCCTCCTCAGAGATAAAGAACATAAAGGTGGAGTTTGCCCAGCTATTTTTCATCAAGCGGTACGAGCTTTGCTAGAAGAACATAACCGACAGATTTTCCAAATTCAACCTCAGCTTCTTGGACGAAGGAGCTTCTAATGATGAGGCAGGACCTTCTTCCCCAGTCGTCGAGCTTCCATTAGTTGATCCTTCTTCCGCTGCTTTTCCTATTGTATCTACTCCCTTCGACATCGAAGAGCCTGTACTGACCGAAGTCATGCCGAACTCCTCTATCATTCCTCTAGAGGTCAAAGATCTCTTTTTGTTGTATCTTCTTTTTTATTTTTTCATTTTGTACTCGAACATTTCAAATTAATGAAAATAAATTTTCTTTTATGTTTATGCCATGGTGTGCTTGTTTTTTAGAATTTCCCTAGTGAAGATAATCATGCTTTACCTCCTCCTACCGATGCCACACTGTTGCCCTAAGGCCTTCCTCTAAGATCTATCACTAAGGACCTAAAGAGGAAGGTTCACCAAACTTAGAAAAAATTAAAGAAAGTAGAGGACGAGCTTCAGAAGTTGAAGAAGTGCTATTTAGAAGCCATAGTTGAAGTCACTCACCTTCGACAAGTCCACAAAAAGGATGCCATGGACTATATCAATAAGAAGCACCATTTGATAGAAAAATTAGAATGAGTGAAGAAGCTCGGTAGCGATAAGACATGGATCCTGATAGCCAAGGCAAGCTCTCTGAAAGTTGAGCTGAAGGCTGCACAAGAAAGGATTTGGGTACTTGAAGAAAGTTCAACATGATCCACCAATCAGGAAGAATATGGCTGGAATTGGACGAAGAAGTTCTCGAACTCCAAAGTCAATTACAGACAGCCGAGGATTCTCATAATGAATATAGACATGATTGGTGCGGAAAAGTTGTCGACCTCAAGAGAAGGCTTCGAAGGGCTGATAATGAGATCGTTGAACTTCAGCAATAATTATCTGAAGGAGCTCAGGCTAGCTCGAACAGGAACTCAGTAGAGGTTCTATTCTTGCGGAGTTCTTTAGAGAGCTTGTCTATCTTATATGAAAATAGCCAAATAGAGTTGTGAGAGTTGAAGGTGCAAATGGTCTACCAACAAGATGTCGTGAAAGATGCGAAGGCTGAGTCGGCCATACTAAGAAGAAAGCTGAGAGGAGTTGAAGATGACTCTCGAAAGCATAGGAAATTATTGATCGAAAGCCTAGAAGCTCAGTGGGAGCTCGAAGAAAAGGTTAAGGACTTGAAGTTATCCCTGGTATTGACTGGTGCTGGCAGTCCAAAGTTCGATACTGATTGATACTTTGATTATTTTTCTCTTTTTTTTTTTGCAACTGATCTTGCAGACCTTTCCATGTATCAAATTTTTATTCTAATGAAACACTACTTTTTGATTGCTTCATCTCGATCGTATGCTTGCATAGTTTTTTGTTCTCTTCTTTTTTTATTGTTCGTGATTGTAGAGCTGCCCTTCGATAATGGTTGTAGTTTGCCACAACATATTGTACCCTTTGATTGCAGACGATGGTCCTTGGATAGATTTTTTCTTGATTTGTATAATTGGATCTTCACATCGTTTATGTCTGGATGAGGTCCCCTGACCCCGATTGAAATCATCCTCCCATCTTGAATATTTAAAGATCTTTTCTTATATCAGGATGAGATTTTTCTTCTGTTCCTAGCATATTTGATCTTTTTTCTTGTTAGAATGAGATTCTCTTCTTGTTCCTAACACGATTGGCCTTTATCTTTGTTAGGACGAGGTCCCCCTCCTATTCCTAATAAGATTATTAGGGTACAATAGGATCGTTGAAAGAACTTTTCTTCTTATCTTCCTATCAGGACGAGGTTCTCCTTCTGTTCCTGATGGGATTGATCTTTTTTCTCATTAGGATGAGATTTTCTTCTATTTTTAACAAGATCATTGAGGTACAAAAGGGCCATTGAAAGAAACTCTTTCCTTGTTCCCCCGTCAGGATGAGATCCTCCTCCTATTCCTGAGGGAATTAACCTTTTTTTCTATTAGAATGAGATTCTCCTCCTATTCCTAAAAAGATCATTGGAGCATAAAAGAACTATTGAAAGGGCCTCTTCCCTTATTCTCCTATTAAAACGAGGTCCTCCTCCTATTTCTAATGGGGTTGACCTTTTTTTTATTAGGATGAGATTCTCCTCCTATTCCTAACAAGATCATTGGAGTACAAAAGAGCTATTGAAAAGATCTCTCTCCTTGTCTTCCTATCAGGACGAGGTCCTCCTTCCATTCCTAACGAGGTTGGCCTTTTTTCTTATTAGGATAAGGTTATCCTCATATTTCTAGTAAGATCATTATGGCACAAAAGGGCTTTTGGAAGGGCCTCTCTTCTTGTCCCTCTATCAGAGCAAGATCCTCCTCCTATTCCTAACAGGGTTGGCCTTTTTTATTATTAGGATGAGGTTCACCTCCTATTTCTAACAAGATTATTAGGATACAAAAGGACTGTTGAAAGGGCCTCTTCCTTTGTCCCCCTATCAGGATGAGGTCCTCCTCCTATTCTTGATGGGATTGGTCTTTTTTCTTATTAGGACGAGATTTTTCTCCTATTTTTAACAAGGCTATTGGGGCATAAAAGAATTGTTTAAAGAGCCTCTTCCTTTGTCTTTCTATCAGGATGAGGTCCTCCTTCTATTCCTGACGAGATTGACCTTTTTTTCTTGTTAGGATGAGGTTCTCCTCCTATTCCTAATAAGATCATTGAGGCAAAAAAGGGCCGTTGAAAGGGCCTCTCCTCTTTTCCTCCTATTAGGAGAGGTCCTCCTCCTGCTCCTGATGAGGTTGATCTTTTTTCTTGTTAAGATGAGGTTCTCTTCCTATTTCTAATAAGATCATTGGGGCATAAAAGGACCATCGAAAGGGCCTCTCTCCTTTACTTTCTATTTAAGAACTGGAGGCCTTCATCCTCGCTTGGATGAGATTAACCTCCTATCTTAAATAACTGAAGGCCTTCTACTTTGTTTCTTGCCATCATATAGTTTTGCATCAAAGAACAAAGTTATTGAAATAAGAAAGTTTTATTGAGGCAAAATTATTGATGATACATTTGCAAGTTCTCCAAGTTTCAAGATAGCGGGAGTGCTGATCCTCTAAGCTTCTTCAGATAATATATTCTCGATCGAATGATTTTCACAACCTTATAGGGGCCTTCCCAGTTTGGGATGAGCTTTTCTTGATTTTGAGGTTATGAAACATCTGCTCGTGGAAGCACCATATCTCCTACTCTGAATGTCTTGCTCCTGACCCTGGAGTTGTAATAGCAGGCTACTCTTTGCTTGTAAGCTGCCATTCAAAATTGGGCCTTCTCTCGCTTTTCTTCTAATAGATCAAGATTTGCTTTGAGATCCTATGAGTTGTTCTGTTCACTAAAAGCTTCAACTCATGCCGAAGAAAGTTGAAGCTCGACTGGGATGACTGCCTCTGTCTCAAAAGCCAATGCGAAAAGGATTTTTTCAGTTGGCAATCTTTGACTGATTCTGTAAGCCTAGAGCACATGATAGAGTTCGTCCACCCATATTTTTTTTGCTCTTTCAAGCCTTGCTTTTATCCATTGAAGCAAAATTATATTAGTTACTTCTGCCTCATCATTCGCCTATGGATGAACCACTGATATGAAGTGGTGAGATATATTCAGACCTTCGCAAAACTCGATGAACTTTGCTCTTGCAAACTAGCATCCATTATCAGTGATTAATGTCTATGGTAGACCAAATCTACAAACTATCGACTTCCAGATGAAGTTCTGCACTTTGGCTTTAGTAATCTTCGCCAGAGATTTGACCTCAACCAACTTGGTGAAATAATCTACTGCCACCAGTAGGAACTTTCGTTATCCAGATGCCATGAAAAAATGTCCAAGTATATCCATCCTCCATTGTACAAATGGCCAAGGAGCACCTAATGGCATAAGCTGTGAAGCTGGCTGTCTCTGAATGCTTGCATTTCTCTGACATCTATCATATTTTCTTATATAATCCATCGCATCTTGGTGCATTGTTGGCCAATAGTATTTTTGCCGAAGTAACTTATATGATAAGGATCTTGGCCCTAGATGATTTTCAGATATTCCTTCATGAACTTTCCTCAAAGCGTAATCAGCTTTAGAAAGTTGGGGATATTTGAGGAGTGGTAAGGAGTATGATCTCTTGTACAGCTTATTTTCATATAAAATATAGCGAAAAGCTTGATTTCTTAGCTTTCGAGCTTCTTTGTGGTCTCTGAAAAAAATTCCATCTTTGAGATAAGAAATCAATGGATCGATCCAATTGGGCTCATGATCGACTTGCATTATTGTCTGAGGTTCTTCCAAACTTGGGTGCTGTAGGACTTCAAAGAGGACTTCTTTTAGCAGCTCATTTGGAGCTAAGGTGGCTAACTTAGAAAGAAGGCCAGCTCTGATATTTTCTGCTCTAGAGATCTATTGAATTTCAAAGCTACTAAAGGTCATGATTAAATCCCTCACTTTTCTTAAATATTTCTTTATACTTTCCTCTCGAGTTTCAAAGGTGTTACTGACTTGCCCCACCACTAGATGAGAATCATTATAAACCTTCAAATACTTTGCTTCCAATTCTTTGGCCATATGTAGCCCTAAGATTAGAGCTTCATATTCAGCCCCATTGTTAGTAGCAGAAAACTCAAAGTACAAAGCATATTCGGCCACAATCTCCTTCAAATTAATGAGAATTAAGCCTACACCTACTCCAGAAGCATTGGATGAACCATCAATATATAGTGACCAAAAGTGTTTAGGGTGATCAGTCTTTTCTTCAGGGGAGCCAGGGATATGAACTTCTTGGTGCTCTGGTTTGGTTGCATCCAAAATAGTACACTCCACTATAAAATTAGCCAGTATTTGAGCTTTAATGGATGGCCGAGGTTGAAAATGAATGTCAAAATAAATTAACTCGATCGCTTACTTTACTACTCTTTCAGAAGTATCAAGTCGGTGAAGAACTGTCTTGATGGGTTGATCAGTAAGGAGAGTAATTGTGTGTCCCTAAAAATAAGGTCGAAGGTTCGTGGCTGTAATCAACAAGGCATAACTTAATTTTTCTAATTTAGTGTACCTTATTTCTGCATCCCTCAAGACTCTGCTTATATAGTAGATCAGCTTTTGAATTTTAGCTTCTTTCCTGATCAGGATGGTTTCAATAGCTGCTGAAGACATAGTAAGTTACAAGAATAGCTCTTCTTCAGGTTCAGGCTTGGCTAGGAGCAGAGATGAACTGAGATAGTTCTTCAATTCTTCAAGGGCCCACTAGCACTTAAGAGTCTAGTTGAGGTTCTTGGGCTGTTTGAGTACTTGGAAGAAGGGCATATAATGCTTCGTCGACCTTGAAATGAAGCAATTCAGGGCTGCTACCTTGCTTGTGAGGCGCTGAACTTTTTTTATTATTTTTGGTGTAGTCATCTCTTGGATGGCTTTGATCTTCTCTGAGTTGGTTTCAATGCCGTGCCTTGACACCATGGGAACTTTTTTGAGGTTACTTCAAAAGTGTATTTTATAGGATTCAGCTTCATCTTATACTTTTGGAGGGTGCTGAAGGTCTCTTCAAGATCGGCAATGTGATTTGATGAAGATCGATTTTTAACTAGCATGTCATCTATATAGACCTCCATATTGCGGTCGATCTACTCCTTGAAGATTTTATTTATCAGGCGCTGATAAGTTGCACTTGCATTTTTAAGCCCAAAGGGCATGATCCTGTAATAATAAAGACCATGGTCAGTAATAAAAGCAGTCTTCTCCTCATTCTCTAGTGCCATCCAGATTTGGTTATAGCCAAAGAAGGCATCTATGAAGGTGAGGAGTTTATGGCCCAAAGTTGCGTCCACCAGTTGGTCAATCTAGATAGGGATAGTTGTCTTTTGGACAAGCTGTGTTCAAGTTTGTCAATTCTATGCACGTTCTCTACTTGCCATTTATCTTTTTAACGAGAATAACATTTACGATCCAGTCCAGATATAGCACTTTTTGAATGAATCCTATTTTGAGGAGTTTGTTGACCTCATCGATAATAGTCTTCTGCCTCTCAGGTGCAAAGCTGTGCTTGTTTTACTTCACTGGTCGGCGTTTAAGGTCCACACCTAG
This sequence comes from Cocos nucifera, assembly GCA_006176705.1. Classification (NCBI taxonomy): domain Eukaryota; kingdom Viridiplantae; phylum Streptophyta; class Magnoliopsida; order Arecales; family Arecaceae; genus Cocos; species Cocos nucifera. The sequence goes on from QRFJ01002655.1 coordinate 78,994, forward strand.
ATGATGCTCTATTACATCTGCATCAATCCTAGGCATGTTTGCAGGCATCCAGGCAAAAACATCAGCATTCTTTTGCAAGAAGGCGACTACCTGCTTTTTGACTTCTTTCATATTGGAGCCGATCTTCATAGTGTGTTTTTTATTTCCATCATTCAAAGGAACCTCAACAAGGTCATCGATGGGTTCCCTCCTTTCTTCAGACAGAACATCACGGGCATCAAGTCCATCCACTGGATAAAGATCTGCTTGCCTTCCATCCTATAGGGCAATATTATAGCAGTGCCTAGCTAGTGCCTAGTCTCCTCTAACCTTTCCAACTTCGTGCCTTGTTGGGAATTTTATTTTTAGGTAATAAGTTAAAACCATAGCCCAAAGTGCCTTCAAACCAGATCGACCAAAAATTGCATTGAAGGGAGAAGGGGCCTTGACCACTAAAAAATCAACTTGAGCTCCGAATTACTTTGGATACCAACCTGCTACCACTGGCAATCTTATTATTTCTTCCACTGACACTGCATCACCTATGAATCCTACTAATAGAAAATTCATCAGACCCATCCTACTATCAGATATGGATATTTTAGAAAAAATATCATAAAACAAGACATCAGTAGAGCTTCTATTATCAATTAAAACACGGTATATATCATAATCAGCAATATTTAAAGTGACTACAACCGTGTCATTATGCGGAAACTGAACTCCTTAAGCATCTTCATCAGTGAAAGTGATAGGTGCTTCAGTCTATTGCTTCTTTGCTGGCTCTACTGACCGACTGGCCTTCCCTCACCGATGTCCCCTAGTAATAGTATTGATGATTCTAAGGGAAGGTCAATCTTCTTGCAGTTCATCCCTCTAAGATGGTTTAGACCGCGTTGGGGCTCTTGGATGATCTTCTCTTCTCTCCGATCGATGCCTGGTAAACCGATCTAGCTGACCTCTTCTGATTTGTGCCTCAATCTCATCCTGGAGTTGGGTATATTCTTCAGTATCATGACCATGGTCATGATGGTAGAGACAATACTTATTGGGATTGCACCTGGCCAGGTGAGTCCACATCCTCTTCGGCCCTGGTAGTTGCTTTCCTATCTCCATCAGCACTTGGGTCTTCAAGGCATTCAAGGGAGCATAGTTATTAAATCTTTTGGAGGAGATTTTCATTATGGTCTTCTATCTGAGCTTCTTTAATGATGAGCTCGAGGAGGAGTCTAAGCTCGTTTGCGCTCAAGAGGGGTTTGGGAGTGCGGTCAAGCTTCAGGCCTTGTTGGATTCACCTGCCTGTCACTCTTTCACAGCTTCTTGATCTTTCAATCTGAAGGCTTCCTCTGCTCGGGCATAGCCTTCGGCCTGGGCCAGCATGTTGACAAAGTTTCGAAGATACTTCTTCTTCAAAGAAAAAAGAAGATCATTCTTCTGGAGGCCATCCTTCAGTACGGCCATAGCAATAGATTGGTCTAGATTTCGAACCTCTAGGATAGTAGCATTGAAGCGGTTAACATAGGATCGGATGGACTCTCCTTTCTTTTGCTTGATGTTGATGAGGAAGTCCGAACCTCATCTCTGGCAATGTCTGCTGATGAAATGAGCCACGAATTCATGGCTTAGCTAGTCAAAAGAAAAGATGGTACTCAGTTTGTGGTTCAAGTACCAACTCCTTGTTGCTCCCTTCAGAGTGGAGGGAAAAGCTCGGTAAAGAATTGCATTAGGTACACCATAGAGCAGCATCATGGTCCAAAAGACCTCAAGATGGTCGATCGAATCGAAAGTCCCATCATAGCTCTCCAATTGAGGGAGCTTGAAGTTCGATGGGATGGGCTCCTTCATGATTCAAACAGAAAAAGGTGGGATTGGTGCAGATGTTGTGGTGGTGGACCGTGGCATGGTAGAGCTCCTTAATCCATCGATTCATATTCTGAAGCTTCTGATCGAGAGCATCATCTTGATCGTAGATCATAGAGGGCCACCGACTGCAGATAGAAAAAGTCTCCTCTGGAGAAAAATCATGATCGGAGCAGGGACTTCTTGCTCTCTGCTTCTTCTTTCCAGAGGTAATGAGTTTGTTGACCCAGGTGGCCCTTCTTTATGCTAGTTTTTGAAGTTCTGGCAGAGGTCTCTTAGGCTGGGCTACTATCGAAGGCTGTTGCATGGCCTGTACCATTTTGGTGAGGTCTCAAACTTGCTGCATCCATAGGTTGAACTGCTCCCTATCTACCATGGTCGTCAGTGGAGGAGGTTGAAGTGCTGGCGATGGGGTTGGGACCAATGGATCTGGCAGCAGAAGTAGAAGACCGTCGGATGGTTGTCTTCTTTGGAGGCAATTCTGGGGCAAGAAGAGATTAAATGGAGGTGGATTCAAAAGATTAGGAGAGGAAGAAGATAGATAGGATTCACTAGGCACTCCCTTTATAACAAGGACTCAAAGGACTCTTCCTCTAGTACCAATCCTATTAGTGTAGAAATTTGTGTGGATGACAAAAGTAGCTGAAGTTGGAAAGACGAGGCCACCGACGGGACTAGCAAAATAAAATCCAAACTAGAGGTGGATGGCTCTGGTAGGAACCTCCAATGCTCAAGTCAGTTCTCTAGCCAACTGAAATAGAGTGCTTAGGAAATAGAGAAGTAGAGTAACAGGGAAGAAAAGAGAGCTTAGAGAAAAACGTATTTGAAGGATTTCTTTTATAGATGGAGCATGTAACAAATTGATGGTAACAACCATAATCGTCTGGTAGTGGGCCTCTCAGGCTACGTGGAGTTTGTTATGGAGGATGAGTTGTCATTTGTTGCAACTTGCAGGTGGTTGAAATCCATTTATTAGAGTTCGTACATAGGTTGAAGACTTTATTATATGCAGTGAACTTATAATTGGTCTGAGGTCTGTTGGGGCAATATCTAGTGGCTTTAAGAAGTTTGGAAGCCTCCTAGATCGTGTGTAGGTAAGTGCCTCCTAATTTGAGATCTGAAGTACTGCACCCCATTCTTTCGTAAAGTAGTTGTCATGAATCAGTGGTTTGATGAGGTCCTTTTGCATGGCTCTAGCTGATAGGCATAACATGGACTAAGTAGGTCCATGATTGGCTAAGAGAAGTTCATCTTGAAAGGTATTCGAATGGAAGGACTTCAGCTGAAGGAAGCACGACTAAAAGAACTGCATTCAAAAAGAGTCCGACTGGAAGGAGCACAACTGAAGAAATTTGGTTGGAAGGAGCGCGACTAAAGGAGTTTGTTCGGAAGGAGTCCAACTAGAAGGAGCACGACTAGAGGAGTTTGTCCGGATGAACTCCTCCAATCATGCTCCTTCCAGCAGCGCTCCTTTCAGTCGGACTCCTATTGGACAAACTCCTCCAATCATGCTCCTTCCAACAGCGCTCCTTCCAGTCGGACTTCTTTCGAACGAAGTCCTCTAGTCGTGCTCCTTCCAGCCGAATTTCTTCAATCGCGCTCCTTCCAGCAGCACTCCTTCCAGTCGGACTCTTTCTGGATGCACTCCTTTCAGTTGTGCTTCTTTTGGCCGAAGTCCTTTCATTTGAATACCTTTTAGGATGAGCTTCTTCTAGCCAATTGTGGACCTACTTAGTACATGTTATACTTGTCAGCTGGAGCAATCCAAAAGAACCTCGTCAAACCACTGCTTCATGACAACTGCTCCGTGAAAGATGGAGCGTAGTACTTCAGATCTCAATTTAGGAGGCACCTATCTACACACGACCTAGGAAGCTTTCAAGCTTCTTAAAGTCACTAAACATTATCTCAACAGACCTCAGCCGATTACAAGTTCACTACATATACTGAAGTCTTCAACCTATGTCCAAACTCCAACAAATGGATCTCAACTGCCTGCAAGTTGTGATAAACGATAATTCATCCTCTGTAACAAACTTCACGTGACCTGAGCGGCCTACTACCAGATGGTTATAGCTGTCACCATCAGTTTGTTACGTACTTTATCTATAAAAGGAATCCTCTAGATATATTTTTCTCGAAGCTCCCTTTTTCTTCTTATTACTCTATTTCTCTATTTCTTGAGCACTCCATTCCAGTTGGCCAGAGAACTGACTTGAGCATCAGAGGATCCTGCCGGAGCTACCCACCTCCAATTTAGATTTTATTTTATAGGTCCCATCGGTGGTCTTGCCTTTTCAACTCCAGCTACTTCTGGTGTTCACATAGATTTCTGCACCAACACCATAGATAAAGCACTTCTCTAAAAACCACTTGCATTCCCTCATATAATGGGGTCCACCACATTTATAGCATTTGATATCACCTATTTTTGAAGTTTTATTATTATTATTTGGAGCAGTATCATTAAACTTTTTAGCCCTTGCGCCACTGTCCTTATTGCCTTGTCCTTGACCATTTCCTGGACCATTTCTTCAAAGCTTTTTCTTTTGCCACTCGAGCATTTTCCATTTCTATAATCAATGCTTTGTGTACAACCTCTTTATAGGTGGTCAACTCAAAAGTTGACACCGACTGCTGGGTTCAACCTCTGAGCATCCATTCTCAAATTTTCTTGTCCATGCACTCTCCTCTACTATTAATGCTAGAACATATCTAGATAGTTCTTCAAATTTTGCTATGTATTGAGCAACCGTCATACTTCCTTGCTCCAATCGGTCAAACTCTCTAAACTTCTGGAGGTGGATACTTTGGAGAAAATATCTATCATAGAAGACCCTCTTGAATCCTTCCCATATAAAGGATGCATTGTTCGGCCCTAATTTCTTAATCTCCATCTCCCACCAATCTGCTGCCTTGTCCTGTAACATTAAAGTGGCAAAATTGATTTTTCCTCCACAATGTATCATAGAGCCTAGAACTCCTTTATCATTTTCAACCAACTCTTAGCTTCCATAGGGTCGAAGGTGCTAGTAAATGCTTGTGGTGTGTACTTCTTGAAGTCTATTAATGTGTTTTGATGGTCTTGCTATATCCCAGCTCCCTGCTATTGTTGAAAATTCCCTTGTTTTGGTTGCTGCTATTGCATCAATTGTTCCATAAATTGTTGTTGTTACTCCATGAGTTATTGTTGTTGTTGCTGTACCTTCACTATTTTCATCATATCTATTCTAGTAGTAGCCTACTGTTGCACTAATAGTTGCATAAGTTGGGAGGCATTAAGTTGCTCATCGGGTTGAATTTTAGGTTTATCTAGAATTCCTGTTTCAAGAGTTTCTGTCTTTGGTGTATCTTCCACAGGATTTACTAAGTGTTCCTGCTGGTGCATATCATTGACTATTGAGGGTGGGGCATCTTCTTGCTGATTCATGGGATCCTAAGCACTAAATCTATCCGTGAAATAGGTAGGTCTCTTAGGATGTCCATGTCCACTACCTCACACCATGTCTCCCAACACCAATTTTTTGTTAGCATCACGCTTGACTTTGACTGTATGACTCACACACATCATGAATATGCCTCCTATAAATTTACCCCAACATAGGGATCTACTCGTATTTACTCCTTTTGTACTCATGCCCTAGGGTCCTAATTAAACCTAGGCTCTGGTACTACTTTGTCCTTCCCGAAACCCAACCTCTGGACCGACCATGTGACATAGCCACATGAATCCTAAAGTAATGCCTTAGAGATCATGTAAGGCCTATAAAATATGATAGTTATCAACAAGATCAAAATTTACTTAAAATAATTATATATCCAAATATGTTGACTACATGAGTTCACCATGACCAATAAATAACTTGTTCAAATATAATTTCTTTTAAATGTTTCATGGTATCAGAAATCAAAACTAACTAATGATCTACCAATTCTGGTACTCGGACCACTTGCCCAACCCATCCAAACTAAGTATCTTGTGCCTCTTTAAAAAAAATACAATATTGAGAATGAGCTTGCTAGCCTAGTAAGAATTCCAACACATCCATACCATCATAAATAAATAAATAAGAAGTTATCACATGCCTTTACTTAAATAGCTTTCTTAGTAGAAAATACTATATTTGTGCATAGTAATATGTATCGTTAAATACAAAACACTATATCATACAAATATCTCCATACAACATGCATCAGATTCGATCATATCAAGGTGCTTGGCTCTAGATTACCACAACCACGTTTACAGCTCGTGGCAAGACACCAATTGTTAGAAAAAGTATCCTAAAGCCAATCATTTAAACTGTAAATGGTTATATTCTTTTATATAAATTATAATTAAATTTTATTAATAAAAATTATTTTTGATAGTTCATCATATTGCATCTTCTTAGAACTTCTTTTATGATCAAGTCTTTAGAACTATAAATAATTGATAAAGGAGGATTTATCGAATAGTTCTTAAATCATATTTATGATCAAATGATACGTTATTACAAGGATGATAACATTTATCAAGTATAGATTATTGTATGCCATATGGATTGGTTGTCCTCTTAAATAAAAGGTATGGAGATAATGGTATGGCATACAGATAAAATATAGGAGTATATCATCACTGAATAGTGACTCACCTGCAGAGCACTTTGCTATCAAGAGATGCTTGCAAAGGATATATGCATAAGTATCCCTCAAACCTAAAATCACCATGGTGACTTGTAAGCAACTCACTATGCTTTTGATGTCGGGCTACCTACATTTCTAATATAGTGACAAAAGGTTTCTAGATATAGTCAAGTACTTGCAAAGTTAGTATGTGAGTCAAGATGGAATTAATCCCTTTGGATTATAGAAAATGATGTATCATTGTATTTAAATTTAGTAAAATCTTGGCCAATGTAATCCATGTGATTGTCATAGATTTAAAAGATTGAAATACAATGTGGATGACTAATTCATGGTTGATAGTTAATCCTAGATCATCTTGAGCATTCAGGGTCCAAGAGATGAATTATACAATAATCATATGCCAAGGTTCTTGAATGCTGCTTTACAATCATTCGATTTATCTAAATATCAGATATCATTGATAGATGGTTACTTTGATTTATATAAAAAATAGTTCCTATACTATCGACTTAGTGTTCAAATCTATAGAGTCATGCACATAAGTCATGTAGCATATATTGGCTTAGTGTTCAAACCTATGAAGTCATGCACATAAGTCATGTAGCATAGAAAAAAATTGACCTAACATCTACATGTTTAATTTAGAAGTGGTTGACTTGATTGAACTTTTAATTAAAAATTAAGTTAATGATCATATGGAGTTAAATACTGGCTATGCCTAGCTAGCACTGGCCATGAGATTTAGTTTTAATTCTGGGGATGAGTTTGACTTGATTTATGATCCAAGTTTTGATGAGAGAGTGATTTGAAGTCATGATTATTTTAGATTACATCTAATTTAATTGGGCTTGATTAATTAAGGCTAATTAGATTAAGTATTCAAGTTAGACTTAGACCCAAATCCTAATTAAATTAGGATTAGATAGCCTCTTTGAATTAGGCTCGAATCTGGTTTGAATCTTCAAATTGGATCTAGTTTGAACCAATTTTGACTTGGTCAACCAAAGCCTTGATATACTAGGATTCTCTCTCATGTATAGCCGACCATAGGAAGGAGAAGTGCTGAATAGTTTGGCTCCTCTCTTAGTTTGTGTGACAATCAAAAGGAGGCATAAAGGTGGCACCAATCCTTCTCCCTTTAGGTCTCATACCTAGAGTAGGATTTGATAATCAAATTTGTTTTGAATTAGAATCCCTTTTTAGATAAGGATTTGATCAAGTCTTGGGCATCTCTTATAAAAGAGGAAGGGCTCTTTGGCATGGAGAATTAATTTTGATTATGGGCATTAGCTCTTGTAGGCATAAGAGAGAGAGAGCCTTAGGGTGAAGGCTCTTCTTCTCTTGGTGTGGGGCTTTTCAAGGTGGGAGATTAGATCTTGCCACCCCCTCCTCTTCCTCTTCTCTAGTGTGGCACCTAAGGAATCATCCCTCTCTTCTGCATTGCATGGCGTGCATGCAAACACTGTAAGAAAATAGGATTTTAGCGATCAAAAAATTAGTTACAAAATAACAAAAATCAATTATTAATTTATTTTATGATTGATTTAAATTAGTTGCAAAATCTTGGATGCAAAATTTTGCAACTGATTTAAATTGGTTGCAAAACTTTGAAACAAATTTAGCGATCAAAAAGTAAAAAAAAATAATTTAAATTTTATGATATTTTATTTTTTTAAAATTGATTGCAAAATTAGTCACTAAAATCAGTCATAAAATCAATCTCTAAATTTATTAAAATATTTTTTATTAATAAATCGATCAAAAAATTAGTTGCTAATTATTTTTAAATTTTTTTATTAACAAAATCAATCACAAAAGCATCAATAATTATTTTTGATTTTTTTTAATTAATATATCAATCACAAAATTGATTGATAATTTTGTTATATTAATAAAATCAATTTCAAAATTCATTGCTATTTATTTTTAAATTTTTTTATTAATAAAAATGATTATAAAATCAATCACTAATTATTTTTTATTTTTAATTAACATATCGAGCATAAAATTGATTACTAATTTTATTAAAATATTTTTTATTAATAAAATCAGTCGCAAAATAGTTTGCTAATTATTTTTAATTTTTTTTAATTAAAAAATTGATCATAAAATTAGTCATAATTTATTTTTATAATATTTAAATTTTTAAAATCAATTACAAAATCAATATCTAATTTTTATTTTATATATTTTTAATTTTTATATTACATTTATTATATTAATTTTTTAATATATTTTATTTTTATTTTTATTTTTATATAATATTAAGTTATTAATATTTTTTAATAATTTATTATTATTTTTATTATTTCTAATATTTATTATTATTATTTTATTTATAATTATCTTGTTTTCTTCCTTCCTTCACCTTTTCCTACATGCCTTTTTTAGCTGCCTCCATTATTGCCCTCCCCCACCTGCAGCACTGCCCTCACCTAACCGACCAGTCCGTCGCACCCCCCCGCCCCGCATTGCCCCCTAGCCAGCCACATTGCCCGTGTTGCCCCCGACCACCCGCACCACCTCCCGACTGCTTGTGCTGCCCCCGGTTGCCTGCACGCCCCCCCAACTATTGCTTCGCACCTTCGGCACCACACTCAGTCCCTCGACTTCCCACTACGCCCTTGGCACACCCAATCCCCCAATAGTGGAGATCGAAGGCAGGTGGCAACAAGAGAAGGGGAGGAGATTCAACGAAAGGAGAAAAGGGGAGGGGGCTATTGCAGGTGGGCCGACGAGGGGAAGTCATCGCAAGTGATCACCCAGAGAGGGGAGGGAGGGTGGTCAAGCGGGCTTGGCGAGGAAGGTTGGAAAGGGGGCAGCGAGGGGAGGCCATCATGGGTGGTCGCTAGGGATGGGATGAGGCTGGTTGTTAGGGATGGAATAGTGAGGGGAGGCCATTGCCGACGGGCCGATGCAGGTGGTCATTGAGGGGGTAGGGGCTATTGCAGGTGGGCCAGCAAGGAGAGGCCAGATGGGAGGGGGGGCCATCACGGGTGGGCCAATGAGGGAAGGCATCGTGGGCAGTCATCGGGGAGGGGAGGGACCATCGTGGATGGGCCAACGAGGAGAGGCCATCGTGAGCAATCGCTAGGGAGGGGAGGGCAGGCCATTGCTAGCGGGATGGGTAGGGGAAGAGGGGGTTCGGGGGTGGCTGGGGTTGGGAGGAGAAGGGGTTATAAATTAAATTTAGTAATTAATTTTTTTCAAAATAAAAGTGCCAATTAATTTTCTTTCATAAAATAATATTTTATATTTTATATAATATTAAAATAAATATTTTATTTTTTTATTTTATATAATAATAAATTATTAATATTTTATAATAATTTTTTATTTTTTATTTATAATATTTATTTTTATTATTTTATTTATTATTTTTTTTTCTTTCTTCTCCTTTTCCCACATGCCTTTTGCGGCCATTTCCATCACTACCCTCACCAACCCATGCCATTGCCCTCACCTACCCTACTAGTCCCCCACACCCGACACCCCATGCTGCCCCCTGGCCATCCATACTGCCCTGCTGACCACTGCCCCATGCCTTCGACACCACACCTTGGTCCCCTGACTACCCGCGCCACCCTCGGCCACACCCTAGTCCCTTGATGGTAGAGATCAGTAGCAGGTGGTGGCAAGGAGAAGGAAAGGAGGTTCGATGGAAGGAGAAAAGGGGAGGGGGGCCATCGCGAGTGGGCCGACAAGGGGAGGCTCGAGGGGAGCGGTGGGCTATCATAGGTGGGCCAGCAAGAGAAGGCCATCGTAGGTGATCACTAGGAGGGGATGGGGGGCCATCACGACTGGGTAGATGATTAGAGGCTAGAGGGGAGGGGGGCCATCGCAAGTGGGCTGGCGAGGGGACGTCGAAAGGGAAGGGGCCCTCGCTAGTGGGTCGGTGAGGGAAGACCATCACAGGTAGTCACTAGAGAGGGGAGGGGGGCCATCACAGGCAGGCCGATGAGGGGAGGCCATTGCAAGCGATCTGGCAAGGGGAGGTTGGAGGGGGAGTTGTCACGAGCGCTCGCTAGGGAGGGCAAGGAGGTCATCACGGGCAGACCAATGAGGGGAGGGGGGCCATCACGGGCGGGCCGAAGAGGAGAGCCCCTCGTGGGCAATCACTAGGAAGGGAGGGGCACCATCGCGGGTGGGCAAGTGAGAGAAAGCCATCATGGGCGATCGTTAGGAAGGGGACGGCAAGCCATCGTGGGTAGGCCAGAGACAGAAAGAGGGGGTTCGAGGGTGGCTGGGGTTGCGAGGAGAAGGGATGTTATAAATTAGATTTAGCGATTAATTTTTTTTCAAAATAAAGATGCCAATTAATTTTTTTAAATTTAAATTTTTGATTGATTTTTTAGTTGTAAAATATTTAAAAAGTTTTATGACTAAAAAATCAATCACAAATATAATTATAGAATAAAAATTAATAAATTAAATGCAAAATTAGTTGCTATTTATTTTTTATTTTTTATTAAAAAATCATTATAAAATCAATCATTAATTATTTTTAAATTTTTTAATAAAATCGATCACAAAATTGGTTGCTAATTATTTTAATTTTTTTATTAAAAAAATGATCATAAAATTAATCACTAATTATTTTAATTCTTTTAATTGATATATCAATTATAAAATTAATCACTAATTTTGTTCTATTAATAAATTGATCGTAAAATTGATCGCTAGTTATTTCTAAATTTTTTAAATTAAATTGGTTATAAAATTGATCACTAATTATTTTTAAAGTTTTTTAATAAAATCAATCATAAAAATGGTCACTAATTAATTTTAATTTTTTAATTAATAAATTAATTGCAAAATTATTTGCTAATTATTTTTAAATTTTTTAATAAAATTAGTCATAAAGTTATCGATTAATATTTTTAAATTTTTTAATAAAATCTATCATAAAATTGGTTGCTAATTATTTTTGAATTTTTTTTTAAAATCAATCATAAAGTGGTTGCTAATTATTTTTAAATATTTTTATTAATAAAATTGATTGTAATTTTATTCTATTAATAAATCAATCATAAAATTGATCATTAATTATTTTTAATTTTTTTATTAATAAATCATTTAAAAAATTAATCACTAGTTATTTTTGAATTTTTTAATAAATTTGATCATTAGTTATTTTTAAATTTTTTAATTAACATATTAGTTGCAAAATTGGTTGCTAATTTTGTTATATTAATAAACATATCATAAAATTGATTACTAAATATTTTTAATTTTTTAAATTAATATATTGATCATAAAATTGATCTCTAATTTTGTTATATTAATAAATCAATCATATAATCAATCATAAAATTTTATGTCTTATAAAATCTTTAATATTTTATGATTAAAAAATTGATCATAAATATATTTTATAATCCAGTATATATTTTTTTTTATTTTTTTTAAATATGGTTTAATTTTAAAATTTAAAGTACATCTTCTTCATTGAATAATTATTATTAGAGTATCATCATAAAAAATTGCCTCGATCCAGTAATCCTAGCTATGTCAATCAATAAAATTTGATTTCAATGGCTATAAATGATCGCATGATGATTTGATAGATAGAGACCACCGAAAGATTCAAAAACTTATAACAATAATCTCGATGATATTTATAGCATACTACCAAAATTTTACTTTAATAGAATATCATTATCATGGTCAATTTAGCATGGGATGATTTAGATCATTAAATAAAAAATAAGTGATCAAAAGATCAAAGGGCATATGATTATAAGATGGATTTTTAGATAAATGATCTTTACTACTACTTTGATCATTTATACAGTGGAGATTATAAAATTCAAACTGCACATATACGAACGATCCAAACTATGTCTCTTGATAGTTATTCTTAAAGTTTTTAAGTAATTATACTTGTACTTTTATAAGATTTGCTTAACATAGATGGCTCATATATATGCGGTTTAGATTTTATGATCACTACTATACGGACAATTAAAGTAGTAGCAAAGATCATTTATCTAAAAAATTATCTTATAATTGGATGCTATTTGGCTTTTTGATTATTTGTTTTATATTTAATAGTTCAAATCATTTAATACTAAATTGATCATGATAATGATATTTGATTGAAATAAAATTTTGATAGTATGCTACAAATATCACTGAGATTATCGTTGTAAATTTTTAGATCTATCAATGATCTCTATCTATCAAATCATCATGCGGTCATTTGTAGTCATCGATTTAAATTTTATTAATCGATATAGTTAGGCTATCAGATTGAGGTGGTCTTTTGTAATGATACTCTAATGATAATTATTTATATAATGAATGGTGAAGATGAGTTTTAAATTTTAAAATTATATTATATTTAAAAATATAAAAATAAATTATATTCGACTATAAAATATATTTCGATCAAATTTTTGATTATAAAATATTAAAAAAATGTATGACAAAAAAATTGATCATGAAATTCTTGAATTATTTTTTAATCTATAAAGAAGTTTGCACTCAATTTGTTAATTATAAAATATTAATTTTATGATAAAATAATCTATCATAAAATTTTTAAATTTTTTATTCTATATTTAAATTAAAAAATAATTAAAATATTTTATGATCAATTTTTTGGTTGTAAAACTTTACAATCAAAAAATTATTTGCAAAATTTATAAGATTAATATTTTATAAAATTTATTTTTATATTCAACTTTTTGGTTGCAAAATTAGTCGTAAAATTATAATTTTTCAATCGATCTTGCAACCAATATTTTTTTGTTTCTATATTAACTTTTTTTAATAATCGCGCATAAAATCGGTTGCAAAATCAATCATAAATTTTAATTAAAAAATTTAATCATAAAATCACTATTTTCTTATAGTATTAGTACTAGACCACTATAAATTTTTGGTGTTCATATATAGCTTCTTAATTCATTACATTGCTTTCCATTTAATTCTTTTAGCATTTATCAATTAGTATTTTCTCACCACACTTCTTATGGTCTGAAATTTGTACATAGCAAGTTTAAATTTTTTGAAAAATCTAATTCACCCATCACTTGAGTTGTCTTTGTGGGTCACAAGTGATATCAGAGCTCGATGCTCAATTTGTTTTGATCTAATGATCAAGAGTTAAAAATCAAATAGCATCTCAAATTGGTGTATCGCTTTCCAAAGGGCAATCCACTAATAGACTATCTTTATTTAATAGCACAAATTACATATGTTGGAATGCATGCTTGCACATCTTCATTTAAGCACTTGCTTATAATTTTTAGAGCATCATAATTAATGGTTCAAACACCCATAAACATAGTAGATGGCATTGTCACACCCAAATGAAAAATGGATTAGAATAACATGAAAAAAAAATGATTCAATTAATTGCTAAAGCTATGAAGATCAATTTAACCACTACAAATAATAGCTGAATAGGATTTAGGAGCAAGATTCATCTCATTAGGAAACCAAATCATACACCAAACTTCAAGAGACTATAACTCGGTCATATGATGCTCGACGAGATTATCTTTTTTTTTTGAAACTCGATATCTTTTGAAGATTTACAACTTTGGGTGAGCTCCAAGCCAAAATTCCATCAGTTTAGGCCTCAAAATAAGCTAGTCAACATGAAACTTTCTTTTCAAAAAAGACTTTGACTTAAGGTTATCTTTCAATCTATGAAAAGTTAAATGAAGAGATAGAAGGTAAAGTTGGTATAGAAGTTAAAATCTATCTCCTATAAAAGTTTAGTATTTTTTCATGATTTTTATATTAATCATATTTTTTAGAGATCTAGTCCTACTTAAAGTAGAGAAAGAAATTTGACCCAAATTGTTCAAAGATGGACATTATTCTAAAAGCTAAAAAGAAAAATTTGATTCAAATTATGCAAGTATGGACCTCATTATTAGAACTAGAGGCTATATACCTCAATTTTGTGATGTAAAGTATCAATTAATAAAAGAAAAGAAAACTTAAGCCCTATTTTCATGATTCTTCCATCTTTTTCTAGTTTTTTTTTTAAGAGATTCGAGTTAAGCAGATTGGAACAATCTTTTTTCTCTTCAATCAGATCATATTAGGTTCTCTAGTTTATTAGCAAATAAAATTCTTGAGATTGCTACTATATATATATATATATATATATATATATATATATATAGGCAAGACCATATCTTCATGCTAGCATTTTTAGTTTTTCACCAAAAAAGGGGGACCTTGTGCTATAGTATTTAAATGGCATTACATGCTCCCAAACTATATTTCATAAGCAAGACCACACTCTCCATTGGACATGATGAAGGCTTTAGCAATTATAATTATCCTCTACATGCTATACAAAGTTCCTATTGACCATTATCAGGATTATTAATGGTCTTCCATGATACCAAAAATCTGATTAAGATATAGCAATGGTTGGAGTGTCAATGGGTATGAGTGCATGCATTATTTTTCAAGATCAGACCTAATTCAATCCAGAGCCAAGCTATATCTTGGACTTGCGAAATACTAACTTGGGACCAACCCAAAATAAGACTTTGCCCCAGTTCTAAAGGACCAGATCAGGTGAGCCAAACCTTAGTATGGTCAAATAGAAAAGTTTCATAGCTTTGCTTGCTTCTGAGCTAAATGTGCTCTATGATTTAGTTTGATTTGATTCTTTTGAATCAATATTTGTGCTCCCAGCCAAGATTATGGAATAGATAATGATGGAGGCTTGCTTACTCAAAATCAATCTCATATATAATTTTCTTGATGAAGACCTACAATGGAACTATGAGGATCTAGCCAAAGAACCTAAATAATACCTTCTAGTTAGCTTTTTAAGTGAGGTTCCTAAGTTGTTACAAAAATCCTATCATATGATTTTCCCACAATACAGTTGAGTAAATTTCAACAAAATAGGGCCCCTCCAAGAGAGAGTGCCTGCTAGAGAGAGAAGCTTTGGCAAAAATGGGGAGTTGTACCTTTATCACTCAAACCCTAAGAGATAAAAACCAAAGAAGATGAAGTTTCACTCAAATTGTCATCCCTTGGCTCCCTTATCCTAATCAAACATGGATTGGGAGGATTGATAAATAGAGATCAAGCCAAAGTAGCCTTCACATCTACATCCAAACTCTCACCCATGCTTCTTAAAAGCACCTAGACCTGCCTCTGATGGACAATGGATAATTGTAACACATAGAAGACACTACCTAGTAGTTGTAATAAATCGAAGCAGAAATCAAGGACTTTGCCTCCAAGGTCCATTTTCGTCCCCTTAGCCACTTGATGGATTCAACCTCTACTATAAGAAAATTGAATATTTGCGATGGCATTAGCAACAGAGATTTTTTTCATCGCTAATAAAAAATTTTTGCCACTGCAACATCGATAAAAAGAAATGCTATCACTAATACTATTAGCAATGATAATTTTTTTATTAGTGACGGTGAGTGCCATCTATAAAATTTTATTTTTTTAAAAAATATTTAAACTTTTAAAATAATATTAGCAATGGCAAATTTGGATTATTAACAATAAAAAAAGAGCCATCACTAATACATAACTATTAGCGATGGCTTCATAATTATTAGCGACGACATAAGCCATCGCTAAAATTATTTAAAATTTTGAATTTTTTATAATATTTAAACATAAAATATATATTAGTAATGGTGAATTTTTGCTATTAGCAATGAAAAATATGCTATCCTTAATAAGTTTTTAAAAATAATAAACTAAGAAAAAAATATTTAAAAATATATTAGTGACAGCTGTTGCTAATAATCCAGTTAATAACCCAACTCTAGTTCGAATCTAATTCGAATCTCGTTTGAATCTAATTCGAATCTCATTCGAATCCAATTCGAGATTCTGCCAAACCTAATTTAATTAGACTTTGAATCCAAGTCCTACTTAGATTATAAAATTTAATTAATCTTAAATTAAATCAAGATTAATTAAATTAAATCTAATTTAAACTAATTAAAAAAAATTGATTCTCAATTTGGATTCAATTTGAGTCTAATTCAAAATCCTATCAATCCTAATTCAATTAGACTTTTAATCCAAGTCCTACTTAGAAAAATCCAATTACCTTTAAATTAAGTTAAGCCTAATTAAATTTTATTTAATTTAAATTAATTAAAAAAATAATTTTTAATTTGAGTTTGATTCAAATTTAATTGGAACCTGATTCAAATTTAATTTAAAATCCTATCAAACCCATAATTCGATTAGACTTTGAATCCAAGTTCTACTTGGATTATAAAACTCAATTAGACTCAAATTAAGTCAAGCCTACTTAAATCAAATCTAATTTAAATCAATTAGGACTTGATCTATGAATATATTTGAATCTAATTCAAATCCAATTCAAATCTCATTCGAAAATCCTATCAAACCTAATACAATTAGGCTTTGAATCCAAGTCGTACATTGATTATAAAATTTAATTAGCCTCAAATTAAGTTAATATTAATTAAATTAAATCTAATTTAAATTAATTAGTAGAAAATAATTTTTAATTTAGATTTAATTTGAATCAAATTTGAATTTGATTTAAATCCAATTCAAAAATCTGTTAATCCTAATTCAATTAGACATTAAATCCTAGTCATACTTGGATAGTAAAATTCAATTATCTTTAAATTAAGTCAAGCCTAATTAAATTTAATCTAATTTAAATTAATAAAGAAAAAATAGTTTTCAATTTGGGTTCAATTTGAATCCAATTAGAATCCAATTCGAAATCCTATCAAACCTAATTTAGTTAGATTTTAAATCCAAGTCCTAATTAAATTATAAAATATAATTACATTCAAATTAAGTCAAGTCTAATTAAACTTAATTTATTTAAATTAACTATAAAAAAATAATTTTTAATTTAGATTTAATTCAAATCTAATTTAAATTTGATTCGAATCCAACTCGAAATCGTGTCAAACCTAATTCAATTATACTTTGAATCTAAGTTTTACTTAAAATATTAAAATTTAATTAGCCTCAAATTAAGTCAAGCCTAATTAAATTAAATCTTACTTAAATTAATTAGGAGTTGGTCCATAAATTAATTAAATCTAAAAATTTAATAAAATCCAATATTAATTTTTAACCATCCAAAAAATGATCTAGGAGAAAAAAAATTAATATTAAAAAGATTAGTACTAGCAATGCATGGAAAACACACCATTGTTAACAATTTTAATAAATATTATTTTAAAAATATAGTTATTAGTGATGAAAAGTTATTACCGATGGTGTTAGTCATAGCTAATAATATTTTTTATATTAGCGATGAAAAATATTATTAGCGATAGGAGTTGCTATCGCAAATAATCTTTCCATCCTTATTTTCTCCCACCTCACCTCATGTGCTCGTTTTCCCCATACCACCACCCATCACCTCCTTGTTTTTACCCACCCCACCACCCACCGCCTTCTCATTTTTCTACCAACCCCCCCTCTTGCATTTTTATCCCCGACTGCCATTGTCCTCTCTCCTACCCTTTGGTCCTCCCACCACCCCCTCGCCCGACCAGTGACCTCCCCCTGATTACCTCCTCCCGATTGCACCTGGCCCATCTTTCGACGCCCCTAGCCACCTCTCGCCTCCCCGAACCCCCATCCATCTCCCCCCAATTGCATCCGGGCCACCTCCTGAGCCCTTGACCACAAGCTCCCAGCCTCATCCCACCTTTTTGAAACCCCAACCTACCACCCACCTCTCTCCCGCCCTTCAGTCCCCATACCACCCCCCTCTCTCTCCCCACCTACCTAACCCCTGGCTGCATCCAGCTCACCTCCTCAAGCCTTCGGCTACCTCTCACCTTCTTAAGCCATCGGGCACAAGCTCCCGATCTCGTGCCTCTTCGAAATCCTAGCCGCTACCATCCTTTCCCCGCCCTTCGATCCCCCCCAAATTCCCTCTCTCTCCCAGCCAACGGCTTCCCCTTGGCTGCCTCCTTCCGATTGTAACTAGCCTGCCTCTTCGAGCCCTCGGTGCAAGCTTTCGACCTTCTTTCGGCTATCTAAAACCTTAGCCCGCCACCCCTCTCTCCTACCCTTTGGTCCCCCTGCCACCTCCTCTCTCTCTCGACCAGCGGATTCCGCCCGATTGCCTCCCCTTAGCAGCACCTAGCTTGCCTTCCCGAGCCCTTGGGTGCAAGCTCCTAGCCTCCTCTCACCTCTCCAAAATCCCAGCCCACCACCCCCCTCTTCCCCATCCTTCGATACCTCCACCAGCCCCTCTCTCCCTTGGTCGAAGGCTTTCCTCTGATTGCCTCTCCTTGATTGCACTCGACCCGCCTCCCTAAGGCCCCAGGTGCAAGCTTCTGGCCTCCTCTCACCTTCTTGAAACCCCATTTTGCCACCCTCCTCTCCCCCACCCTTTAGTCCTCCTGCCACCCCCTCTCTCCCCCAGCTGATTGCTTCCCACCGACTGCACCTGGCCCACCTTCTCGAGCCTTTGGCCACAAGCTCCCAGCCTCCTCCTGCCTCTCCAAAATCTCAGGCCACCCCCCCTCTCCCACGCCCTTCGATCCTCCTGCCACTCTCTCTCTCCCCCGGTCGGTGGCTTCCCTCCAACTGCACCGGACTTGCCTCTTTGAGCCCTCGACCACCTCCTACCTTCTCTCTCCCTAAGCTTCCATCCACGGTCGCATCCTCGAGCCTCGATCCCTGCTCGCTTGTGCCTCCTCATGCCTTAATTCCTGCATACCAGCCCATGCCTCAGTCCTGTATGGTAGCCTTCTTCTGTTGTGAGTATTAGCGACGGTATTAGTGACAGCTAATACCATCACTAAAAATATATATTTTTTATTTAAATTATATTAATTAAATATAATTAAAAATTAAAAAATAATTAATTAAGTATTAATTTATATGAGATTTGGGTCTCGGCATGTAGAGTGTTCATAATCGAGGAAAGGTTCAGGTAGTATTGCAAACATGCGGTCAAGACGTGACCTGCACATTCCTACCTTGACATGCAGAGTGTCCGAACTGATGGAAGGTTCGGGCTGCAAACATAGGGCCGAGATGTGCCCTGTGTGCTCTAGTCTCGACATGCAAAGCTCTCGAGCCGAAGAAAGGTTCAGACAGCATTACAAACATAGGATCGAGACATGCCCTGCATGCTTCGATCTTAGCATGCAAAGTGCTCGAGTCGAGGAAAGGTTTGAGTTGCAAACACAAGGTTGAGACGTGCCCTATGTGAAGGAAAAACATAATTTTTTACCATAGGATCGTGCAGATCTGATAAGATCTAAGAGAATTTTTTTTAAAAAAACTCCTAAATGATCCAATCAGATCTAAGAGTTCTCAGATCTGATCATAGTGATCTGACATTAAAAATTAAAAATTAAAATTAAATTAGATTTAATTTAAAGTACCTGATTGGGTAATCTAATTATCCTACAATAATCTTATTGATTCCTAAGGTTCTGGAAGGATCCATGCACGTGCCTATTCTCTACTGGTATCCACTTGGGTAGGATCTGAATGTCTTCTCCTCACGAACCTTTTCTCCAAAAATTAGATCTAGATTTGATCCGAAGAACCTTCAAAACTATTTCTGAAGGTAGCCCGTCTATCACACAAACACCGTCGCATAGATCCTGAATATTGTGCCAAAAATCATGACCTTCTTCTCAGATTTGTGCCTAACTTTTTAGACTTATAGAAAAGAAGAAGAGAGAGGATAGAGGGGGTGTGGGATATCAGGGATGGTAGACTTTGGGCATGGAAAATTACTTCTTGTATTGCATGCACTTTGATGTGAGAAAGGCTTTTATATCCAATGTCTACTTAGAGTCCCTTTTGACCAAAATAACTCATTTATTTTATCATTAGGACTCAAGGACTTATTTTTTATGAAAGGAAATCAGATCTTATCTATTATTTTTGCTAAAAATGATTCAAAAAGGTGTCAGCATGAATAGATAAGGAAGAGTTCACTGCGCCTAGGACTCTTCCCTTAAGTGTTTAATCTAAATCAAACTCTATCATAAATTAGTCTAAACACCTCTAAAAATCATGAAATTTGGTATACCCAATGAATAACTCATAATCTATCACATATCCAAAAATCAGATCAAAATAATTTCTAAAAAAAATTATAAAAGTATCTGATCTGGTGACCCTTAATTCTCTCAAACAGGTCAACTTTTGATCCTAGTCCAATTTGACTATGAATGAATTTAATTTCTATAATTAATATGATCGGACTTGTTTCAATCAGATGAAAAATAAACCCATTCAAAATACAAGAATGAGTCAAATTAAATTTGACTTGGTTGTGACATATCAGAAAGATTTCAGAAGGAGAAAGTCAGGCTCAATCATGTGCTAGCACAATTACCTTGAACCTGATTAGATCTAATCCAAATCAATCAAACTGGCTTAGCTCAATTGATGATATCCAGAATCAAACCCTTATTTGTATGATTCAGTTAGGTTCAATTCTGTATGGTAATGAGATATGTCATAATTTCCATCATCGACATCATCGAAACACCTTTCGATGGATCAGAACTTTTTTGATTCATACAATTAGAATGATTGATCATCGAAATCATCCTAATTGCTCTCAAAATTCATCAGTGACACATAGTAGTATATGGTGGTAATCCATCAGAATTAAAAGTGAACCTCTCAGTATAGTTACCTATATGATTGGGTTCTTCTATCTTGAGCTCTGATAGGATTAGGATTAAAGTCAATTCGTCAAATCCAATATCCGTCATATGAATTAATCATTCAATTCAAGTCCAATATGAAATCCTAATAGAAACTCTTTCTATCATCTTCACTTTGCCATGGCCATGGGCTTATAAACTCAATCTCATGATTATTATAGGGCTACTCCTCATCTACCGAGATAGATAGATCCTCTATTGGTGTAATCCAATTCCTACAATGAACATGCTATAGCCAACATACACCTCAGAATTCCGAATGGATAGGAGACTGAGTTATGGTGTAGTCAAACTATAACACCCTCAAGGTGAACTATCGATGCACCTCAGATCAAAAAATCAGACACACCACTACAACATCGAGTCAGTCATTGATGAGAAGGTAGACTTTCTTATGACTACTCGAGGTGGTCACGCTCAGTGCCCTCATTCTCTAACAAGTATCTGTACTCTCGCTTCAGTGTCTTCACATCATAAACTCAAGACACGTCTATCTTAAGAAAGTGATCATACACCAACCTTTTAGATCGATCACCATCCTCGTGATGATTCTACGGTCGGGAGTAGTTTATGAGTTAATTATGAAAATTCATATTTTAAATTTTTAACTTTTAAAAATTTGATTTATCATTACCATTAACTTAAAGGATGTATCATAGACACTTTTAAATACACACTATGATAGAAAAAAATTTATTTATTAATTTATAGTCAAAATTATAAAATTGCTCTTAGAAGTGTATTACAAGTGACAGCCAATCTAGCTTCTAGGGCACATATTTAACAAACTCCCACTTGACCTAAAGCTAATTAGCTACAAATCTAAGTCCCATCTTCTCAAGATAGGCTTCGATCTTCTGCTAGCTTAATGGCTTTGTTAGCGGATCAACCGCATTATTTATAGTATCGACTTTCTTGACCTTGATGTATTCCTTCTTGAGGTAATCACGGATGAGATGGTATCTCCGTTCGATGTGCTTAGATTTTTGGTGAGACCTCAGCTCCTTAGCTAGGACTATGGTGCCATTGTTGTTGTAGTACAGAGGGATGTCATCTAATGGCATCACTCCAAGCTTTGCGGCAAACTTCTTGTACCATAATGCCTTCTTTGTAGCTTCCAATGCAGCGATGTACTCTACTTTCATGGTGGAATCTTCTATCATAGTCTGCTTGGAACTCTTCCAGCTAACAGCACCACCATTACACACAAACAGATTTTTAGATGTTGACTTTCGATCATCTATATCAGACATAAAATTTGAGTTTATATACCCCTGGACCTGGAGTTCTCCATTATCAAAGACTAGAAACATATCCTTAGTCCTTCTCAAGTACTTAAGGATACATTTCATAGAAGTCTAGTGCTCTTCATCTGGATTCGACTGATACTTGCTCGTGACACTCACAACATAGGCAATATTAGGTTGTGTTCATAGCATGGTATACATGAGGCTTCCTATTGCTGAAGCATAAGAAATCTTGCTCATGCATTCAATCTCCTTAGGTGTGTTGGGATACATCTTCTTGGAGAGATGAATGTCATGTCTGAAGGGCACCAATCCCCTCTTGGAGTTTTCCATACTAAACCTCTTTAGTATCTCCTTTATGTACATTTTCTATGAGAGACCCAGCATCCTATTTGGTCTATCTTTATAGACCTTAATTCCTAGAATAAAGGATGCCTCTCCTAGATCTTTCATGGAGAATTTTTTAGACAATCATATTTTGACTATAGTCAATATGAGAATATCATTCTCAATTAGAAGAATGTCATCCATGTACAGTACGAGAAAGACAATAGCGCTTCCACTGACCTTTTTGAAAACACAGGACTCCTCATTTTTGATGAAATCAAATGATTTGAACACATCATTGAAATGAACATTCCAGCTCCGAGATGCTTTCTTAAGTCCATATATGGACTTTTGCAGCTTGCAGACCTTATGATCAGTATCATTGGATGTGAAACACAGCGGCTATTCCATATAGATATCTTCCTCAAAATATCTATTTAAGACACATCCATCTACCATATTTTATAATCAAAATAGACTGGAATAGCAAGTAATATGCGGATGGATTTGAGCATGGCTAATGGCGAAAAGGTATCCTGATAGTCAATATCTTCATGCTGACTATATCCTTTTGCTACGAGCCTTGCTTTGAATGTCTTTATATTTCCATCGACACCTATCTTTCTCCTGAAGATCCATTTACACCCAATAGGTACTATACCTTCAGGTGGATCTACCAAGGTTCAGACTTGGTTCGAGTGCATTGAGTTAATCTCTGACTTTATTGTCTCTAACCATTTTTTAGAGTCGATATCTGATATCGCCTCATCATAGATTTTGGGATCATCACCATGAACCTCTTTTCCTGTGAGGAATATTTTCTTTACATCCTTTGAAATGATATCTAAATACCTTTCAAGAGGATGAAAAATCCTTTCTGATCTACAAGGTGGACAAGGTAGTGATTGGATTGGCTCAATCTAATTGAGTTCCATAGGTTCCTTGGCTCGTGGCTCTTAGGAGACTTTCTCCTCGAGCCTAATCTATCTTTCGATGCCATCATCTTGAATAAACTATTTTTCAAGAAAGATGACATGTTGACTCACAATCACATTGTGTTCTTTCGAAAGATAGAAAATATCCTAATGACTCTTTAGGATATCCAATAAATCGAGCTCTAAAGGACCTAGACTTTAATTTATCCGCCTGTTGTCTCTTGACATGGATCGGACAATCCCAAATTCTGAGATGACTTAGACTTGATTTCTTACCATGCCATATCTCATACGGTATGGTAGGAATAGTTTTAGATGAAATCCTATTCAATAGATATATAACGGTCAATAGACTATGTCCCCAAAGAAACTCAGGAAGATTCATGAAGCTCGTCATAGATTGAACCATATCTAATAGGATCCAATTTCTCCATTCTAAAACTCCGTTGAGTTGAGGCATTCTAGGTGGAGTCCATTATGAGACAATACCATTATCCTTAAGATAGTCTAGGAATTTTTGACTAAGGTATTCACCTCTTCAATCTAATCGAAGAATCTTAATGGATTTTTTTATTTATTTTTCTTCTTCGAGTCTAAATTTCTTAAACTTTTCAGAAGCTTCAGACTTGTGTCACATCAAATACACATATCCATATCGAGATAAATCATCGGTAAAGGTGATGAAGTAGATATAATTGCTCCTGATTGGTACATCAAATGGGCCGCATACGTTAGTATGTACTAGGGCAAGTAGGTCTGTGGCCCTTTCCCCATGTCCCACAAAAGGAAGCTTGATCATTTTGTCATGAAGGCACGATTCATAAATCAGATATGACTCAAAAGTCAACGGACTCAATAGCCCGAATTTCTTTAATTTGTTAACCCTATCTTTAGCTATATGACCTAGCCTAAGATGCCAAAAATACTTATTGTTTAGACTATCCCTAAGTCACTTTGATCTTATGGCATTCACGTTTTGCTCGATATTAAAAATAGAAACATCAATATGTAACTGATAGAGACCATTTATAAGAAAACCACTTGTAATTTTATTTCTTTCATAAAGAATATTATAATGGTCCTTATGAAAACTAATTACATAGCCTTCCTATGCTAAACATGAAATAGAAATCAAATTTTTGCTTGCTGCAGGCACATAAAAACAGTCCCTAACCTTCTACTATGCTCAAGACCCTGCATAGAAGTGCACAAGCAAGCACTAAAATCAGAGTCAAGCACCCAACTGGATGCAAAAAAAATTATAAGATTAGATTCTATAATGAGCATACCTCCAGAAGGACCTGCCTCCTTCTTGTTCTTTAGGTTGGCCAGGTAAAGAGGGCGGTTTTGCTTTAAATGACCGTCAGTGTTGCAATAAAAATATTTTTCTTTATCAGCAGCCTTCTTCTTTGGCTTTGTCTTCTTCTTCATCCCACCATCTATTTTCTGCTTCTTCACGAACTTCTTCTTTCCAAAAGACTTTCTTTTGGAAGAAGTCTACTCTATAGCAAGTATTGAGCTTTTAGAACTTTTCATTGAAAGTTCAGCAGTAACCAGTATATTCATGAGCTCAGCCAAGGTATTCTAAAGTTTATGCATATGGTAGTTCATGATAAACTATCATATGCATCAGTCAAGGACTGCAGAATTATGTCAGCCTGTAGATCCTGATCTAACTTGATATCGAGCTTCTCAAGCTCTTTTAAGGCCTTAATCATCATCAGACAATGATCTTCAACTGACTGTCCATCACGTATTTGAGTCTTAAAAGGTATTTTAGTGACTTAATATTTGGCTGCATGACTCTATCCACCAAACAAGTCTTACAGGTGAGTCAACATTTGGCGGCTAGTCTTAATGTCTTTATGTTGGCACTGGAGCTCATCAGACATCGAGCCCAATATGTAATATCTGGCTTTATTATCTTCATCTATCCACTTCTCGAGAGATGCTCTCTGATCAGCGAATGGATGGGCTGATAAGGTGGGAGGATCCTATTCCAACACATGAGTCAGCTTCTAGAAATTTAAAATAATTTTAAAGTTCTAGAGCCAATCCTTATAACTGGATCCAGTCAGTCTATGGGTGTCCAGGATACAGACTAGTGGGTTGGACGCAGACATTTTCTTGTAGAGAGTCAAAGTTTCTTATTAGATTTTGTAATTAGACTTAAATAATTTATTTAAAAATTTTATTTTTAAATAAATTAGGCTCTCACTATTTATTCGAATCCCTACACTTTCTTGGTAGACATGCAAAAATCTTCATGATTATGAATTTCTAGTGGATGGTGCGGTCCCACCAACTAACTCACCATCTCTCCTAACAGTTATTGGTGATGGGTCAATCGATGAGTGGACAACCCTCATCCAATGATTCTCTAATCATGGTGCATCCTAACTTAATCTCTAATTCATGAATCTCACCTTGTCTGAAATATTGATCCACTTCTTAGTTAAGTCAGACCTACCATTTGCATAGATTGAATTTCTGATTGGATCCCTCATCATATCCAAAATATTAAGCCCAACCCATCCTCCAATCCATAGCATCCAATGCCTAATAGACATGGTTGTATCTTTTTGGTGTAACTGAACCACTATATCCAATCGAGAACAATCAACCTTGGGAAGGGCCCGCATACCTATAATGGTGGAAGATCTTAGACTTAATATTCTCTTAAAAAGATTTAATTCAGGTCTCTTTAAATTTGACTAGACTTAGTCATAACAATTATGACTAACCTAGTGGCATAGGTTGGCTCGAATTGTTAGCCACCTCAAATCAGAACTGGATCGACATAAATAGCCAGATAAGTGAGACCAGTAGAAGGGATATACCATTAACTCGATAAGAATGCATTCAGGTCGAGTAGCTCTTAATTAAAAATCAGTCAGTCATATCTGCTAAACTTATCTTAAACACCAAATTATCGAATCAGAATCAATTGGATTAGCCTACAATTCAAGCTCAAACCATGGAGCCAAATTAGGTCTTGATTTTATTGAGTCACATCTCAATGTGATTCGATCTTGATCCAAACTTAATCCTATTAGGTTGGTCAAATCTAAGCTTTCTTTGATCCCACCTAACCAACTCTTGATTCGATTTGATTAACCGCTAGACCTAATTAAGCTACCTAAGTCCGAACCCAATTTTATGAATATATCTTGGATCTAAAAATTTATAATTTTTTATCTAATTAATTTAATAATTTTAATTTTTAATTAAGTTTTGGGTTCATGAATAAAATATGTAATAGAAATCCTAGGATTTTAGGATCTAAGGTTTTGTAGAAAAATAAGTTGAGATTTCTGATTAAGGACGAATGCGCAGCACCCCTACAGGCTATAAGAACATCCCATCGAATAGGAGAAGAGGATCTTTAAATCCTACTTTATTCTTATGACTGAACAACCATGGGAAACTCCTTAATCAGAAATATAATTTTTACTACAAAACTAGTTAGATCATATATCACATATAAAAAGATCTAACTAATACATGTCTTGCATACATCTCATGTATCATCAATATGCATACTTTCAGATCTGAAATATTATATATTAAATCTAAAAAATAAAATTTTAATTTGATCATATCAAAATTAAAACTATTCTAAATATCTTATAGAACTATTCTATGACTAGTCTAAGCATGCATCTTTCATATCTCATATGAATAAATCAAAAATTAAAAATTTTATTTTTTATTTTTAGATCTGATTATAATAATTATAACATAAAAAATATAAAAATTAAATAGATCTAAAATTATATTTAATTAAATTAAATACATGATCGTACTAGACTACATATAGAACTATTCTATACCTAGTCTAGTCATGCATCTTATACATATTAGATCTAAATTATTTAATTTTTAACTTTTTTAATTTTAGATCTAATTACATCTAATGTGACATCTAAAACTTTTTAATATTATATCATAAATAAAAATAAAATTAGATCTAAGGTAGATATGAAGAACTGCCTGGCTCTGATATTAGTTGAAGAAAAAATACTATTTTTCGCCGCAGGATCGTGCAGATCTGATCAGACCTGAGAGAGATTTTTTTAAAAAAATTTCTAAATAATCTAATTAGATCTAAGAATTCTCAGATATAATCATAGTGATCTGATATTAAAAATTAAAAATTAAAATTAAATTAGATTTAATTTAAAGTATCGAATTGGGTAATGTAATTATCCTGCAATGATCCTGTTGATTTTTGGGTTTTGGAAGGAGCCACACATGTGCCTGATCTCTATCGATATCCACATGAGTAGGATCTAAATGTCTTCTTCTCATGAACCTTTTCTTTAAAAATTAGATTTGGATCTGATCCGAAGAACCTTCAAAACTATTTCTGAAGGTAGCCCGTTTGTCACACGAACACCATCGCATAGATCTTGAATATTATGCCAAAAACCATGGACCTTCTTCTCAGATTTGTGCCTAACTTTTTAGACTTGTAGAAGAGAAGAAGAGAGAGGATAGAAGGAGTGTGGGATATTAGGGATGGCAGACTTTGGGCATGAAAAATTATTTCTTGCATTGCATGCACTTTGATGTGAGAAAGGCTTTTATGTCCAATGCCTACTTAAAGTCCCTTTTGACCAAAATAACTTATTTATTTTATCATTAGGACTCTACAACTTATTCTCCATGAGAAACCATTAGATTTCATCTATTGTTTTCATCAAAAATGATTCAAAAAGATATCTTAAACTACGCCTAGGACTCTTTCCTCAATAGTTTAATCCAAATCAAACTCTATCATAACTTAGTCTAGATATCTTCAAAAATTATGAAATTTGGTAGACCCAATGAATAACTCATGATCATATATCCAAAAATTAGATCAAAATAATTTTCAGAGAATTTTCTAGAAGCATCTCATAAGGTGACCCTCAATTCTCTTAAATAGATCAACTTTTGATCCTAGTCCAATTTGACTATGAATGAATTTAATTTCTATAATTAATCTGATCTAAACTTATTTTAGTCAGATGAAAAATAAACCCATTCAAAGTACAAGAATGAGTCAAATCAAATTTGACTCGATTGTGATGAATCAGAAGATTTCAGAAGGAGAAAGTCAGGCTCAATCATGTGCTAGCATGATTACCTTGAACCTGATTAGATCTAATCCAAATCAATCAAACTAACTTAGCTCAATTGATGACATCCAGATCCAAATCCTTATTTGTATGATTCAGTTAGGTTCAATTCTATATGGTAATAAGATATGTCATAATCTTCATCATCGACATCATTGAAATACCTTTCGATGGACTAGAACTTTTTTGATTCATACAATTAAAATGATTGATCATCAAAATCATCTTAATTGCTCTCAAAATTCATCAGTGACACCTAGTAGTATATGGTGGCAATCCATCAGAACTAAAAGTGAACCTCTCGGTATAGTTATTTGTGTGATTGGATTCTTCTATCTTGAGCCCCGATAGGATTAGGATTAAGGTGAACTCGTCAAATCCAATATCCATCATATGAATTAATCATTCAATTTGAGTCTAATATGAAATTCTAATAGAAACTCTTTCTATCATCTTCACTTTGCCATGGGCACGGGCTTATGAACTCAATCTCATGATTATCATAGGGTTGCTCCTCATCTATCGAGGTAGATAGATCTCCTATTGGTGTAATCCAATTCCTGCAATGAACATGCTATAGCCAACATACACCTTAGAATTTTGAATAGCTAGAAGATCGAGTAATGGTGTAGTCAAACGATAACATCCTTAAGATGCACCTCAGATCAAAGAACCAAACACATCACTACAACATCGAGCCAGTCATCGATGAGAAGGTAGATTTTCTTATGACTACTTGAGGTAGTCATGCTCAGTACCCTCATTCTCTAATGAGTACTTATATGCTTGCTTTGGTATCTCCATATCATAGACTTAAGACACGTCTATCCTAAGAAAGCGATCGTACACCAACCTTTCGGATCAATCACCATCCTCGTGATGATCCTACGATCAGAAGTAGTTTATGAGTTAATTATGAAAATTCATGTCTTAAATTTTCAACTCTTGAAAATATGAATTATCATTACCATTAACTTAAAGGATGTATCATAGACACTTTTAAATACACACTGTGATAGAAATAATTTATTTATTAATTTATAGTTAAAATTATAAAATTATCCTTAGAAGTGTAGTATAAGTGATAGCCAATCTGGCTTCTAGGGCACACATCTAACACTGCATGCTTTGATCTCAGCATGTAGGGCACTCGAGCCAAGGTAAGGTTCAGGCAACATTGTAAATATGGGGTCAAAATGTGCCTTCTGCATTCTGGTCTTTACATATAGAGTGCTCGAACTAAGAGATGATTCTGGCTATAAACATGAAGTCGAGATGTGCCCTACACACTCTTATCTCGACATGCAGAGCACTCAAATGGAGGAAATGTTCAGGTAGCATTGCAAGCATGGCGCCAAGACATGCCATACATGCTCCGATCTCGACATGCAGAGTGCTCGAATCGAGAAAAAATTTGGATTGCAAATATGAGATCGAGATGTACCTTGAGCGCTCTGGTCTCAGCAAGTGGAGTGCTCAAATCGAGGAAGGTTCGAACAGCATTGCAACTCATCTCCATTTGCAATGATGTCCCTTACTTCTATGATTATGCTTTGAGAAATGCTGCACTTTTAGTTCAAGGATGGGCTCATTATTCTTATAAGAAATGTGTCAATAGTATTAAAAAATATGTCCTAAAGCTAATTATCTAAGTAGTAGATGATTAGAATTAGTATATGAATTATCTAATAATAGTAGTTATTTGGCTGGTTCATCATAGAAGTTCTATCTTCCTTTATGAACTTCTAAATTATGATGAAATCCTTAAAACCACAATCAATTGATAAAGGAGGATTTATTGGATGGTTCTTAAATTGTTCATGATCAAATGATAAATTATTAATAAGAATGATAACTTATCAAGTATAGATCATTGTATGCCATATGCATTGGTTGTCCTCTTGATCAAGTGGTGTGGAAACACTGGTATGGCATCTAGGTGAGATATAGGAGTACATCTGTATTGAACATGACCAATGTAGTACTCTACTATTAAGAGTAGCTAGCTAAGGCCAATGGATATAAGTGTTCCTTCGATCTGAGATCACCATGGTGACTTGAAAGCAACTCACTGTACTTTGATACCAGACTATCTATATTTCTAATATAGGTTCAAAAGATTTTTGGGTATAGTCAAGTACTTATAAAGTCAGTGTGTGAGTCAAGATGGGATTGACCGCTCCTGATTAGCTTCAGAAAGAGAATGACTTGTTATGTTTCAATTTAGTAAAATCTAGACTTGGGTAATCCTCATGAGGAGTCATGAGATTTGCAAAAATTGAAGATACAATAGAGATGACTTGTATGAGTGTTGATAGTGTACTCAAAGTTGTCTTGAGCGTTTCTAGTCATAGGAATGAATTATATGGTAACCATGGGCCAGGGTTCTAAGAATGCTGCTTTGCATACATTCGACCTATCCAGATGTCGGGAACCATTGCTAGATGGTTACCTCAACTGGTATAAAAATTGATTCTTATGCTATTGGCTTAGGTTCGAACCTATAGGGTTGCACACATAAGAGGTTGTAACTTAATCAAATGGTTAATTGATGATTAAGAATCATTCTAAGGTCAAACATTCAATGCGATTGATGTTTGACCTAATGCAAGTGTTGCAGGAGGATCGATTAGCAATTGGATTGCTAATTAGCTCAATTTGATTGAGCAATTAGGCTAAGATCAAGTCTAATTAAATTAAATTTAATTAGAATTAATTTAAACTTAATTAAATTAAGTCTAATTAGTTATTTGAATAAACCAATTGCAAGAAAAAAATAATTTCTAGTTGGACTAGGATTTGAGTGCATCTAATTTCTAATTATGTTAGAATTTAAATCAAAATTAAATATGATTTAATCTAATTTAATTGAGCTTCTATTTAGACTAGGATCACTCTCAATTAGGTTGCATTTAATCTGGTTTAAATTAGTTTTGATTTAGTTTCAAAATAGTTTTGATTTAGTCAAACAAAAAGAGGCCTAATTGGATTGGGACTCTCATTCCTTCCTTGTGCCAACTTTAAAGCCCATAACCCACTTTTAATTCCATAAGTTAATGTGAATTATTCTTCACATAAAGAAGGTATCTATGCCCCAATATTTGGTGGATTTCAAATGATATTTGACTTGGTCAAATATGGGAATTTGTTATGCATGAGATAGAGTCCCTCTTCACCAAAACTCTTCCTTCCCTTCTTTGAATTTTTTCTCCATGCCTCCACATATGAAAGTAACCCTTTTTCCTCTGCTTTTGTATGTGGTTTTTGTGATCTCCACATGAAGAAAGATTGGGGAGGCGTCCAAGAGTTGGACGCCCCCCAAACTCCTTAGTTGTTTCCTTATTTTGACTAAGTCAAAATAAATAAGAAGTACGCCACCTATTGTGGTGATTATGGCATGATTTTTCCTTGGTATTCCATGGAAAAAGATAGAGAAAAATATGGGTTGGTGTGCTAGTTTTGAGGTCCCATATTTTTTTGGAGAAGACCCTTTCTTTTGGACATCAAGTGTTGATGTCTTGATGAAGACAAAGATAAGAGAAGATTGTCTTCTCTTTATTTTTCTTTTAAGTATCTTCTTCTTATTTGTTTTATATAATTTTTATATGATAAAAATCTATGAGAGAGAGAGGAAGAGGGCATGGAAAAGATGCTCTAAGGAGTTGGGGCATGATGATCTTTTTGTATATGATTTGATCATGTCCTGATGAGAGAAAAGTGAAGAAATGATAGTCTTCTTTTAGGATTCTTTTGAGAATCCTTTCTTCTTAATATATGTATGATTTTTCTATGAGAAAAATCAAAGTGTGTGAGATCTGGAAACATAAAAAAAGCATAGGAAAGAAGGTCTTCCCTTTGTCCTAGCATAAGGATGTTTTCAGGACATCAATCGTTGATATCCTGAAAGAAAAGATTTGTCTTCTCTTAGGAGTCTTTTCTAATGTGTTTTAATTCTGATTTATGGTAGATCCAAAGGTTGAATTTCTCACTTATTTCTTCTCTTATTCTTCATCTCTTGGAATGTCCAAGAGATCCAAAGAATAAATTTAGATTAACCACTTGGAGGGATCCACGAGAAACTAGCACTTCGAGCAGATCTTCATTCGATGAACCTTCGATTTTGTTGTAGCCTTGTATGGATCACCTGTAGATGTCGGATGCATGTGCAGCTCCAAAGGCAACAACATGAATCAATCATGGAGTTCTTGACCCATGCAAAGTAAGAGATTTGATCTCTTCTCTCACCTAGATGTGATCTAGATTTCAGATCTAGAATCATTCTAGATCTAGGATATTGATTTGATCAATACTAAATCTTTTTATTTTTAGATTTAAAATATATTATGATATGTTATAGATCCTAGTTGTAGGATTTAGTAATTTGATTACATGTATTCATAGATTAAATCATTTAATTTACAACTTTTGCTGTGTTAGTTTTCAAAAAAAATTTAAAATTTATGCATGAAATCCTGCATATTTTCTATCAGTGGTATCAGAACATCTAGGTTATTTTATAACATATTCATATATGCTTGAGAATAAATCTAAAAATTAAAATTTATTAAAAATCATACATACTGCCATAAGATTGTCCTGCTGTAAGGTTTATCCCTACAGTAGAAATATTATCCTAATATGTGCTGATCTGAATATGAATCATGAACTAGTTAGATTAGACCTAAGCTAATTTATGATTTATTTTTTTATTTTAAATCTAAAATTAAATAAATATTAGATCTATTTTAGATTATTTAGATTAGATCTAAATAATATCGGATTGCACATACTGCTATAAGATTGTTCTGCTATAAGATTTATCCCTTATAGTGAAAAGATTGTCCTATTATGTGCTAATTCAAATAACCTAAATCATAAATATATTAAATGAGATCTAAAGTAATTTATAATTTATTTTATATTTTGAATCTAATTTTAAATGATTTATGATCTAATCCATATGATGTATTTTATGTTTCGATCTAGATCCTATTGTTGCATATGTGGATATGTAATTTTTATTTTGAATCTAGAATGTATGTGATAGATTTATTTTATAGAATTTAAATTGAGAACTTACTTTCTACAAAACCCTAGATTCAAAATCCTAGGATATGATTGAAATATTAAAATAAATTAGATCTAAAATCATATATTAAATATGATTCAATGTAAACTATTTATAATTTAAAAATATTTTAAATGATTAAGTCAAAAATTAGTTCTAAGGTTTCATAAATCCAAACTCATAAGCATTGAACTTAATTGAGAATTAAGTGATTATTTAGGATCTAGGTTTGTGATTTGAAGATCCTAAGATAATTTCATAAAACATGGGTTAAAGGATAATGGGTTAGCTTTGATTAGATTCTTAACTGGGTTAGATCTAGGGTTAGATTAAATATGGACTAAGTCAAAAAATTTATCAAACCTAATTAATAATTAATTAGGATTAGATCATTTCTATAGATCACTTCAATAGTTGTATTTGATTAAAGTCCATGCATTCAATAAATGGATACTGATCATGGCTTAATGGTCAAGCCAGAGTCTTTAGGCAAACCAAATTAAAATTGATAAATCGATTGATGTCTAAGATAAGTCTAGCATCCCAAAGCGATGGTTTTTAATTAGCAGCCCACTTATCCGACCATTTTTTATGATGTCTAAGGCAAGCCTTGGCAAATCTTTCCATCGATCTCACTTATCTGGCCAATGAGGTTAATCAGATTTTGATTAGGTTGCTCATTAATTTGTGCTAACTCATGTCACATAAAAAATTAGTGAGGCTAATTTTACTTAGTGAGACTGATCTAGGTGCCCATGGATCGATGTTGATCTGAGTCCTTATCAAAGACTTGAGAAGTTAGTGGAAGGACTTGACTTGGTGAAATCAGTGGGAGCAAATTAATCTATATCCTTTCTATCCTTAAATCACTAATAATTTAAATTTTCTAAAATTATTAGATCCTTAAAATGACAAAGTTATGGGGATAACTGAGTCATAGCCTCTCATTAAGTTGGATGATAATGGGTCCATTAACTCAATAATCATTAGAGGCCCAAAGGCCTGGTGCTTATTGACTAATGAAATTATTGATGCAGAATCTGATCGTCGTTGGAATCAGTTGGAGCGGTGGTGGATGAGGTCGCCATCGGAGACCTACAAAATAAAGTCCCATCCGGAGCCGATGGGGGGTGGCTCCGGTAGGATCCTCTGACGATCAAGTCAGCTTCGGTCAATAGGAATGGAGTGCTCGAGAATGAGTTCCACTGAGCTTAGAGAAGGAGAGGAGAGTTTAGAGATAAGAGTTTAGAGAGATTTGGAGAGATTAGCATTAGCGTATCTAGAGGGTCCTTTATATAGGTGGAGCTTGATGGTGACAGCTGCAACCACATGCTGGAGGATCGCTCAAGGTCCGACGGACTCAATCTCATGGGAAGGTGCCATCTATAGTGGGTTGATGGTGATAGCCATCGTCGCCTGATAGCGGATCGCTGTCGTTTGTGGCAGACTGATGGTAATGGCTGCAGCTGTCTTGATACTGAACCGCTCGAAGTCGAATGAAGGGTTGAAGGGCTTCGACGTGCGTCCATTTCGAAGGAGTTCGGACTCCTGAAGAGGAAGCTCGGAAGGAGTTCGACTCCCATAGGCATCTGGTTAGAGGTGCGCGGCTAAGGCTCGATCACTGGGGAGTTCGGTAGGAGCTCGATCGATGAAAAGTTTGATCGGAGGATGACTGCTGAGGAGCTCGACCGTTGGGAGTTCGAAAGAGCTCGGTCGGTTGAAGGGATGGCCGCTTGAGGAGTTCGGCCGAGGGACGACCGCTGAGGAGCTCGACCGCTGGGAGTTCAAAGGAGCTCGGCTGGCTGAAGGGACGATCACTTGAGGAGTTTGGCCAGGGGACGACCGCTGAGGAGTTCGGCTGCTGGGAGTCCAAAGGAATTCAGTCGGCTGAAAGGAATGTCTGGGAGGAGTCCGACTCTTGGGAGTCCAAGGAGCTCGATCGTTGGGAGCCCAAGGAGTTCGGCCGCTGGGAGTCCCGATCGTTGAGCAGTTCGATCGGCCCTAAGAGTTCGGCTAAGATCCATCCGCTGAAGCTCTTTCGTAGCTACTGGTTGCATTAGGCTGAGCATCGAACTAGACTTTGGTAGGAGCGGGATTTATCCCCAACAGTTGCCCCCCCACTTTCAAGTTCGAAACTCAAAGGAAGGGAGTGCAGAAAAGGTGACTGTCGAAGTCTTCTTCTAGGCTCCGTGCTGGTTCAGGTCGAAGCTCGGGGGAGATCTCATCTCCAGCTAAAGTTGATGTTGAAGTTGAAGCCCGGAGGAGATCCCATCTCCAACCGAGGTTGAGGTAGGCCTCGTCTCCTACGATCGAGGTCGAAGGTTGAGCTCATTGGGGGCGACATTGTCTCCTATAGCCGAGGTTGACTCGGAGGAGATCTCTCCTGCAGTCGAGGCCAATACGGGCGCTCGGGAGAGATTCGATCTTTGGTTGAGGTTGTCTTGGTCGATCGGGAGAGATCTCAGGCCGAGGTTGGCTTGGTCGATCAGGAGAGATCTTATCTCTAGCCGAGTTTATCACTGGGGAGAGATCTTATCTCTGACCGAGGTTGGCTCGGTCGCTCGGGAGAGATCTGATCTCTGGCCGAGATTGGCCCGGTCGATCGCTCGGAAAGATCTTATCTCTAGCCGAGGTAAGAGATCTTATCTCTAACCGAGGTTGTCACTCGGAAGAGATCTTATCTCTGGCCGAGGTTGACTCGATCGCTCGGAAGAGATCTTATCTCTAGTCGAGGTTGTTGCTCGTGTTAGGACGAAGTTCTCCTCCTGTTCCTAATGGGCTGTGGGGGCACGTAAGGGCCGTTGTCAGAGCCTCTCCCCCCATCTCGTCCTTTGTAAATGAGGCCTTCGCTTAGGAGAGATCTTATCTCTAGCCAAGGTTGACTCGGTCGCTCGAGAGAGATCTTATCTCTAGCCGAGGTTGTCAAGTCGCTCGGGAGAGATCTTATCTCTAGCCGAGGTTGACTCGGTCACTTGAAGAGATCTTATCTCTAGTCGAGGTTGTCAATGGATCCGTTCAAGAAGAGAATCTTATCTCATAGCTGAGGTTATTCTTTGCGTTAGAACGAGGCTTTCCTTCCTAAATTCTAACGGACTGTGGGGGCCACGTAAGGGTCCGTTGTTAGGGCCTCTTCCCCATCTCGTCCTTTGTGAACGAGGCTTCGCTCGAGAGAGATCTTATCTCTAGTCGAGATTGACTTGGTCACTCAGGAGAGATCTTATCTCTAGCCGAGGTTGTCAATGGTCGTTCGGAAGAGATCTTATCTCTATCCGAGGTTAACTCGATCGCTCGGAAGAGATCTTATCTCTAGTCGAGGTTATCAACGGTCGCTCGGGAAAGATCTTATCTCTAGCCAAGGTTGTTGCTCGCGTTAGGATGAGGTTTTTCTCCTGTTCCTAATGGACTGTGGGGGCACGTAAGGACCGTTGTCAGGGCCTCTCCCTCCATCTTATCCTTTATGAACGAGGCCTTCGCTCGGGAGAGATCTTATCTCTAGCCAAGGTTGTTGCTCACATTAGGATGAGGTTCTCCTCCTATTCCTAATATGGTAATTATTGACTGCTTCTTTCCTATCATCACATAGTTTTTGCACCTAGAAACAATATTATTTGTTGGAGGAGAATTTTACCGAGGGGAAGTTACTCGCAGCACATTCCCATTTTAGGGTCGTGGGGGCGTTACTCCTCCAAGTTCTCTCCGATAGTAAGTCCCGGGCTGGACGACCTCCTCTATCTCATGCTGGCCTTCTCAATTTGGAGCAAGCTCTTGGCTTTGTTGCTGGAAGATGATGAATCATCGATGTACCAAGCTCCTCTCTGGAGTAACGTTGATGATGCCGTGAGGGGGCCGACCTTATCATTTTCGATTACGGCAGCGCCCTTGGCCGATCTTCTCCTACTTCAGGCTGGTGACGAAGAAATTTACCCAGCCGCCCCTTTCTAACGAGCTCCTTAATTTCATCTTGGAGCTGGATGCATTCCTCGGTGTCGTAGCCGTGGTCGCGATGGTAGAGGCAGTACTTGCTTCGATCGCGCTTATTTGGGGGAGACCGTAACCCTTCTGGTCTTGGCAGCTGGTTCTTAACTTCGGTGAGAATCTGAGTTCGAGGAGCACTAAGGGGGGCACAGTCGTGGAACCTTTTGGGAGGAGGACTTCTTCACATCCTTCTGTCGGGAATTCCTTGGTGGTGGGCTCGAAAAGTTCGGGCCTTGCTTTCGCCGAACTTCAGTCCGATGATGAGCTTCGATGGGGAGTTCGGTCTTGCTGCTGCCGAACTTCATTCCGATGATGAGCTTTGAGGGGGAGTTCGGCCTTTGCATCCACCAAACTTCATTTCGATGAATGAGCTATTGGAGGGGGAGGTTTCGGCCTTGCTTCTGCCGAACTTCATTCCGATGATGAGTTGGAGGAGGAGTTTGGCCTTGCCGCCATCGAACTTCATTCGATGATGAGCTTCGAGGGTGAGTTCTATCTCACTTGTGCAACTTCATTCGATGATGAGCTTTGAGGGAGAGTTCGGCCTTGCTTCCACCAAACTTCATTCCGATGATGAGCTTTGAGGGGGAGTTTGGCTTTGCCGCCGTCGAACTTCAATTTCGATGATGAGCTTCGAGGGTGAGTTCGGCCTCGCTTGCATCGAAGTTCATTCCGCTTTCCCATAAAATTTTCGGAGGACTTCATGCCCTTTTCGGGCTTCTCTTGATAAAAGAATGGGTGTGAGGGGGGTTCGGCCTCGCTTGCGCCAAGTTCATTATGCTTTCCACGAAACTTCTTTGGGGGGACTTCGTGCCCTTTTCCAAGGCTCCCTGTGATGATGGCGTTGAGAAGGGGGTTCGGCACTTGCTTGTGCCGGAAGTTGATTCATTATTCTGCGAAATCTTCCGTGGGAGGACTTCATGCCCCTTTTTAGGGCTTCCTTGATGATGAGCTTCGAGGGGAGTTTGACCTCGCTTGCGGTGTTGAACTTAGTTCCGCCTCCTTATGAGACCTTCTATGGGAGAACTTCTGCTCTTTGTTTCTCCATCCTTAGGGCGATTGGTATGCCCGAATGCTCTTACTTAAGGTCGGTTTCTCGCATCCTCATGGCGGTTTTGCTGGCAAAGTCTCTGTTGGAGGTTGTCGCATGGCCTGTATCATCTCGGCAGGGCCATGAACTCGACCAGCAGGTTGAACTACTCCACATCTGCGGTGGCTTCGGATGAAACCTGGGCTGTCGGACTGAAATGGGAGCAGATGGACCAGGCGTGCAGGCCACTGATCATCGAGTCGAAACTCTCCTAGGAAGCATTTTCTCTTCGAAAAAGAACTCTAGTAAGGAAGAACAGAGATCTCCGAAGAGGGAAGAGAGAAATCATCGTCGAGCACTCCTTTAAAAGTAAGGAAATCTTGAAGGTTTGGGCCCTGCTTCTAGCGCCATTTTGTTGACGCAGAATTTGATCGTCATCGGAATTAGCTGGAGCGATGGTGGATGAGGTCGTCATCGAGGACCTGCAAAATAAAGTTCCATCCAAAGCTGGTGGGGGTGGCTCCGGCAGGATCCTCCGAGGATCAAGTCAGCTCTGGTCAATAGGAATGGAGTGCTTGGGAATGAGTTCCACTAAGCTTAGAGAAGGAGAGGAGAGTTTAGAGATCAGAGTTCAGAGAGATTTGGAGAGATTAGCATTAGCGTATCTGAAGGGTCCTTTATATAGGTGGAGCTTGATGGTGATAGCTGCAGCCGCGTGCTGGCGGATCGCTCGAGGTTCGATGGAGTCAGTCTCATGGGAAGGTGCCGTCTGTAGTGGATTGATGGTGACAGCCATCGTCGCCTGATAGTGGATCGCTGTCGCTTGCGATGGACTGATGGTGATGGCTGTAGCTGTCTTGATACTGAGCCGCTCGAAGTCGAATGAAGGATTGAAGGGCTTCGATGTGTGCCCATTTCGAAGGAGTTCGGACTCTTGAAGAGGAAGCTCAAAAGGAGTTCGGCTCCCATAGGCGTCTGGCTGGAGGTGCGCGGCTAAGGCCCGATCACTGGGGAGTTCGGTAGGAGCTCGATCGGTGAGAAGTCCGATCGGAGGACGACTGCTGAGGAGCTCGGCCGCTGAGAGTCTGAAGGAGCTCGATCGGCTGAAGGGACGACCGCTTGAGGAGTTCGACCGAGGGACGACCACTGAGGAGCTCGATCGTTGGGAGTCCGAAGGAGCTCGACCGACTGAAGGGATGGTCGCTTGAGGAGTTCAGCCGGGGGACGATCGCTGAAGAGTTTGGCCACTGGGAGTCCGAAGGAGTTCGGTCGATCGAAAGGGATGTCTAGGAGGAGTCTGGCTCCTGGGAGTCCAAGGAGCTCGATCGTAGGGAGCCTAAGGAGTTCAGCCGCTAGGAGTCCCGACCGTTGAGCAATTCGATGGACCCTAAGAGTTCAGCTAAGACCCATCCACTGAAGCTCTTTCATGGCTACTGGTTGCATTAGGCTGAGCATCGAACTAGACTTCGGTAGGAGCAGGGTTTATCCTCAACAGAAATTATCATTCATAATATGATGACTTGGAAGTGTCTCTCTAATGGTGGTTAGGTTGGTCAATCAAAGTTGGGCTTAATCATTCATTGATTAGATGCACTAAGTATGATCATGTTAATGGTTGGACCTAATTGGATCCTTACAGTGGAGGCCAAAGCCTACTGATTTGATTTTTGAGATAAAATTAAATTACTAAAAGTTGTTTAAAAAAAATATTTGATTAATGAACCTACCCATAGATGTACATGGGTTGGCCGATCAAAGTCAAGCTTGTATGTAGTCTATGTGGATTCTAGTACCTACTAAGAAATTAAAGTAATTTTTTGAATTGGAGGTAGAGGCTACCAATTCGAATAAAATAGTAAAAGAACCTTAAGACTAAAGTCCAAGTCTCTAGGCTTAATATAATTCATATACTTAGGTCATTATTTTTTTTCTCAAATTAAGGCTAAACCCTAATTGCTCATATCACTGTTAGACAGTGATGACTTATGAACCTAACTTAGATAATTAATATCAAAAGTTGAATTTGGTTCAGCAGTACGAATGGATTTGTATTGGAGCTTCTTAGCCCAGTCAAAATAATTAGTCCAAAATTGATCCAAATCAGGCATAGTGCTTCTACTGTTAGAAGCTGGATCATAGAAAGAAGAATTATCTTGCTTCCCTTGACCATAATAGGCTGAACAAGAGAAAGAAGCAAGAGTTGCTTATCAAGGATGTTATGTGATAATATCTTGAAATTTTTCTATATGTAATTCTACTATCTGGGTATGGGATACCGATAATCCTATGCAATTTGTTGCAAGGATTTTAGGTAAGTAGAATATTTGAAAATGATGAGAAATACCTAAATGTTAGAAATGAAAGTCCTGATCCAATTCTAGCTTTAGAAATTGTCAAGCTTATTTTCAAAAGATGTCATTTTGAGTGATTATCATAATTGTCCATTGTTTATGATAAATATGATCGTTATTAGCCTTTTGGTCAGAGATGATTATTATTTATTAATAAAAAAAATTATTGTGATATTATTATGAATAATTTTACAATAATATATGGACAATAAAGAAATGATATTTAATATTTATATAGCCTATTAAGTGTAATATATATATTTAATAAACACCCAAGTTTGATTATGTCATGGATGTCTATCTTTGGCATTATAGGCTTATTCATCTTGACAAGAATAGGATAAACGGGTTAGCTTGAGAGAAAAATCTTGACATCAATGATTGTGAATCATTGATAGCTTGTGAGTCTTGTCTTCTCAAGAAGATGACAAAGTCACCTTTTACTAGAAAAGGTGAAGAAGCTGATAAAGTTCTAAGTCGCATACATAGTGATGTATATGGACCTATGAAGTTAGGTGCCAGAGAAAGATATCAATATTTCATTACAAACGATCTATCTGAGCATGAGTGCATCTAGTCTAAATCATTTAAAATGTTCAAATAATTTAATAATGAAATAAGAAAATTAATTGAAAATAGTATTGAAACTCTTCGATCAGATCGAAGAAGTAAATACTTATCTAGTAAATTTATGACATATCTATGAGAGAATAGAATTCTATCTTAGTGGATTTCTTTTTGGAACACAATGTATCTGAAAGAAGAAATTGAACTTTGTTAGACATGGTTCAATCCATGATAAGGTTCACTAGTCTGCCTGTTTTGGGATTGTGCTCTTTTGACTACTTGTTTTACTTTGAAAATATATCGACTAAATCCACTGTAAATCTCCATATGGGATATGGATCAGGGGTAGACCTAGAATCTCCCACCTTTGGATTTAGAGTTGATTGGCCTATGTCAAAGGTTTGCATACAGATGAACTTGGGTCCTGGTCCAATAGGTATTTGAGGGTTATTAATTCTACTATACTGAAGAACATAAGATGTTCATCAATAGAAAGACATTCTTTTTGGAAAGAAGTTTCTTAAAGAAAGAACTGATGCCTGTTAAGTTGAACTTGAGAAAGTTTGACTAGTAGAAAATGAACCAACATAATCTAGTAAACCTATAGAACCATATTTGATTAGATCAAATATGGAGCCTATTAAAATAGCACCTATAAGGAGATTCGATAAAGTACCATATTAGTTGGATAGATACTTTAGTATCTAGGTCTAGAACAGCGATCTTGTTGAGCTCGATGAGAATAACAAGGATCAGATCACCTATAGGGATGCAATGTAGTGGTCTGACTCTGAGAAGTGGCTTGGAGCCACATAATTTAAATTGAATTC
The DNA here is from genome assembly GCA_006176705.1 of Cocos nucifera. Classification (NCBI taxonomy): domain Eukaryota; kingdom Viridiplantae; phylum Streptophyta; class Magnoliopsida; order Arecales; family Arecaceae; genus Cocos; species Cocos nucifera. Next base: position 121,578 of record QRFJ01002655.1, read on the forward strand.
CATGAAAATCAATAGTGTGTGGACACTAGAAGACTCACCTGAAGGGATAAAACTTATTGGGTGTGAATGAATTTTTAAAAGAATCAGAGTAGCGTAGATGGGAAGGTGAAGACCTGTAAAGCTCATTTGGCATTTATCTCAATCTTGGAACATACATTTTGAACACATATCTTTGTTATGAATAAAGATAAACCCTATATTTGTAAGTGGTCAAAATGTTTTATAGTGTTATTCCTTGTGTTGTCTATGGATAAAATTCTCTTAATCGAAAATGGCATTCCAGTATTGCAAGGAATAAATGTTTGGCCATCTTCTAATTTTTTCATCTTCAAAATTAGATATAATATACTCACTAATATAGTGAGTAGATACCAGTCTAATTTGAGTGAGGATCACTGGAAGATTGTATAGACAATCCCTAAGTATTTGGAAAATACTAAGGTCTAGTGACTCAAATATGGAAATACTGACTTAAAACATGTGGATGTTTTAATTTCAGTCAAAACAAGATGATAACAAGAAAGTATCAAATCATACCTTAATTGTAGGAGCAATCTACTGAAAAGGTTTCAAGTAGGATACTGTAGCCTATTCTGTTAGTGATGTAGAGTACATCATGGCATATGATGCTGCCATGTAAGCTGTGTAGTTGCTGAGGTTCATTAGCAGGTTGGGAGTGGCACACTCCACCAATGGTCCAATCCTATTATAGCACTAGAGCCATAATTCAGACTAAAAAATTGAAGGACCAGCATATTCTGTATCACTATCATCTTTGATTTTAGATTAAGGTGACGTCGATTTTTAGAAGATCGATGAAAAAGGAGAACTTGACCGACCCACTTGCTAAGACCTCGAAACTAAGGAGTTCTACGAACTCAAGTGAAAGATAGGATATTTGATATCATTCTAATTAGCTTTAATCCAAGTGGGAGTTATTAAAAAATATATCATAAAGTCAGTTATCTAAGTAATAGATGATTGAAATTAGTATATGAATTATCTAATAATAATAGTTATTTGACTGGTTCATCATACAAGTTCTATCTTTCTTATATGAACTCCTAAATTATGATAAAGTCAATAGAACTATAATCAATCAATAAAGAATGATTTATCGAAAGGTTCTTAAATTGTTCACGATCAAATGATAAGTTATTAAAAAGGATGATAACTTATCGAGTGTAGGTCGCTGTATACCATATGCGTTGGTTGTCCTCGTAACCAAGTGGTGTGGAAATACTAGCATGGCATCCAAGTGAGATGTAGAAGTACATTTGCACTAAACGTGATCAATGTAGCACTCTACTATCAAGAGTAGCTAGCTAAGGTCAATGGATATAAGTATCCCTCCGACCTGAGATCACCATGGTGACTTGCAAGCAACTCACTATACTTTGGTATCGGACTGCCTGTATTTCTAATATAGGTTTGAAAGATTTTTAGGTACAGTCAAGTACTTATGAAATTGGTGTATGAGTCAAGATGGAATTGACCACTCCTAATTAGCTTCAAGAAGAGAATGACTCATTGTGTTTCAATTTAGAAAAACCTAGGCCTTGGTAATCCTCGTGAGGAGTCATGGGATTTGTAAAATTTTGAGACATAATAGAGATGACCTGTATGAGTGTTGATAGCATACTCGAAGTCGTCTTGAGCATTACTAGTCATAGGAATGAATTATATGATAACCATGGACCAGGGTTCTAAGAATGTTGCTTTACATACATTCAACCTATCCGAACGTCGGGAACTAATGCTAGATGGTTATCACGATTGGTACAAAAATTAGTTCCTATGCTATCAGCTTAGGTTCGAACCTATAAGATCACACACATAAGAGATTGTAACTTAATTAGATGGTTAATTGATAATTAAAAATCATTCTAAGATCAAATATTCAATGTGATTGATGTTTGACCTAATGCAAGTATTGCAGAAGGATCGATTAGCAATTAGATTGCTAATTGGCTCCATTTAATTGAGCAATTAGATTGAGATCAAGTCTAATTAAATTAGATTCAATTATAATTAGTTTGGATTTAATTAGATTAAGTCTAATTGGTTTATTGGATAAGCCAATTGCAAGAAAAAATAATTTCTAGTTGGACTAGGATTTGAGTGCACCTAATTCCTAATTGAGTTAGGATTTAAATTTAAATTAAATATAATTTAATCTAATTTAATTAAGCTTCTAATTAGACTAGGATCATTCTTAATTAGGTTGTATTTAATCTAGTTTAAATTAGTTTTGATTTAGGTTCAAAATAGTTTTGACCTAGTCAAACTAAAAGAGTCCCAGTTGGACTGGGACTCTCATTCCTTCCTTGTGCCACCTTTAAAGCCCATAACCTACTTTTAATTCCAGAAGTTAACATGAATTATTCCTCACTTAAAGAAGGTAACCCACGTGCTAATATCTGGTGGATTTCAAATGATATTTGACTTAGTCAAATATGGGAATTTGTTATGCATGAGATAGAGTCCCTTTTCACCAAAACTCTTCCTTCCCTTCTTTGGATTTTTTCTCCATGCCTCCACATATGATTGTTGCCCTTTTTCTTCTACTTTTGTATGTGGTTTTTGTGATCTCCACATGAAGAAAGATTGGGGAGGCATCCAAGAGTTGGATGCCCCCAAACTCCTTGTTTCCTTATTTTGACTAGGTTTTGACCTAATCAAAGATAAATAAGAAGTATGCCACCTTTTGTGGTGATTATGACTTGATATTTCCCTGGTATTCCATGACATAAGGCATAGAAAAAGATGGGTTGGTGTGGTGGTTTTGAGGCACCATATTTTTTTGGAGAAGACCCTTTCTTTTGGACATCAAGTGTTGATGTCTTGATGAAGACAAAGGTAAGAGAAGATTGTCTTCTCTTTATTTTTCTTTTAAGTATCTTCCTCTTGTTTGTTTTATATGATTTTTATATGATAAAAATCTATGAGAGAGAGAGGAAGAGGGCATGGAAAAGATGTTCTAAGGAGTTAGGGCATGATGATCTTTTTGGATATTATTTGATTATGTCCTGATGAGAGAAAAGTGAAGAGAAGATAGTCTTCTTTTAGGATTCTTTTGAGAATCCTTTCTTCTTAATCTATATATGATTTTTCTATGAGAAAAATCAAAGGGTGTGAGACTTGAAAACATGAAAAAAGCCTAGGGAAGAAGGTCTTCCCTTTATCCTAGCATAATGATATTTTCAGGACATCAATCGTTGATGTCCTGAAAGAGAAGATTTGTCTTCTCTTAGGAATCTTTTCTAATGTATTTTAATTCTGATTTATAGGAGATCCAATGATTGAATTTCTCATTTATTTCTTCTTTTATTCTTCATCTCTTGGAATGTCCAAGAGATCCAAAAAATAAATTTAGATTAACCATTCAGAGGGATCCGCAAGAAGCTAGAGGGATCCGTAAGAGGGATCTTCGTTCGACGAACCTCTGATTTTGTTGCAGTCTTGTGTGGATCACCTGTAGAAGCTGAACGCATGTACGGCTCCCAAGATAACAACATGAATCAACTATGGAGTTCTCAACCTGCATTAAGTAAGAGATTTGATCTCTTCTCTCACCTAGATATGATCTAGATTTTAGATCTAGAATTGTTCTAGATCCAGGATATTGATTTGATCAATACCAAAGCTTTTTATTTTTAGATTTAGAATGCATTATGGCATGTTATAGATCCTAGTTGTAGGATTTAGTAATTTAATTACATGCATTTATAGATTAAATGATTTAATTTAAAACTTTCACTATGTTATTTTTGAAAAAAGTTTTAAAATTTATGTATGAAATCTTGTATATTTTTCATCAAATAAAGAAATATTTGATAGAAATAGAATAGTTGTCCATTTATATAGAAGTGGATTTATACCAAACTACAAATGTTGGTACTTATATGGGGATTGAGACATGGGAGACAAGTGCAAGAGCTTCGAAGGCTCTACTGGTCCAAGACCTTGCTGATGTGTAAAAGCTTAATGGTGACAGGCTTGAGCAGATGATTAACATATTTTGTGTTTGATCTAGTTATTAGTAGACGTCCATATAATAATCTTTTAGATTGCAATCATTATAGTCATGATGTACTATAGGATTGTTATGGTTATAGTCATGCTTACCCTCTATAGGGTTAGTTGCAGTTTGGCATAAATCCACTCCTATATGAATGAAAAACTATTGTATCACTATCAAGCATTTCTCTATTAACACATCTCTTATAATGACAATGAGCTCGTCCTTGAACTAAGAGTGCAGTATTTTCGAAAGCATAATTACAGAAGTATAAGACATCATTGCAAATGGGGATGATCAAGACTTTCATCTTGTGCATGCGGACTTGGAGCTTGCTAGATGACTAGGCTATGTGAGCACATGAATTTTATTTTTAAGTTATTATTTTATTTTTTAATAAAATTTATACTTTTGATTTATAGCTCGAGGAGGCGATCGGAGGCTCGGAGAGGCTATGATGACTGCCTATGCGAGATGTGCCTAAATGGAGGTGATGCATTCTGTTCTTATTATTGTATGGTCAAGCTTGGATGGTCTATTATATCGTAGATAACTGCTTGCAGCCATCTCATGGTTAAAGGTGTAGAGAAACTTGCAATGCAAGGCAAGCTTGGATGGTCTATTACATCGCAAATAACCGCTTGCAGCCACCTCATGGTTAAAGGTGTAGAGGAACTTGCAATGCCTTATTTTTTAATGGCAGATCTGAGCCTTCTTTACATTTTTATATACTGAGATTATCATATACTATTGGATAAGAATTAGACAACATCTAAATCAGTGGACCAGTAGACTAATACATTATCATGTATTGCTGGATGAGAAATTTTTTTCTATTTATACATTGCAAATGCTAACTTACAATCTTTGTAACATGTGAGTTAAATTTTGATCGATTTATTTTTTTTTGATAGATATTTTATTTGAACCAATTTTTAGGTCATCTGCTTGTTTTAGTTTTTACTTTTATTTTCAGAGATTATACATCATGCCTTCTAGAGGTTGGAGCTGTTCCAGCTAAGGACAACACTCTTAAGGAAAGAGCGACCATGCGGTCAGCTCGTATAGTTCCGCACATCTCATACCGGATGGTAATTGAACTCTAACACTTTAAATATTATAATTTTATCCTTTGCTAACTAATATAATATTTTTATAATAGATATTTTATGCTTAGGTTCGGATAACAGAAGGTCATCCATAACCTCACAATCACATGTAGTAGCGACCAGCTCACAGACATAAAGTTATGGTCGAGGATCCACCCGACTCGTGGCACCTCCGACTTGGCTGAAGAATAGACAACTCATCCACATTCAGAGCCGCTCGTAAGTACTATAACTTTAATTAATATATTTAGAATTTAGCAATTTTAGAGTTAATATTTATTTTTTAAATTTAATTTTGTAGCACGTTTAGAGAGACTAAAGTATCTCGTGTGGTTATTGGCATTATTTGATGCTTGATGTCAGGACCAGTAAACGAGTTTTCCTATTGGCCATCTAGTGGAGCTCATGATGTAACTTAAAAAATTTTTCTTGTAAGTCAAAACTAATTTAATTTTTAAATTCTTGATATGTTAGTATTTTAATTACATATAAATATACGTTTGCTTTTATCTTGTAGGAGTACTATCAATTCGAGACTCTTCAAGATGAGGAGGCTAGCCATCTGATCTTTGAGAAGGTGGCCACATGGAGGCTCTGAGATAGTCTTGATAGCCTCTGACAGTCCACCATCCAGCACTCCGATTTTTAGTCACCATCAGACTGGAGGTCCTTCATGGATCACTGGATGTGGGCGGACATATGGCAGGCCATCTACGATCAGTAGAGCAGTAAGGAGTACTCTGATAGGTGATAGAGGGCCTGATGGAACCTGACCACTTAGCAAGATTCGATCAGGCATATGAGCAGCTCGATCGGCATACATGTTGCGACCGACAGACTGATAAAAAATCAATTCCAAAACTTTTCATTAAAACTATAAAAACTCTTATATGCAAGTTTTAATTAATTTAATTTTATTATTTACTTATTATAGACATGGTAGCTGGAACATCCACCAGATCAATTGCAGTTGTGGTGGGCCACACACCAATTTAGAAGGACTGGTGATTATTTAGATTCTACATCACGATAGATCATAGTAAGAACTTCAACTTTATTTACTAATTAAGTTGTTACATGATCTGATTTTTATATTACAACTAATATATTTCTGAACTATACAGACATGTTATGCGACGTATGTTACTGAGAGGTATGATGATGATCCATCTTCTCAGCCCCTCTTTGTCTTTGAGGGATGGCTCAATGCCACCAGGGGGTGCATAGGAGCCGGGTCAAAGAATTCGACTACAACTTCGATCCTCCACCACCTCGATATCCTTCGGCATTCTCACAAGCCTCGACATCCCAAAACTGGAGCGATGCACATGTGGAGGAGGTCATACTGAGGCTTTTGAGCTAGCGACCTCAGAGCCTCCTTGATGCCATTTACGATACGGTCGTGGAGCTTCTCCAGGACCCATAGCTGCACGACTAGCTAGACTCATTATCCCAACCATCACATCAGGTAATTATATTATTAAATTCTTTTAATTATTTTAAATTTTTATTTTTAGAAGCTTCGTATATTTAGATTTGATTCTAGGAAGAAGATTTAGGAGCTAAAAATTCAATCTAACTATTCAATTGATGGACTATGGGTGTCTATAGCTTCGTATCAACGAATGAAATGTATAGAAATAATATATTTGAGAATTGAAAGAGTGTATCAAAAAATATGCCTCCATATCAAAAGATACATTTCTATATCAAAACTTATTAATATTATTTTATTTTTTTCATTATAGGATGCTGGGACATCCAACTCTCATCTATCAGCTACTGGAGAGAAGAAGGAGAAGGAGGTGGATGACGATGAGGATCAAACCTAATTTTTTTAAGTATTATATTTTTTTGGATATTGCTTGTAAAAAAAATTATATAATTTTTATTTTTAATATAATATAATTAGTTTTTAATTTTTGATTATCATATTATCTTTGGATTTTAATTATAACAAGTATTAAAAATCATAATTCACTATGATTAATTAAAATAAATTTTAAAATTATTATTATTAATTTTTTAAAAAATAAAATTAACTATTAGCATCGGTATTAGTAACAGTATGTGCCATCGCTAATAACTATTAGCGACAGCATTAGAGTCCAAATTATCGTTGCTAATATTTTTTAAAATATATTTTTTATTTTATTTTAAAATAAAAAAATTAGAGACAACATTAGCAATAGTAAAATTGGTCACTAATAATCATTAACGACAGTATTAGTCACGAAAGTGCCGTAGCCAATATTTTTTAATTTTTTTAAAAAAATTATATAAAAAATAATTAATGATGGAATTATTTTATCTTTAAAATCATCGCTAATATATTATTAGCGATTGTGCTTTTTACCATCGCTAATAGTGATAATTAACGACAAAAATTTTTTAAATTGATTTTTACGATGGTATTAGAAACAGTCGAGTCTATTAGCAATGGCTGAAGGACTATTAGCAATGGTATTTTGCCATCTTAATAGTCTAGATTCTTATAGTGCCCTACTCCCTAATTAGGTGCCAATCTCTGGTTCCTCTTGGCAACAAAAGAGTCCTCCCCTCTTGCCTCCCTCATCTCACAAGAGAAGAAAACTCCCACTCTCACACACTTTCCAACCTAACCTTACACAATGCTACATACCCCACCAACAAACATCTAGAGGTTAGCCCTTTTATTCTTCAAATCCCAAATCCCTTTGTATGTAACGTGCTCTCCACCAACACAACCCTGACCATGCAATTGTACACTCTCATGAGAAGAAATTATGCCCCCACCGACCAAGCTCTTCTCCCTATAACTCTCTCTTGGCTTGCCTCCCAAAACCCACAATAACATCTAAGACCTGGCTGCCTCAGCATCATAAACCATGCCTAGCAACACATCACCAAACCTTCACCGACCCTCGCTATTCCTTTGCCAACCCTCTTTGCTCCTTTGCCTTTCCTCGCCACTCCTATGCTAATGTAATTAAAGAAGGCATCATACTTGCCTAGTCGGTTGATGGAGTTAAATCAAGTAAACCAACCCAACCCCCACCCTCATCTAATAGACCTTACCATCCTCTTTCCCCCCAGTTGACAACCCTCACCTTTAGGAAAGGGGTTTACTTCCATTGTGGTGATCAGGATGACTTGAAATCTTCCTGTCAAAACCCATTCCACTACTTCCTCTACCTATAGTTGAGCCACACTACCAAAACTTGTAAACTCCTCTTTAGATCTACCAAGAATTCTCATCTATTTAGTCACTAGCACAACATGCAAACCCATATTCCCCTAGCTCCTGCTCCAGAAGGAAACCATCCACCAACCACTAAAGTCTTCCTCACCATTTTAAAAGAGATGGTTGAGATAGCTTATGTAGAATCCTTTGGTTGATCAATTAAGGTTAATGATATTTTTGTCCACCTTAGCTCAAAAGTCAAAGAGGGATGGCTCATGGACTATAAGATAACTCTCCTCTAATGAATCCTTTTTGCCTTTCTCTAATAAACCAACAATTTAATCACTCATGTCACAAGGCCATATTAGAGGCGGTAGGTTCATGTTAATAGTGAATCACTAGGACCAGCTAAAAAGAGGGGCTCATCGCAACCTTAAACTCAAGATATATGCCACCCTCCATAATCTCCCACTTTTCTGTTGGACTACAGAAGTGTTGAAAAATATGCAGGGTTTCATGCTTATATTTCAATTTTTTTTGAAATCTGGCGCAGTGGAAGATATAGATTAAATGATTTAATCTACTAATGCATGTGATCTAATCACTAAACCCTACATCTATGACCTACAACATGTCATGACACAAACATAAATCTAAAAATTAAACAAGGATGATTGGTATTGATCAAATCAATACCTAGATCTAGAATAATTCTAAAAATTCTAGATCATATCTAGGTCAGATAAAAGATCAAATTTTATACCTTTGCACGGGTCGAGAACACCATAGTTGAAATTCAATGTTGTTCTTTGTTGCTTGGAGCTGCACAGTGCATTCGGCCTCTATAGGTAATCCAACAAGGCTATAACATAGATTGGAGGTTCATCGAATGAAGATCTGCGAGAAGCTAGCATGAAGATCCACTCGAAGTGCTAGCTTCTCACGGATCCCTCCTGGTGGTTAATCTAAAAAATATTCTTCAGATCTCTTGATCACTCTAAGAGATAAAGAATATAAGAAGGATTGAGAGAGAGAACCAACTTTTGGTTCTCCCAAAAAATAGAAAATAAAAGGCTAAGAAAGATGTTCTAAGAGAAGATAGATCTTCTCCTTCAGGACATCAACCATTAATGTCCTGAATACATCTCCATGCCAGGACAAGAGAAGACCTTCTCCTTAAGAATTTTTTCATGCCCCCTCTTCTTTTTTCTCTGATTTTTCACATGAAAAATCACATAAAAGAATGGAGAAGAAAGGCTCTTAAAGAAATCCTAAGAGAAAACTTTCTTTCTTCTTCTTCTCTCATTAGGACACGATTAGATCATGTCCAAAATAGATCACTATGCCCCAATTCCTTAGAGCACCAATCCTCCATGCCCTCTCCCTTCCTCTCTCAGATTTTTCTCATAAAAAAATCTCACAAAAAATGAGAAAGAAAGAATCTTAAAAGAAAAATCCAGAAAAAGATAATCTTCTCTTATCTTTATCTCTATAAGACATCAACAATTGTTGTCTTAATGAAGCCTGTCCTCCAAGAAAATTTGTGCCCCAACCTCCCACACCTCCTCCTCCTTTTTCTCTAGTATTTGTGTGGAATAAATCAAGTTTCTCACGTCCACACATACAAGAAAGAAGGTGCCCTCTTTTAAATAGCTTGGATTAGGTCAAAACCTAGTCCAACAAGAAGTTTGGGGGGCGTCCAACTCTTGGACACCTTCCCAATATTTTTTGCATTGAGAAACTGAAACCAATGCCCAGAAAACCCAGCAAAAAGTAGCACACAAAAATTGGATGGCATGGAAAAAAATTCCGAAAGAGGGAGAGGAAGAATTTTGGTTTTCAAGGACTATCAAATAGAATCCAACTCAAAATCAATTCCCATATTTAACCAAGTCAAATTTTAAACTCTTCATATATGGGGCATGGAGAACTTCTCTTAGGCATGAAAAAATTCACATAAAACATCTGCAATAAAAAAATGGGCATGGGATCTCTTAGGTGGCGCAAGGAAGGAGGAGTCCTAGTCTAACTAGGACTCCTATTTTGACTGGGTCAAAACATTTTAAACCCAATTAAAAATAGGATTAGTGCAAGCCTAATTTTAGATGATTTTAGTCCAACTAAAAATCTAATTAAATTAGGTTTAAACCATATTTAAATCTAATTTAAATCCCAAGTCAATTGGAAATTAGGTGCATTCAAGTCCTAGTCTAACAAGGACTTATTTTTCCTTGTAATTAGCTTAACCAATAAACCAATTGGGCTTAATCCAATTAAGTCTATATCAATTCTAATTGAATCTAATTCAATTAGAATTAATTTTAGTTTAATTGCTCAATCAAATTGAGTTAATTACCAATCCAATTACTAATCGATCCTCCTACAACACTTGCACTTGATTGATCATTAATCGCATTGATGATTCGAACACTGAACGATTCTTAATCATCGATCAACCATTCGATCAGATAACAATCTCTAATATGTGTGACCCCATATGTTCGAACCTAAGTCAATAGTATAGAAACCAATTTCTGTACCAATCAAAATAAGCATCTAGCAATGATACCCAACATTCGGATAGATCGAATGTATGCAAAGTAATATTCTTAGAATCCTAGCCTATGGTTACTGTATAATTTATCTCTTTGACCAATAATGCTCAGGATGACATTGAGTTAACTGTTAACACTCATATAAGTCATCCATATTATGTTTCAAAATTTTGCAAATCTCGTGACTCCTCACGAGGATTACCTAAGCCTAGGTTTTGTTAAATTAAAATACAGTGAGATATTCACATCTTGAAATTAATCAGGAATGGTCAATCCCATCTTGACTCATACACCGACTCTACAAGTACTTGACTATACCCAAAAACCTTTTGTTGCTATATTAAAAATACAGATAGGTTGACATCAAAGTACAGTGAGTTGCTTGCAAGTCATCATGGCTCAGATTGAAGAAATACTTATATCCATTCGCTTTCACTAGCTGCTCTTGACAATAGAGTGATACATTAGTCATGTTCAATGTAGATGTACTCCTACATCTCATCTAGATGCCATATCAGTATCTCCATACCATTTGGTTATGAGGATAACCAACGCATATGGTATACAACGATCTACATTTGATAAGTTATCATCCTTATTAATAACTTATTATTTGATTATGAACAGTTTAAAAATCATCTAATAAATCTTCCTTTATCGATTGATTAGGGTTTTAAGAACTTCATCATAAGATAGAAGTTCATTTAAGAAATATAGAACTTTTATGATGAATAAGCTAAATAACTATTATTATTAGATAATTCTTATACTAATTTCAATCATCTACCACTTAGATGATTGGCTTTAGAATATATTTTCTAACAACTTCTACTTGGACTAAAGTCAATCAAAATAGTTTCAAATATCCTATCTTCCACTTAAGCTCGTAGAACTTCTTAATTTCGAGGCTTAAACAAATGGATCGATCAAGTTCTCATTTTTCATCGATCTTCTAAAGATCGACATCATCCCGATCTAAAATCAAAGGTAATAGCAATATAGAGTATGCTGTTCTTGTGGTGCATCCTTGGTTCTTTAGCCTGAGCTATGGCTCCAGTGCTATGATAGTACTACACCATTGTTGCAGGGTGTCACTCCCAATCTACTAATGAATCTTAGCAACTGCACAGCCTACATGGCAGCATCAAATGCCATGATGTACTCTACATCACTAACAGAATAGGCTATGATATTCTACTTGAAACTTTTCTAGTAGATTGCACCTCTAATTAAGGTAAATTTATGACCCGACACTTTCGTGTTATCGTCTTTATCTGACTAAAAACTAAAATCAAAACATCCTACAAGTTTTAAATCAGTATCTCCATATTTGAGTCATTAGATCTTAGTATTTCTCAAATACTTAAGGATTGTCTATACAATCTTCTAGTGGTTCTCATCCGGATCAAATTGATAGCTGCTCACTATCTCTAATGAGTATACCAAGTCTAGTCTCATACATGGATTGGGATAAGATGACAGCTAAATCTTTATTTCTTGTAATACTAGAATGTCATTTTCGATTAAGAGAATATCATTTACAAACAGCACAAGGAATAACACTACAAAATCTTTTGTCCACTTACAAATGTAGGGTTCATCTTTGTTCATAACAAAGACATACGTTTAAAACATATGTTCCATCTCTGAGATGATAGCCAAACATGCTTTATAGGTCTCTACTTTCTCGTTTGTGCTACTCTGATTCTTTTGAAAATCCATTCACACCTAATGGATTTTATCTCTTTAGGTGAATCAACTAGTGTCCACACATTATTGATTTTCATCGATTTCAATTTGAATTTTATGGCTCCAAGCCACTTCTTAGAGTTAGACCTCTGTATAACATCCATATAGATGATCAAATCCTTGCTCTCATCGAGCTCAATAGAATCGCCATCCCAAATTTAGATACCGAAGTATCCATCTAGCTAATACGTTACTTTATCGAATCTTCTTAAAGGTACCAAATTAATAGGCTTCAGATTTGATCTAATCAAATCTGGTTCTATAGGTTTACTAAATTATGTCGGTTCTTTCTATCAGTCAAATTTTCTTAAGTTTAATTTTTCAAACATCAGTTCCTTTCATAAGAAATTTCTTTTTTAAAAAGAATATCTTAATACCGATGAACATTTTATGTTCTTCAGCATGGTAGAATTAATAACCCTTAAACATCCATTGGACTAGGATCCAAGTTTGTCTGTGTGCAAATATTTGATATAGGCCGATCAACCCCAAACCTGAAGGTGAGAGAGTCTAGATCTATGTCTGATCCATATCCCATATGAAGTCTTTAAGATAGATTTACTTGATGTAAATTTTCAAAATAAAATAAGTAGTCTCAAGAGCTTAACCCTAAAACTAACAAACTAGTAAATCCCATCGTCGATCGAATCATATCTAACAAAATTCAATTTCTCCTTGTCAATACATTGTGTTCTAGAAGGAGTCTTCTATGAGAGAATCCTATTCTCTCCTAGACATGTTAAAAACTTATTAGATAAGTATTCGCCTTCTCGATCTGATCGAAGAGTTCTAATACTTTTTCTAATTTATTTTTTTATTTTATTATTAAATTATTTAAACACGTCAAATGATTCAGGCTAAATGCACCCCATACCCAGATAGGTCATCGATAATCATAATGAAAAATTGATATCCTTCTTTGGTACTTGAGTTTCATAAGTCTACATATATCACTATGTATGAGACTTAGAACTTCATCGGCTCATTAATCTTTTTCAGTAAAAAATAATTTTATTATATTTCTAAGAAAATAAGACTCACAAGTCGACAATGATTCATAATCATCGATGTCGAGATTTTTTTCTTAAGCTAACCTATTTATCTTGTTCTTATTAACATGACCAAGCCTAAATGCCAAAGGTAGACATCCATGATATTATCTAACTTGAATTTTTATTAAATATGTACATTATATTTAATAGATTGTATAAATATTAAATATTATTTATTTATTATCCATATATTATTGTAACATCATTCATAACAATATTACAATAATCTCCTTTTATAGATAAATGATGATCATATTTGGTCAAAAAGCCATCAAAGATCATATTTATTATAAATGATGGATAATAGTGATAGTCACTCTAAATGATAATATTTGAAAATAAGCTCAATAATTTCTAAAGTTAGGATTGGAACAAAATTTCTATCTCCAATGTTCAGGTATTTCTCACCATTTTCAAATATTTTAGCTACCTGTAGTCCTTGCAATAAATTGTATAGAACTACTGGTATCCAATACCTAGTTAGTAGAATTACACATAGAAAAATTTCAAGGTATTATCATATGACATCCTTGATAAGCAACTCTTGCTCTTTTGTCTTATTCAGCCTGTTGGGGTTAGGAAAAGCAAGATAATTCTTCTTCCTATTATCCTATTTCTAGCATTAGAAGTACTCTGCTTGATTTTGGTTAGTCTTAGACCTTTTATTTTCACTAGACTTAAAGACCCATTCATACTGCTAAACTAAATTCAACTTTCGATACTTATTATCGAAATTGGGTCCTATAAGTCATCACTGTCTGACAGTGATATGAATAATTAGGGTTTATCCTTAATCTAAAGATAAGAGAACAATGATCTAAAGTATATAAATTATTTTAAGCCTAGAGACTTAGACTTTAGTCTAAAGGTTCTTCCACTATTTTGTACGAATTGGTAGCCTCTATCTCTAATTTAAGGAATTACTTTAATTTTGTAGTAGGTACTAGAGTCCACATAGATTGCATATAGGCCCGAGAAAAGTTTTGGCTAACCCATGTACACCTATGGATAGGTTCTCAACCAATTATTTTCTCAAATAATTTTTAGTAATTTAGTTTTGCGCTAGAAATCTAATAAGTAGGCTTTGGCCTCTACTGCAAGGATCCAGTTAAGTCTAACCATTAACATGACCATACTTGGTGCATCTAACCAATGAATGATTAAGCCTAACTTTGCTTGATCAACCTAACCACCATTAGAGAGACACATCCAAATCATCGTATGATGAATGATAATTCCAATATCTCGATGAACACCAGGTGTAAGGCACCTTTAATGTTCACCCAAGCTAGTGGACTCAATATCAAATACCTTAATACAAGGTTATGACTTAGTTATCTCCATAAATTTATCATTTTAAGAACCTAATAATGTTAAAGAATTTAAAATTCATTTTGTGATTTAAGGATAGATAAGATATGAACTAAATTTCTTCCACTGGCTTCACCAAGTCAAATCCTTCTACTGACTTTTCAAGTCATTGATGAGGACTAGGATCAATTTAAATTCATAGGCACCTAGATCAGTCTTACTGAATAAAATCAGTCTCACTAATTTTCTAAGTCACATAGGTTAGCATGAATCAATAAGCAACCTAATCAAAAGCTGATTAACCACATTGGCTAGATAAGTGATATGAGTGGGAAGGTCTGCTAAGGCTTGCCTTAGACACCATCAGAAATGATCAGATAAGTAGACTACTGATAAAAAACCACTAGTCTAAAAATGTCAGACTTACCTTAGACATCAATCGATTTATCAATTTTGATTTACTCTGCCGAAAGACTCTAGCTCCACCACTGAGCCATGATTAGTATTCATTTGTTAGATGTATGAACTTTGATCAACTATAACTATTGAATTGATTTATAGAAAAGAAACAACCTAATCCTAATTAACTATTAATTAGGTTGGATCAATGTTTTAACATAGTCCATATTTAATTAAACCCTAGGTCTAATCCAGTTAAGGACTTGATCAAAGCTAACACATCATCCTTTAACCCATGTTTTATGAAATTATCTTAGGATCTTCAAATCACAAACCTAGTTCTTAAATAATCACTTCATTCTCAATTAAGTTCAAAACTTATGAGTTGGGATTTGAAACCTCAGAACTAGTTTCTGATTTCAACTTTTGAAATATATTCTAGTATAAGTAATTTACATTAAATCAAATTCAATTCATGATTGTAGATCTGATTTATTTCAATATTTAGATCATATCCTACGATTTTGAATCTAAGATTTTATAGAAAGTAAGTTCTCAATTTAAATTCTTTAAAATAAATATATCAAATATGTAAATTCTATATTCAAAAATAAAGCTGCATATCAACATATGCAACTACAGGATGTAGATTGAAACATGAAATACATCATATGGATCTCATCTAAATAATCAAAATTAGAACATAAACTATTTAATTTTAGATTTAAAATTTAAAAATAAATCATAAATTATTTTAGATCTTATCTAATATATTTATGATTTAGGTTATTTAGGTTAGCACATACTAGGACAACCTCTCCACTTTAAGGGATAAACCTTACAGTAGGACAATCTTATAATTAGTATGCACGATCTGATATTATTTAAATCTAATCTAAAATAGATCTAACATCTATTTATTTTATATTTAAAATAAAAAAATAAATTATAAAATTATTTAGATCATATCTAATTTATTCATGATTCAAAAAATTAGATCAGCACATACTAAGATAACCCTTTCATTGTAAGAAGTTAACCTTATAATATGACAATCTTATGTCAGTATGTGTGATCTTTATTTTTTATTTTTAGATTTTTTTTAATGCAAGCATGAACAGGTTATCAAAGAACCTAAATGATCTGATACCACTGTTAGAAAATATGCAGGATTTCATGCTTATATTTCAAAACCTTTTTTGAAATCTAATGCAATGAAAGATGTAGATTAAACTATTTAATCTATTAATGCATATGATCTAATCACTAAACCTTATATCTAGAACCTACAACATGTCATGATGCAAACATAAATCTAAAAATTAAACAACGATGATTGATATTGATCAAATCAATACCTAGATCTAGAATTATTCTAGAAACCCTAGATCATATCTAGATCAAATAAAAGATCAAATCTTATATCTTTACGTGGGTCGAGAATACTACAGTTGAAATCTAATGTTATTTTGTGTTGCTTGGAGCTGCACAGCATGTTCGACTTTTACAGGTAATTAATACAAGGCTACAACATAGATCGGAGGTTCGTCGAACAAAGATTTGCTCAAAGTTCTAGCTTCTCGTGGATCCTTTCTGATGGTCAATCTAAAAAATATTCTTCAGATCTCTTGAACACTCTAAGAGATGAAGAATACAAGAAGGATTGAGGGAGAGAATCAACTTTTGGTTCTTCCAAAAAATAAAAAATAAAGGGCTAAGAAAGATATCCTAAGAGAAGATAGATCTTCTCTTTTAGGACATTAATCATTGATGTCCTGAATACATCTCCATGCCAGGACAAGAGGAGACCTTCTCCTCAAGAATTTTTTCATGCCCTCTCTTTTTTTCTCTCTAATTTTTTCACATGAAAAATCTCATAAAAGGATGGAGAAAAAGGACTCTTAAAGAAATCCTAAGAGAAGACTTTCTTCTTTTCTTCTTCTCTCATCAAGATATGATTAGATCATATCCAAAATAGATCACCATGTTCCAATTTCTTGGAGCACCAATCCTCCACACCCTCTCCCTTCTTATGTTAGATTTTTCTTATAGAAAAATTTTCCAAAAAATAAGAAAGAAAGGATCTTGAAGAAAAAACCCAAAAGAAGACAATCTTTTCTCTTACCTTTCTCTACAAGACATCAACAATTAATTGATGTCTTAATGAAGCCTCTCCTCCAAGAAAATTTGTGTCCCAACCTCCCACCCTCCTCCTTTTTCTCTGATATTTATGTGGAATAAATCAGGTTTCTCACATCCACACACACAAGAAAGAAGGTGCTGCCTTTTAAATAGCTTGGACAAGGTCAAAACCTAGTCCAATAAGGAGTTTGAGGGGGCATCCAACTCTTGGATGCCTCCCCAATATTTTTTGCATGGAGAAACTAAAACTAATGCCCAAAAGGCCCAGCAAAAGGTAGTGCACTAAAATTAGGTGGCATGGGAAAAAATTTCAAAAGAGGGAGAAGAAGAATTTTGGTTTTCAAGAACTCTATCAAATAGAATCCAATTCAAAATCAATTTTCATATTTGACCAAGTCAAATTTTAAAATCTTCAGATATAAGGTGTGGAGAACTTCTCTTAGGCATGGAAAAATTCATGTAAAACATTTGGAATAAAAAAATTGGGCATGGAATCTCTTAGGTGGTGCAGGGAAGGAGGAGTCCTAGTCTAACTAGGACTCCTATTTTGACTAGGTTAAAATTTTTTGAACCCAATTCAAGATAGGATTAGTGCAAGCCTAATTATGGATGATCCTAGTCTAACTAGAATCCAATTAAATCAGGTTTAAACCATATTTAAATTTGGTTTAAATTTTAAGTCAAATAGGAATTAGGTACATTCAAGTCCTAGTCTAACAAGAACTTATTTTCTCTTGTAATTGACTTATCCAATAAACTAATTAGACTTAACCAAATTAAGTATAAACTAATTCTAATTGAATATAATTCAATTAAACTTTATCTCAGCCTAATTGCTCAATCAAATTGAGCCAATAAGCAATCCAATTGCTAATCTATCCTCCTACAATACTTGCACTTGAACAATCATCAATCGCATTGATGACTTGATCACTGAACGATTCTCAATCATCAATCAACCATTTGATCAGGTAACAACCTCCAATATGTGTGACCCCATAGGTTTGATCTTAAGCCAGTAGTATAGAAATTATTCCTGTATCAATCATAATGATCATCTAGCAATGATACCCGACATCCGGATAGGTCGAATGTATACAAAGCAATATTCTTAAAATTCTAGCCTATCGTTATCATATAATTTATTTCTTTGACCAATAATGTTTAGGATGACATCAAGTTAGCTATCAACACTCATATAAGTTATCCATATTATATTTCAAAATTTTATAAATCTTGTGACTCCTCACAAGGATTATCCAAGCCTAGATTTTGCTAAATTAAAACACAGCTAGACATTCACTTTTTAAAGTTAATCAAGAGTGGTCAATCCTATCTAGACTTACACACCAACTCTACAAGTACTTGACTATATCCAGAAATCTTCCATTGTTGTATTAAAAATACAAATAGATTGGCACCAAAGTATAGTGAGTTGCTTGCAAGTCACCATGGTGATCTCAAATCGGAGGAATACTTATATCCATTAGCCTTCACTAGCTAGTCTTGATAATAGAGTGCTATATTGATCACGTTCAGTACAGATATACTCCTACATCTCACTTGGATGCCATACCAATGTCTCCACACTACTTGGTTATGAGAACAACCAACGCATATGGCATACAGTGACTACACTCGATAAGTTATCATTCTTATTAATAACTTATCATTTGATTATGAACAGTTTAAGAACCATCCGATAAATTCTTCTTTATCGATTGATTGTGGTTCTAAAAATTTTATCATAAGATAGGAGTTCATTTAAGAAAGATTGAACTTTTATGATGAATAAGCTAAATAACTATTATTATTAGATAATTCATATACTAATTTCAATCATCTACCACTTAGATGATTGGCTTTAGGATACATTTTCTAACAAGAAGCTATGGCAACTATTATTTTGGGGTTTGGCATTCCTCATTAAGTAGTAGATCTAGCCTTCATTAAGATGATCTTAGAGGTTTCAACATCATATTCTTCTATGAGAGATTCGAAAGCATCCCTAAAACTATTGGGGTAACTACAAGACCAAATACATACTCAATTTCCTTAATAGTGAATTTTATGGTTGAACAAGGGCCAAGGTTTGGTGACTCTTCATTGAGTTCAGAAGATGAGTTAAATGATGATGGTGGTGATGACTGTGCATTCTAGAATAAATCGACTGGACAAACCCCAAGCCAAGATGCATGGTGATGGCACCTTACTAATTGGAAGGTAGCTGATCATTTGACCAACCAAATCCAAACAAAGGGGACCGATAGATTTCAAATCAAAGAAATGAATCAAAAATAATTTCAATGAAGAGGTCTAACTTGAACTCGCTCCACCTCATCCCAGCAGTTAATTAACTCCTTTCATTTTTGTCTTCATGAAAGCATGCCTTTTAGGGCCTTAATCAAACTTCCTTACATTCAATGAAGTTTTCTTCCATTCTTTTACCCATTACACCACTTCAAGCCAGCTTGCTAAGTGTTCAATTAAGTTCAAGTAGTTCAACCTAAAAAATCAACCTTTGACATGTGTGTTTACTACTCAAATTCGCATAAGAGATCATTTTGTATGCTACTCGGCAATGTGATGCGAGCAATGCGATCCTTTTGGAGCCAACTCTGGTAGGCTTCCATCTCTCTGCAGCTTTGAGCACCATTAGCATCTATGGTCTCTTCCATGATTTGGATCAAGGTCTCAACGGGCTTCTACTCATCAAGCATATATTGAATGTTATGATGCCAAATATCATAATTATCACCATCAAGTTTCTCTCATTTATTAAGATCAGCAATTATTTGCTTTGAGACTATTTTAAACTGAAATATTGTACTGCATAGAGAAGGGATATTTTTAAATTAGCACCACACACACGTGTGTGTGTATGTATATTGTTGGTGGAGAAATTCGTGAGGATGTCGGAGATGGCTGGAGTGGAGAAGACGAGACCGCCGATGGGACCTACAAAATAAAATCCAAATCGAAGGTGGGTGGCTCCGATAGGAGCCTCCGATGCTTAAGTCAATTTTTTGGCCAACTAGAATGGAGTGCTCAGGAAATAAAGAAGTAGAGTATTGAAAAGGAGAAGATAGCTTAAAGAAAACATATGTGAAGGATCCCTTTTATAGATGGAGCATATAATAAACTAATAGCGACAGCCATAACTATCTGATAGTGGACTGCTCAGGCCACATGAAGTTTGTTACAGAGGATGGTATTTATTATCGCGACTTGCCAGTCGAGAGTGGTATCTATTGTCATGACATGCCAGTACGTTGAAGATTAATAGTCAAAATTTAGATGGGATAGGAGCTGATGGCAAAGAACCTCGAGTCATAATAGCTCCAAAGGAGTTGAGCTCTTTTAGGATCGTCTACATGTAGGTTGGTGATAATATCATAAATTTATTAATAAAAATATTAATTTATTAATTAATTTATATTTATTTTAAAAAATTAATATTTATTAATCTAAATAAAGAAAATAAATTCATCAATAAAAAGATCTCATTTTTTTGGTTATAATGAAATAAATTTGAAGTCAATCCAATTTAAAATAAATTTAACATGAATTTTCAAAGAAATAAAAATAAAAATAATATATATTATATATAAAAAAAATTTACTCATTAGGGTTGCACTAGTATATGCAAGATAGAAGATCGCTAATACCTGACCTAGTTGAACCCAATGCTGAAATTGAATGATTGATTCATATAAAACCAAAAGATCAAATGACTGGAAACCATAGAGAACCACCTAGGTAGATGAAGAAATACTTTATTCCTTCCACCTATAATTCATCAACTTATATCCACCTACCAAATGTCCCTGCTAGCCATTATGAAATCAAGTCGATCATAATTCAGTTGCTCCCATCCTTCTATGGGAATACCAATAAAGATCCTTACAAATATCTGGATGAATTCTTAAAAATCTACTCTACTGTAAAAATTCAAATTTTTTTGATGATGCCCTTAGATTGACCTTATTTCCTTTCTCATTAAAAGATAAAGCCAAGTATTGGCTTGGCACAATAGAGAAATCAATTCAAACATGGGCAGAGATGTAACATGAATTTCTTAAGAAATTTTATCCCATAGGTCGAACCAATACTATGAGGTGAGCTATCATTGGATTTGCTCAGCTTCCAGGAGAACAAATTCATGAATCATGGAAAAAACTTAAGAAACTTCTTAGAAAATGTCCACACCATTGTCTATCTAAGTGGCAAATTATCCAAACTTTCTATGAAGGATTAGAAGAACAATATAGATAAATCACCCCCTAACTTACTCATTGCTAGTCCCTTAGCAATGCAATACTAATCTTGATTAATTACCATATGATAATATAACAAATTTATTAATAAAAATATTAATTTATTAATTAATTTATACTTATATTTAAGAATTAATATTTTTATTAATCTAAATAAAGAAAATAAATTCACCAATAAAAAGATCTCATTTTTCTGGTTACAATGAAATAAATTTGAAGTCAATCCAATTTAAAATAAATTTAATATGAATTTTAAAAAAATAAAAATAAAAATGGCTTAGCCGGCTCAAGTCGCTGCGTCATATCAGCCAGTGCATCTAAATGCATCTAGCCAGCCAAGCAAGCTGGCGTGCCCAGCCGGTCGAGTAGTGAAGCCGGCCCACCTTCAAAGCCCAGCACACGCGCGTCAAGCCCGCCAGCCCTCTATTCGGTCCACGAAATAGTGTAGACTGCCAGCTCAGTAGATGGAAGTGAATCACAGGTTGCCACATGGTGGACCAAGACCTCAAAGAGGTTTACAGCATTTTTGTCATGGCGCATGGGGCATTTTTGTCATTTCACTCATCAAAATGCATGCGTCGATTGGTTGCGGTATGCGGTGTGGTCGATCCACGTGGTCCATGGGAACTATAAGTATGCGATCGAATGGCTACGATCACTTGTGGTCAAGATTGGATGGCAATGGTTGGTTCTAGATTTAATTCAAACTCCATCAAGCTCTTAAGCGCCATCCGACAGCAATGCTCAATTCCATCCTCGATCCGAAGGTCTAGAATGCTCGTGATGGTGATCAGGACACCTAGGCATGCTATCAATGACCTAATTTCCTCCATCAATGCACGATCAATGATCAGAATATTTTCTAACTTGATCTGGGCCATTACATGTCCATTTTTTATATTATTTTTGAAGCCTTGGATCACCATCTGACGACTAGAACATGCAGAGACTTCACAAGATCTTTGATCCAATGATTTTCTACTATTTTCTTCAATAAACATGGATCTATACTCTCCTTTGGTCCTACATTGCCTGATAATAAAGTCGCCAGCCCTCCAGCAGTTATAAAAAGACCCTAGAGTCCTAAAGGTCAAGCATCTGATCTAGGATAAGCCAGGGTAAAGGATGGGAGTTAGGCTTTGGCTAAAGGTTGCTTCGAGGCAGGCAGTGCTGAGAAAAAAAGTCAAACTTCTACACCATCTTCATGCCATTGCTAATCTAAAGATTAAGAGTTTTTTTTTATTTTTTTTAATTATTATAATTATATTCTAAGTTTTAATTTTAATATAAAATTTAGTTTATTACTTTTTTAATTTTTATTTTTTTAAATTTTTGTTCTTTTAATTCTGCTTTATTTTAATTGCTCTTTAATTTCTTGCAAGTAGATGCTAAGATCTAAATAGTAGATCTTAGTACCAAAATTTATTTTTTTATATTATTTAATTTCTATAATTTTATTTTCTAACTTAAATTTTAAATCTAAATCTCTTCTTCTTTCATAAAAAAATAATCAAAACTTTCAAAATTAAATCATTGCCTTCCTATGGATTCGATCCGACTTACTACTCTCTACGTGATCTTAACTATTTTTAAAAAAATTAGACTAAACTGATAATTATGATATTTTAATGACAGTATCGTGATCTATCAGTTGGTTCACACTAAGTTGATAGCCGAATTCATGTGGACAACAAAGTTCTTTTGGGTGACTAGGAGAAGATCAATCGAAAGAAGATTGACTGTAGGAGATCATCCGAAAGGAGGTCGACCTAGGAAGTTCGACTGGAGGGAGATCGTTTAGAGGGAGTCTGACTGGAGGAGATCGTCTGGGGGGAGTCCGACTGGAGGAGATCATTTGGAGGGAGTTCGACTAGAGAAAGATCATCTGGAGGAAGTTCGACTGGAGGGAGATCATCTGAAGGGAGTCCAACTAGAGGAGATCATTTGGAGGGAGTTTGACTGAAGAAAGATCATCTAGAGAAAGTTCGACTGGAGGGAGATCATCCGAAAGGGGTTCAACCAGAGAAGGTCATCTGGAAGGAGGTCGACCATAGAAAATTCGTCCAAAAGGAGCTCAACTAGAGGAAGTCATCCGGAGGGAGTACGATTGGAGAAAGATCATCCGAAAGGGGTTTGACCGAAGAAGGTCATCTGGAAGGAGGTCGACCATAGGAAATTCATCTGGAAGGAGCTCCACTAAAGGAAGTCATCCAGAGGGAATTCAACTGAAGCAAGATCATCTGGAAGGGGTTCGACCAGAGAAAATCATCTAGAAGGGGCGTGGATGAGCTTCAAACCTATCATTCATTTTTTATTAGAGGACAAGGTTAGCGTAATAGTAATTCTCCTTCGCTTACTTAAGAGTGTATCGCTGAACTCTTGTGCACTTTTGAAAGGTTTCATAGCATGGACTCGTCACTAAGGAGATCGATGAATCCCAATAGAAAGAAGGTCAGTGATCAAGGACTTTGGGTAAGAACTTAAGTGGGAGCCTTTTTTATCCCAACACTTGTCTTCCTACTTTCGAGTTCAAATTTTGGATGAAGGAAGTATGAAAAAACTACTGCGGTCGAAGTTCTCGGACAATTTTCCACCTTGGAGAACAAAACTTTTTATCTTTTTTTTTAAATTGGCACTGTGATTTGATGTCGAATGATCTGAATGGATGCAGCCCCTCAAAAATGTCTGACATGGAGCTCCATGTATGGCATAGTTATTGTCTCGTCAAGTGGCAGGTGCGAGTGGGACACATGGCGAGTTGGGGCTGACTAAAAGAGTCCTACAATCATAACTTCCTCTAGAGCTCTGATTTTCTATTTAAACTCCTCTTCCTCCATCTACAACTTATTTTTGCCTGAGCTTCTGCTTTTTCTCCTTCCTTTGCTTCCCATCATCTCTGAGTGTCCTGTTCTTGTCGTCCCTTCTCCTTCTGCTACTCTTCCGACCATCTGCATCTTTCTCAATCCTCTTTCATCCTTCCAGCCTTTTTTCCATGTTTTTCTAGGTTAGTCTTTCATCCCTATCCTCTTAACTTTTAGTTTTCTTCCATTCTTTGGATTTCTTCAAGTTTCTCTAGGTGAATGTCGCTATCCTTCATTTTTTGGGATTTCACCATCCCTTTTTCTAGATTCCCTTTTGGAGATTTTATTATATTTAACCTAATCTAGATATCGTCTGAGGTTTTTTGATCAAGCGGTTCCTGGAGTTCGGCCTACCTAAATCCCAATGACCCTAAGGTTAGGATGGAAATCGGGCATAGGGCAGTACCTCGGTCAGACTTCAAACTAGAGTCCATTCCTTGTTCTTTGACTGTTAAAGATCTGTCATTAGTTAGGATTCAATATGGGGTACCTGCCGAGTACGAGTTGGAACTTCCTAATCCAAGTGATCGAGCTTGTGCTCCTCCTCTAGGTCGGTTCTGCTTGTACCTGGAGGCTTTCCATGCTAGATTAAGGCTTCCCCTTCTTGATTTTGTTGTGACCCTTTTTTGCTTTTTAAACATCTCCCTAACCTCAGTAGTTCCGAACTCTTTTAGGTTTATCATAGGATTCCTTGCTCTTTGTATATCCGCTAGGATCTAGTCCATAGTTTCTCTTTTACGCACCTTCTTCATCTTTAAGCATCACCTTACTTCTAAGGATTGGTGGTATATTTTTCTCCAGTATGGCAAGAAGGGGTTGCTTAAGGGTGCCCCATCTTCCATCCATAATTGAAAGAAAAAAATTATCTTTATTTCTTATCTGATCCTGCATTTAGGACTCCCGTCTTGGGGATATCTAAAGAATTCTTTCTATCGAGCCATGGGATTAGAGAATATGGACCAAGAGTCGGTCATCATAATCAGGAGTTACTAAACTTCTCTGAAATCTGAACTAATAAAAGAACAAACCTTATTCAACCTCGGCCTTAGCCCTCTGAATTCAGCAGATATGCAGTCGAAGTCGGTGGGCAATCCCCTTTTCCTTCTTTTTCTTCCTTCCTTTTTGATAGTGCTTTTATATTTATAGTAGAGATGGACGTTAAGACCATTGAAATATTGTCAAAAGGGCTTCAGGCCCATAAAAGAAAAGGTACTTCATCTGAGGAGCCTGCTGCCAAGAAAGCTAGGGTGGACACCCTCAGTTCCAAAGCACCTACTGGTGTCACTGCCTCCGCCAAGGTTGCTGCTGCTATCGAGGCCGCCTCCACTATCGGGGTTGGCACCATGGTCAGGGCCTCTATTCCTTCATCATCCATGAGCCCTCCAGCCAAAGACCCAGCCCCGTAGCCTCATGCCAGAAGGGAAGAAGGGGAGAAGAAGAAGGAGAAAAAGGTTGTAGTGAAGGTGCAACGCAAGGCGCACCCCGATGGGTCCGATGATGACAGCGAGCATCCGAAAGAGGACCCCTTCGACAACCAAGAGCTTGTCTGGGATCTAACTGATAAATTCTCTATGCTCAAGGTGGTGGACCAGATAGCTGATCTCGACCACACGCAGCTCTTCTAGGATTTCCTTGGGACTTTCCTCAAGGTAGTCATCCCGTTGATTTTTTTTTCTCTTCTTTTTTTTTAAACATAGTTTATTTGCTGTAGTCGGGTCATCAAATACTCGCGCACATTAAAATGGTGAACCGATTAAGATTGAAGGCACTGATAGCCCGGGAGGATCTTCAGGCCGAGATTAACTGCCTTCAGAAAAAGACCACCGAGGCTGAGCGCCTCCTAAAGGGGAAGGTGGTTGAGGTCAAAGGTCTGCGAGAGATGCTCGGACAAGAGGAGCTCACCTCGATGGGGATGAAGGCCACTCTAGCCTTAAAGGAGCAGAGAAGGAAGAAGGCCGAGGCTAAGATCGACGAGCCAAAGGATCAAGCTTCGAGGCAGATCTTAGAGGTGAAGATCTAGACAATGGAGGAGTTCAAGATTTCTTTTGAGATGAGGGATCTGAACGTTGCCTTCGGCCAAGATGCCTTTTAAAAGGAATATGAACTTTGCGATGATCGAGTGGCCATCAAGTTTTTCGAACTTGACCTTGACTTCTTATATGAGATGGTCCCTGATGAAAAGATAGGACCGTTCGCAACCATGGCCGACCCTTCTCCTATTGATGCTATCCTTAAGCCCTCCGATCCTGCCGTTGACGCACCCAAACTTGCACCAGAGCCAGAGGCGATAGAAAATGCTTCATCCTCAGCCCCTACTGTTCCTCTCGAGGTTTAAAATTTTGAATTATTATACTTTTTTCTTTCTTTTTATGTATCTTCAGATATTTTGAGGAATGAAAATGAGTTTTCTTTTTGTTATACTTGTGCTATGGTGAATGTTACTCAGAATCCTTCTAGTGACCAGAGTCAAGGTCAATCATCCTCAACCACCATCGAACTTCTATCCAAACGTATCTCTTTGAGACTTGTAGTAAAGGATTTGAAGAGAAAATTTTATCATCTAAAGAGAAAGTTGAAGAATATGGAGGACGAGCTTCAGTGGTCCAGGAAGAATGCCTCAAAGGTGATGATTGAAGTCACTCGCCTTCGTAGGTTGCATATGAAAGAGTCTGCGAGCTTCAGCATTAGGAAAGGTAACTTTGAGATTGAGTTGGCCAAGCTTAAGAAGAGTGCTAGTGAGAAGTCATGGGCACTGACTGTGAAGGCCAGCTCCCTCGAAGTCAAGCTCAAGATGGCAAAAGAGAAAATTCACTTACTGAAGGGTAGTTCGCCGCGGTCTTCTGATAAGACCCTATATGAATGGGATTGGTCAAAGAAATTTTTGGAGATCTAGAAACAACTTTAGGACATCAAAGCCTGGCACAATAGTTATAGAGTATGCTGAGCAGAGAAAATGTCTAGGCTTGAACAGTAGCTTAAGGCAGCCAGAGACAAAGTGACTCATCTTTGAAAACAGTTAGTCGATAGTCAGTAGGCCGACGTTAGTAGAGAGCCAGAGTGGCTTTCTTTTTTAAGAAGGTTCTTCGATGACCTTTCCATAGCGTATGAGAAGGATAAGGCCGAATTTCAATAGCTGAAGATTCAAATAACATATGAGCGTCAAGTTGTTAAGGATGCGGAGATCGAGTCGGAGGTCCTAAGAAGGCAGTTATGGGAGGCCAAGGATAATTTTCAGCAGGCTGATAGATTATTTATGGAGAGTTTGTTGAAAAGAATAGAACTTCAAGAAGAGATCATCAGCTTGAAGCAATCTTTGGCGATGGCGGGAATCGACAGCCCGAAGTCTGAGGATTCTGAGCCCTCTTAAGATTTTATTTATTTTATTTTTTTCTTTCTGTACATGGTCTTGCTGACCTTGATTTTATAATGAACTTCATCTTTAATGAAATTATACTTCCTCCAACCATCTTTCTATTTTGCTTGAGTTCAATATTTGCTAACTTCTTCATTTTCTTCATTCTCTTGTTTCTAATAATCGAAGGTCTTCTTACGTGTTAGGATGAGGTTTTCCTCCTATTTCTAATATGGTTGGCCTTATTGTCTTTCGATCAGGATGAGGTCTTTTTCCTGTTCCTGATGGGATTGACCTTTCTCTTCTTTTTTTTTCTATTAGGATGAGGTTCTCCTCCTATTCCTGATAGGATCGGACTTTCTTTGTTAGGACGAGATGCTATCTCTAATAAAGATATAGGGGTATAAAAGATCCATTGTAAGGGCCTCTTTTTTTCTCCTATCTTAAATAATCGGAGGTCTTCATCACCCATATCAGAATGAGGTCCTCCTCCTATTTCTGGTTGATCATTTTTATCTTCCTGTCAGGATGAGGTTCTCCTTGTGTTCTTGATGGGATTGGCCTTTCTTTGTTAGGGAAAGGTCCTCCTCCTATTCCTAACAAAGGTATAGGGGCATAAATGGACCATTGTAAGGGTCTCTCTCCTCCTCCTATCTTAAATAACTAAAGATCTTCTAGGGATACAAAAGGATCATTGAGAGGGCCTCTCCCCTCCTCCTATCTTAAATAACTGAAGGTCTTCTAGGGATAAAAGAATCGTTATAAGGGCCTCTCCCCTCCTCATGTCTTAAATAATTAGAGGTCTTCTAGAAGCACAAAAGGACCATTGAGAGGGCCTCTTCCCTTCTCCTGTCTTAAATAATCAAAGATCTTCTAGGGACACAAAAGAACCATTGAGAGGGCCTCTCTCCTTCTCCTGTCTTAAATAATCGGAGGTCTTCTACTTAGTTTATTGATGAAGTTCGGTCGGATCATTTCTTGTCATCACATGATTTTGCAGTAAAAAGAAAATAAAAATATCAAAATAAGAGGATTTAATTAGAATTAAATTACTGGCAGTATATTCGTAGATTTTTTGAATTCTAAGGCTACGGAAGCAATGACCCTCTGAGATCTTTTAAATAATATATTCCTGATCGGACAATTTTCACTACCTCATAGGGGTCTTCCTAGTTCAGGATGGGCTTTTCTTGATTTTAAGACTACAAAACATCCACTCATCGAAGTACGAGATTTTCTATTCTAAAGATTTTATTTCTGACCTTGGAATTATAGTAGCAGGCTATCCTTTGTATGTAGGTTGCCATTCGGATCTGGGCCTTCTCTCTCTTTTCTTCCAATAGATCAAGGTTAGCTCTAAGGTCCTACAAGTTGCCTTGTTCATTAAAGGCCTCTACTCGTGCTGAGAAAAGTTCGAGTTTGATCGAGATAACCACCTCTGTCCCGAAGGCCAGTGCAAAGGATGTTTCTCCAGTGGGTGATCTTTGGATGGTTCGGTAAGCCCATAGCACATGATAGAGTTCATCCACCCAGATCTCCTTTGTTCTTTCAAGCCTAGCTCTTATCTCTTGAAGTAAAGTTCTATTAGTCACCTCTGCCTCACCATTTGCTTGTGGATGAGCCACTGATGTGCTGTGGTGGGATATATTTAGGCCTTTGCAAAACTCAGCAAATGTCGAACCTGCAAACTGACGTCCATTATCAATGATCAGCATCTAAGGTAAATCAAACCTGCAAATAATTGACTTCTAGATGAAGTCCTGCAGTTTAGCTTTAGTGATTTTTGCTAGAGGTTCAATCTTGATCCACTTAGTGAAGTAATCCACTACCACCAATAGGAACTTTCGCTGTCCAGACATCATGAAAAAGGATCCGAGTATGTCCATCCCCTATTGTGCAAACCACTAGGAGAAACTTAGCAATGTGAGCTACGAAGTTGGCTATCTCTGGATATTTGCACTTTTTTGACACCTATCACACTTTCTCACATAATCCACTGCATCCTGATGCATTGTCGGCCAATAGTATCCCTAATGGAGCAACTTATGTGATAAGGATCTCGCTCCCAGATGATTTCTGTAAATCTCCTCATAAACTTTCCTCAAGGCATAACTGACTTCTGAAGGTCATAGATACTTAAGGAGTGGTAAGGAGTATGACCTCTTATACAGCTTGACTTCATACAAAATATAGCAAAAAACTTGATTTCTTAACTTCTGAGCTTCTTTGTGATCTCTAGAGAGAATCCCTTTCTTGAGATATGCTATCAATAGATCGATCTAGTTGGGCTCATGATCAACTTGTATTATCGCCTTGGGCTCTTCCGAACTTGGGCGTTGTAGGACCTCAAAATGGGCTTCTTTTGGTAGCTCGTTCGGGGCTAAGGTGGCCAGTTTCAAGAGAAGGTCAGCTCTAATATTCTCTACCCTCGGGATCTACTGGATGCCGAAGTTGTCAAAGGCTGAACTTAAGCACTTCACCTTTTTCAAGTACTTTTTTATATTTTTCTCTCGGGCTTTAAAAGAGTTATTAACTTATCCCACCACCAGCTATGAGTCACTGTAGGCCTTCAAATATTGCACTCCTAGCTCCTTGGCTATCCTTAGTCCTGCAAGTAGGGCTTCATACTCCTCTCCATTATTAGTGGCAGAAAAGTCAAAGTGTAATGCATATTCCATCACAACTCCTTCCGGATTGATCAAAATCAAGCCCGCACTTGTTCTGAAAGCATTGGATAAACCATCCATATACATTGCCCAGAAGTTTTCAGGAAGATCGGCCTTCTCTTCTGGGGAGCCAGGCATAAAGGCTTCTTGATGCTCTGGTTCGGTCTCCTCTAGAATAGTATATTCTACTATAAAATCGATCAGTATTTGAGCTTTAATGAACGGCCGAGATTGAAAGTGGATGTCGAATTCAACCAACTCAATTGCCCACTTGGCCATCCTGCCAGAGGTATCGGGTCGATGAAGAACCATCTTAATGGGTTGATCAATAAAGAGAGTAATAGTGTATTCCTAAAAATAAGGTCGGAGCTTTCTGGCTGTAATCAATAAGGCATAGGTTGGTTTTTCTAATTTGGTATACCTTGTTTCCACATCCCTCAGGACTCTGTTTATATAGTAGATTGGCTTTTTGAATTTTTGCTTCTTCTCTAACCAGTATGGCTCCAACAGCTATAGGAGACATAGCAAGATACAAGAATAATTCCTCCCTGGGTTTAGGTTTGGCGAGCAATCGGGATGAGCTGAGATAGCTCTTCAATTCTTTAAGGGCCTGTTGATAGTCGAGAGTGCAATTGAAGTTCTTAGGCTACTTGAGTACTTGGCAGAAGGGTTTGTAGTGCTTCGCCGACCTTGACACAAAGTGATTCAGAGCTGCCACCTTGCCTATGAGGCATTGGACTTCTTTTATTATTTTTAGGAAAGTCATTTCTTGAATAGCTCTGATCTTCTCTGGATTGGCCTCGATGCCGTGACTTGACATCATGAATCCTAAGAACTTTTTCGAGGCTACTTCGAAAGTACATTTCATAGGGTTCAGCTTCATCTTATACTTCTGGAGAGTGCTGAAGGTCTCTTCAAGATTGGCGATGTGATTTGATGAAGATCGGCTTTTGACCAACATATCATCTACATAGATTTTCATGTTGCAACCGATCTGCTCCTTGAAGATTTTATTGACCAGGCTGGTATATTATGCCTATATTTTTAAGCCCAAATGGCATGATCTTGTAACAATAAAGACCATGATCATTAATAAAAGTAGTTTTTTTCATCCTTTGGTGCCATCCAAATTTGATTATAACCGAAGAAGGCATCCATGAAAGTGAGGAGCTCATGATCCGAAGTTGCATCCACCAGTTAGTCAATTTTGAGCAGTGGGTAGCTATCTTTTGGGCAGGTTATGTTTAAATCCGTGAAGTCTATACACATCCTTCACTTGCCATTCGTCTTTTTAACTAGGACAATATTTGCAATCCAATCAGGATAAAGCACTTCTCGAATAAATCTCATCTTTAGGAGTTTGTCGACTTCGTCTATTATTGTCTTCTGCCTTTTCGATACAAAACTATGCTTTTTCTGCTTCACTGGTCATCGCTTAAGATCTATGCCCAGGTGGTGCTTCATAACTTCTACGTCAACTTCGGGCATATCTGCAGGCATCCAAGTGAAGACATCAAAATATTTTTGCAAGAAGGTGATGAGCTGCTTTCTAACTTCCCCTTTTAGGCTCGAGCCAATCTTCATTGTATGTTCTTTATTCCCATCATTCAGTGGGATCTCCTCAAGGTCATCGATAGGTCTTCCTCTTTCTTCAGATAGATCATCATAAGCATCAAGTTCATCCATTGGACAAAGGTCTGCTTGTCTTCCTTCCTGTAAAGCAATACTGTAGCAGTGCTGAGCTAGTATCTGATCTCTTCTGACCTTTTT
The DNA here is from genome assembly GCA_006176705.1 of Cocos nucifera. Lineage (NCBI taxonomy): Eukaryota > Viridiplantae > Streptophyta > Magnoliopsida > Arecales > Arecaceae > Cocos > Cocos nucifera. The sequence goes on from QRFJ01002655.1 coordinate 154,005, forward strand.
GATCCCATGCATGGTTGAATACTTCATCTTTAGATAGTAAGTAGAAACTATAGCCCGAGGTGCATTTAAATCAGATCGGCCAAGGATCACATTATAGGCAGAAGGGACTTTAACTACCAAAAAGTCAACTTGTGCCATAGATTGCTTCGAATATCGATAGGCTACCATAGGCAATGTTATTATCTCTTCCACCGGCATCACGTCGCCTATGAACCCTACCAACAAGAAATTCATCAGGCCCATCCTATCATTGGATATGGATATTTTGAAAAAAGTATCATAAAATAAGACATCAATAGAGCTTTCATTATCAATTAAAATATGGTATACATCATAATCAGTAATATTTAAATTAACTACAACCATGTCATTGTATGGATGCTGAACTCCCTGGGTGTCTTCTTCAGTGAAGGTGATGGGCTCTTCAATCCGCTGTCTCTTCGCTAGCTCTACCGATCCGCTGGCCTTCCCTCATTGATGTTTCCTAATGATAGTGTTGATGACTCTAAGAAGGGGCTGATCTCCTTGGGGCTCATCCCGTCGAGGTGGTTTAGGTTGTGGCAGGGCTCTTGAATGATCTTCTCTCCAATCTGGTCGGTAACTAATGAACTGATCTAGCTGACCTCTTCTGATCAGCGCCTTGATCTTGTCCTGAAGCTGGATGCATTCTTCAGTATCGTGATCATGGTCACGATGGTAAAGATAGTACTTGTTGAGGTTGCGCTTGATCGGGTGAGTCCGCATCTTCCTGAGCTCCACCAATTGCTTCCTTATTTCCACTAGCACCTGCATCTTCGAGGCGTTCAAGGGAGCATAGTTGTTGAATCTTCTGGGAGGAGAGTTTCATCGAGTCCTCCAATTTAGGCTTCCTTGTTGACAAGCTCGAGAAAAAGTTTGGGCTCATTTGCGCTTGGGAGGAGTTTGGGAGCATGGGTGAGCTTCACTCAATTTTCTTTTAAGTGTGGGTCGGCTGGGTTCATCCACTTGCCACTCTCTTGCGGTCTCATCATCCTTCAATTTGGAGGATTCTTCCATCTGGGTATAACCTTCAACTCGGGCTAGCATATCAACAAAATTTCTAAGATACTTTCTTTTTATGGAGGATAGAAGGTCATTTTTCTGAAGGCCATCCTTCAGTGCGGCCATAGCTACAGATTGGTTCAGGTTCTAGACCTCTAATATAACAGCATTAAGATGGCTGACGTAAGCTCGGATTGACTCTTCCTCCGTCTGCTTTATGTTGATGATGAAATCTGAACCTCATCTTGGATGCTGACTACTTATAAATTGAGCCGCAAACTGATGGCTTATTTGGTCAAAAGAGAAAATCATACCCAGCTTAAGGCTCAAGTATCAGTTTTTTGCTGCTCCCTTCAAGGTAGATGGAAAAGTCCGACACAGGATGGCATCTGACGTGCCATGAAGCAGCATCATCATCCGAAAGGCATCCAAGTGGTCGATCGGATCAGAAGTCCCATCATAGGTCTCATACTAGGGGAGCTTGAAGTTTGGCGAGACAAGCTCTTTCATGATTTTGATAGAGAAGGAAGGATCGATGTAGATATTATCATGGTGAGCTGGGATGACATGGTGGAGCTTCTCAATCCATCGATTCATGTCTTAAAGTTTTTGGTCGAGTTTGTCGTCTCAGACCGTGGATCTCAGAGTGCCATCGACTATAGATGAAAAAAGTCTTTTTTAGAGAAGAATCATGATCAGAATAGGGACTCCCTGCTCTTTGCTTCTCCTTTCTGGAGATGATGGGTCTACTGACCTAGGTTGCCTTTCTTGACGTCAATTCTTGAAGCTCCGACTAGGGATTTTTCGATTGGATCACTGTCAAAGGCTGTTGCATGGCCTGCACCATCTCAGTGAGGCTCCGAACCTACTGTATCAGCAAGTTGAACTACTTTGAATCCACCATGACTGTCGATGGAGGAGGTTGGAAAGTGGATGGAGCCAAAACAGATAGATCTGGCTCAGATCTGACGGTGGAAGTAGTAGACCATCGAGTAGTCATCTTTTTTGGAGGTTTTCTCTAAAGCAAGAAGAGATCAAACAAAAGTAGATTCAAGAAATTAAGAGAGAAAAAAAAAGGCAGATGAGATCGACTGGGCACTTTTTCTAGAATGAGGGCTCAGAGATCCCTTTCTCTAGTGCCAATCCTATTGGTGCAAAAATTCATGAGAATGCCAGAGATGGCTGGAGTGGAGAAGGCGAGGCCATCGATAGGACCTACAAAATAAAGTCCAAATCGAAGGTGGGTGGCTTCAGTAGGTCCCTCCGATGCTTAAGTCAAGTTTTCGTTCAACTGAAATGGAATGCTCAAAAAATAAAAAAGCAGAGTATCGAAAAGGAGAAAAGAGCTTAGAGAAAATGTATCTAGATGATCCCTTTTATAGATGGAGCATGTAACAAAATAATAGCAACAATCGTAACCGTCTAGTAGTAGGCTGCTCAAATCACGTGGAGTTTGTTACGAAGGATAGTGTTCATTATCATGATTTGCCAGTCGAGAGTGGTGTCTATTATCATGACGTTCCAGTACTTTGGAGATTAATAGTCAAAGTTCAGATGGGATAGGTGCTGATGGTGAAGAGCCTCGAGTCACAACAGCTCCAGAGGAGTTTGCGCTCTTCTAGGATCATCTGCATGTAGGTTGGTTCGCACAGAGTTGGTAGCCAAATTCATGTGGACAATGAAATTCTTCTGAGCGATTGGGAGGGATCAACCGAAAGAAGATCGATCATAGGAGATCATTTGGAAGGAGGTCATATTGAAAAATATGTCCTAAAGCCAATCATCTAAGTGGTAGATGATTGAAATTAGTATATGAATTATCTAATGATAATAGTTATTTGGCTAGTTCATCATAAAAGTTCTATTTTTCTTAAATGAACTCCTAATATATGCTCTTCCCACATGGATCGACATGGCCACTCGTGATTAGCCAAGCAACAAAGAAGTACTTCTTAGAGATTTCTGTGGAAGCACGATGAAATAAATTAAGAAATATAGAAGAAGAGAAGAAGAGATTTTTGGAAGAAAAGAGTTTTTATTCAGTATATTTTAGTACTCTTACAACCTTGACCTATTTTCAGTATATATACTTTACAAAGGGTCAAGTCCAAACTCATAGAAAACTTTCCAAATTCAAACAACCCACGTACATAAAATAATAACCCACGAAAATTAAGCCGACCCAGTTTTAGACTGGGCCGGCTAACCTACGATTGGATCGGCTCAGTCTGAGCCGACTTAGTTGTGTACCATGCCAATAGCCCAAAAATACTACTCTCTGTTTGGATTTTCCTCTGCAACCTAGCTGACCTAGTTTCTAACTGAGCCGACTCAATCTCAGAGTGAGTCGGCCTAATTTTTAAACTTTACTATTGAGACTGATTCTTCTATCGGCTCACTTCCATCTTTCCATGACCTACCTTCTCATATTTTTAAGACTTGGGAGTGCTACTTCTGAGCTCACATTCTCCATCTTGGTGCTTCCAAGTCCTTGTGAACTTATCTCTTCTCAATAGATCCATTCATGACACACATCTCTGAAAGTTATCTCTAGGGAGTACCTTCATGAGTGCATCAGACTGATTCTCCTTGGTATTGACCTTCATCAGTTCCACTTCACCTTTCTCCACCAGCTCTCTGATTCTATGGTACCTCATGCCTATATGCTTTGTGCGTGCATGATAAACTGGGTTCTGTGCCAACAACAGAGCACTCTGACTATCATTGAATAGTGTAACCATGCTCTGCTCCACTACCAACTCATCAATCAGCCTCCTAAGCCAAAGAACTTTCTTTGCAGCCTCCGTTATCCCAATGTACTCAGCCTCTATGGTAGACAAGGCCATGATTGGCCGAAGGATTGATCACCAAGACACCGATCCACCATATACGTAGAAGAAGTATCCAGTAGCAGACCTTCTTGTATCAAGATCACCAGTATAATTTGCATCAACAAATCTTTTTAGAGGACCTGAACCTTCACACATCTTCACAGATTATTCTCCAAATCCTCCCGACTGCCCATCAAACACCAAACCATAATTTCTTATTCCATGCAGATATCTCAATATCTATTTCAATGCTTTCCAGTGTTCCTTCTCAGGGTTAGCCAGGTATCTACTAACTGTGCTCATAGCATGTGCTATATCTGGTCTACAGCACACCATAGTGTACATCACACTACCTACAGCATTTGCATAAGAAACTCGTTCCATGTACTCTCTCTTCTTTTCTGACTTAGGGTACTGTAATTTGGAGAGAGACATATGGCTCGACAATGGCGTCTCTACAGGTTTGGCCTTTTCCATCCCAAACCTCTCCAGAACCTTCTAGACAAACTTTTCTTGTGACAAATAGAGCACTCCTTTGCACCTATCTTTGTAAATCTCCATTCTAGGGATTTTCTCAGCTGGATCTAAATCTTTCATCTCAAATTCAAATGATAATACCCTTTTCAATCTTTTCATAGCATCCATGCTTCTATTGGCTATGAGCATATTATCTACATACAATAATAGGTATAGGGCATCCTCCTCATCTATATTTTTGATATAGACACAACAATCTTGTTCATATCTGCTGAAACTTAGGCTCAAGATAAAGCTATCAAACCTTCGATACCACTAACGAGGAGATTGTTTCAAGCCATACAAAAACTTTCTGAGTAAACACACCTTTTCTTCCTATCCCATCTCCATGAAACCATCTGGCTGTTTCATGTAGACTCTTTCCTCTAAAGTCCCATGAAAGAAGGCCATCTTCACGTCCATCTATTCCAATTCCATGTTATGCTGTGCCACCAGTGACAACAAAACTCGAATAGATGTATGACGCACCACAGGAGAGAAAATTTTTATGTAGTCAATCCCTTCCCTTTGTGAGTATTCTTTTACTACCAACCTTGCTTTGAATCTAACTTCACCTTGCTCTGAAGGTGCTTTTTTCTTTGTGAACACCTACTTTGAGCCAATAGGTTGAGCACCCTCTGGAAGACCCACCAGCTGCCATGTCTGATTCTTCTCAAGTGATTCCATCTCTTCTATCATGGCTTGAATCCATGAATCATGATCCTCACTCTCCATGGCCTCTGCATAATTCTCTAGATCTCCATTAGTAGTGATGAGTGCATAGGAGATAATCTCATCAATGTCTTATCTGATTGATTTTCTAATAGTACGCTGGGGTTTGTGCAAAGCCACTCCCACTGGCACATCTCTGTCTGATGTCTGTGGATGCTCCTGTACATCTATTGGAACTGTCGGTCCTCCATGCTGATTTTCAATCAGAGATAATACTTTTCTGCCCAACTCCACCTCAACAGAAATACTCCTGTAAGTGGATGTAACATGCATGCCATCATTCTCTGATTGGCCATCGCTATTCATCTTTATTTTTTCAGTTTCATCTATCCCAGACCTCCTCAAGATGCTCTTCTCATCAAAGATAATGTCTCTACTAATCACTAACTTCTATGCCTGAGAGTCCCATAGCAGGTACCCCTTGACTCCTTGTGGATATCCTATGAATATCATCTTTTGAGATTTTAGGTCTAATTTGCTCCTCTCGTTTGCCTGCACATGTGCATAGACTGTGCAACTGAAGACTTTCAGATGGTCAAGCTCCACCTTCTTTTCACTCTAGATCTCTTTTGGAATGTCTCCATTTAGCTTATAATGAGGGGATCTATTTATAAGAAAATAAGAAAAAGTTAGAGCATCACCCCAAAAAGACTTTGGGAGTGATGTCTGCAGCCTCAAACTCCATGCCTTCTCGATCAGTATTTGGTTCATCCTCTCTATGATACCATTTTGCTGGGCAGTCATTCTCACCGTATAATAGTGTTTGATGCCATTTTTCTCACAGTACCTTCTGAACTCCAAGCTAGTATACTCCTCTCCATTGTCCGACCTCGGATACTTTACCTATCTTTCTGACTCCTCTACTTCAGCTCTCTAGGCTCTGAATCGGGCAAACATCTTTGATTTTTCTCTGATCAGATAAACTCATACCTTCCTTGAGAAATCATCAATGAAAGTAACAAAGTATTTTGCCCCACCTCTAGCGGATATAGGAGCTGGTTCCCACACATCTAAGTGCACTAAATCCAGTACTCTCTCACTGTGCTTGGTACTTCTAGCTAACTTTATCCTATGCTGTTTGCCAAAGATGCACGGCTCACAAAGATCTATGCCTTCCTTCAGGATTGGGATCATACTTCTTCTGCTTAGCTCTGTGAGTCCACAGTCACTCATATGACCCATCCGATAGTACCACAGTCGATATAAAATTTGCTCCTCCTGTGCCATTGCTAGCACCTCTGCACTATCACTTACAACTGAGCCTTTCATTTTGTAAAGATTGTTGCTCAGTCTTCTACCTCTCATCACCACCAAAGCTTTCTTGAAAATTTTTAGACATTCACTCCTAGCCTGGCAACGAAAAGCATAACCCTGCTCCTCCAAGTAGCCCAAAGAAATCAAATTCTTTTTCAACTCCGATACATGCCTGACATTTGAGAATGTACGAATGATCTCATCATACATCCTCACCTTGATAGAGCCAATTTCAGCTACTTTGCATGAATGATCATTTCCAAGGCTGACACTTTCATCATCGACCTTCTGGTAGGTAACTAACCACTTTTGATGAGAAGTATAGTGGTGCGAGCATGCTAAATCTAATATCCATATAATATTATACTCTATGGATCCATCTGATACAACTAGTAGATTTTTTCCACTACTTATAGAAGCTGTATCATCTTCCTTGCTAGTCTTCTCTTTTTCTGATCTCAAAAGGGGACAATCTCTCCTCAGGTGTCCAGACTGATGACATTTATAATATTTCAATGTCATCTTCCTCTGATCGCAAGACTTTGACCTGCCCTTGGATTTTCCTCTTATCTTCTTCTATGATCTTCTCTATATTTCGTTCACAGCCAAGATCTCAGACTTAGAATCTCCCTTGCAGATCTTCTCCATTTGCTCATTTGATCTGAGCACACCAACAATCTCTTCATAGTTTAGAATCTTCTTCCCATAAACTAGAGTTATTATGAGACCATCATACGAACCCAGGAGAGAACATAATAGTAGCAACGCCCGATCCTCCTCATCGATCTTCACATCCAAACTCATCACCTCAAAATACACCTGATTGAACCTTTGGATATGTGCAATAAGATCTCTACCTTTAGACATCCTAAGACTATACAGCTGTTTCTTCAACCATAGCTTGTTCGTCATATTCTTTCCCATATATGTGTTCTTCAGTCTCTCCCAGAGCCCCTTTGTCGTAGTCTCTATGCAAACCTCGAGCAAAACCTGATCGACCAAGTACATCCGAATTGTGCTAAAAGCAATTTTCTTCAACTCTTTTTAATTCTCAGCACTGATCTTTTTCGATCTTTCTTTTGTCAAGATTTTATAGATCCCCTATTGAACCAACAAGTTCTTTACTTTTTGCTACCATAAGGTAAAGTTTTTCTTGCCATCAAACTTCTTAAAATCCAATTTGAATCCACTTGATCTCATGACTTCAAACAAGTCAAGAACAGATCTCTAACATCCTTCACGATCATATACTAGTAAAACTACCCTTAACAGAAGATCTAACTAGCCCTTGATCCTCTTTTCAAACTTCTGTATCACCGTTCCTCCACGTAAATAATCTGCACCTCAATCTAAAGACAACCACGAAGCAAACTAGAAGTTTTAGGATAAAATTTGGTAAAATAGATCCTGGATGTAGTAAATCCTAGGTGTCTTTCTTTCTTCCATGCAACACCGCTCTGATACCAAATGTTGAAAATATGCGCTCTTTCCACACAGATCGGCATGACCGTCGGTGATTAGCCAAGCAACAAGAAAGTACTTCTTAGAGATTTGTGTGAAAGCATGATCAAATAAATCAAGAAATAGAGAAGAAGAGAAGAAAAGATTTTTGAAAGAAAAGAGCTTTTATTTAGTATATTTCAGCACTCTTACAACCTTAACCTATTTTCAGTATATATATTTTACAAAGGGTCAAGCCCAAGCTCATAGAAAAACTCTCCAAACCCAAACAATCCATGTATATAAAATAATAACCCATAAAAACTAAGTTAGCTCAATTTTAGACTAAATCGGCTAACCTGCGACTGGGTCGGCTCAGTCCCAGACTAAGCCAACCTAGTTGTGTATCATGCCAACAACCTAAAAATACTGCTCTCTATCTAAATTTTTCTCTGAGACCTAGCCGATCTAATCCTAGACTCAGCCGACCTAGTTTCCAACTGAGTCAGCTCAGTCTCAAAGTGAGCCAACCCACTTTCTAAACTTTACTATTGAGACTGATTCTTCTTCCGACTCACTTCCATCTTCCCATGCCCTGTCTTCTCATATTTTCAAGACTTGGGAGTGTCACTTCTGAGCTCACATCTTTTAGAATCATCTGCATGTAGGTTAGTTCACACAGAGTTGGTAGCCAAATTCATGTGGACAATGAGATTCTTCTGAGCGACTGGGAGGGATCAACCGAAAGAAGATCAAACATAGGAGATCATCCGAAAGGAGGTCGTACTGGAAAATATATCCTAAAGCCAATCATCTAAGTGGTAGATGATTAAAATTAGTATATGAATTATCTAATGATAATAATTATTTGGCTGGTTCATTATAAAAGTTCTATCTTTCTTAAATGAACTCCTAAATTATGATGAAGTCTTTAGAACCATAATCAATCGATAAAGAAGGATTTATCATATAGTTCTTAAATTATTCACTATCAAATGATGAGTTATTAATAAAAATGATAACTTATCGAGTATAGATTGTTGTATGCCATATGCATTGGTTGTCCTCATAACCAAGTGGTGTGGAGATACTGGTATGGCATCTAGATGAGATACAGGAGTACATCTGCATCGAACATGACCAATATAGCATTCTACTATCAAGAGTGGCTAGTTAAGGCCAGTGGATATAAGTGTCCCTCTGACATGAGATCACCACAGTGACTTGCAAGCAACTCACTATACTTTGGTGTCGGACTGTCTGTATTTTTAATATAGATTCAAAAATTTTTTAGGTACAGTTAAGTACTTATGAAATCAGTGTATGAGTCAAGATGGGATTGACCTTTCTTGATTAGCTTCAGAAAGAGAATAACTCGTTGTATTTTAATTTAGCAAAATCTAGGCCTGGGTAATCCTCGTAAGGAGTCATGAAATTTATGAAATTTTGAAACATAATAGAGATGACTTGTATGAGTGTTTGATAGTGTACATAAAGTCATCTTGAGCATTATTAGTCATAGGAATGAATTATATGTTAACCATGGGTCAGGGTTCTAAGACTCTTGCTTTGTATACATTCGACCTATTCGGACGTCGGAAACCATTGCTAGATGATTACTTCGATGGGTACATAAATTTATTCCTATGCTACCAACTTAGGTTCGAACGTATAGGGTAACATACATAAAAGATTGTAACCTAATCAGATAGTTAATCGATGATTAAGAATCATTCTAAGGTCAAACATTCAATGCGATTGATGTTTGACCTAATGCAAGTATTGCAGGAGGATCGATTAGTAACTGGATTAATAATTAGCTCAATCTGATTGAGCAATTAAGTTAAGATTAAGTTTAGTTGAACTAGATTCAATTAGAATTGATTTAGACTTAATTAGATTAAGTTTAATTTATTTATTGGATAAGTTAATTGCAAGAAAAAAATAATTTTTAGTTGGACTAGGATTTTAGTGCACCTAATTTTTAATTAAGTTAGGATTTAAATCAAATTTAAATATGATTTAAACCTAAATTAATTAAGTTTCTAGTTGAACTTAGATCATCCATAATTAGGCTTATATTAATCTTATCTTAATTGGATAAAAAATTGATTTGACCTAGTCAATACATAAGAATCCTAGTTAGACTAGGATTCTTTATTTCCTTTCTTGCGCAAATTATCTCCAATGCCCATCTAATTTTATTTTTAGATTTTTTTTTATGATTTCTATGCTTAATATTGATTTTTCATAACCTAAATTTGGTTTAATTTGAATCAAATCTGATTTAATCTTTTTTGGAAAGTGGTTTTATCGGGAATGCACACTCTTTCCACATGGATCGACGTAGCCGTCGATGATTAGCCAAAAAATAAGAAAGTATTTCTTAGAGATTTAATGCGAAAGCATGATCAAATAATTCAAGGAATAGAGAAGAAGAGAAGAAGAGATTTTTAGAAGAAAAGAGCTTTTATTCTGTATATTTCAGTACACTTACAACCTTGACCTATTTTCAGTATATATACTTTACAAAGGGTCAAACCCAAGCTCATAGAAAAACTCTCCAAACCTAAACAACCCATGTACATAAAATAATAACCCATGAAAATTGAGCCGGCCCAGTTTCAGACTGAGTCGGCTAACCTGCGACTGAATCAACTCAGTCCCAGACTAAGCTGATCCAGTTGTGTACCATGCCAATAGCTCGAAAATATTGCTTTCTATCTAGATTTTTCTCTGAGACCTAGCCGACTCAGTTCCCAACTTAGCTAGCTCAGTCTCAGGGTGAGCTGACCCAGTTTCTAAACTTTGCTAGGAGAGCTAATTTTTTTTCTAACTCGCTTTCGTCTTTCCATGACCTATCTTCTCATATTTTCAAAACTTGGGAGTGCCACTTTTGAGCTCACATTCTCCATCTTGATGCTTCCAAGTCTTTATGAACTCATCTCTTCTTAATAGACCCATCCGTGCCACACATCTTTGAAAGTTGTCACTGGGGAGTACCTTCATGAGTGCATCAGACTGATTCTCCTTGGTATGGATCTTCATCAGTTTCACTTCACCTTCCTTCACCACCTCTCTGATCTTGTGGTACCTCACGTCTATATGCTTTGTTCGTGCATAATAGACTAAATTCTGTGCCAACAGCAGAGCACTCTAACTATCACTGAACAGTGTAACCTTTCTCTACTCCACCCCCAACTCATCAGTCGGCCTCCTAAGCCAAAGGACTTCCTTTGCAGCCTCTATTATCCCAATGTACTTGGCCTTTGTGGTAGACAAGGCTGTAATTGGCTGAAGGGTTTATCTCCAAGATATCGATCCACCATATATGCAGAAGAGGTATCTAGTAGTAGACCTTCTTGTATTAAGATCACCACCATAATTTGCATCAACAAATCCTTTCAGAGGATCTAAACCTTCACACATCTTCATAGATTATTCTCTAAATCCTTTCAGTTGCCCACCAAATACCAAACCATAATCCCTTGTTCCATGCAGATATCTCAATATACATTTCAATGCTTTCCAGTATTCCTTTCTAGGGTTAGCCATATATCTACTAACCGTGCTCACTGTATATGCTATATCTGATCTACAGTATACTATAGTGTACATCATACTGCCTATAGTATTTTCATAAGGGACTCATTCCATGTACTCTCTCTCCATTTTTGACTGGGGGCTCTGTAACTTGAAGAGAGACATATGGCTCAGTAATGACATCTCTGTAGGTCTGGCCTTCTCCATCCCAAATCTCTTCAAAATCTTCTGGACATACTTTCCTTATGACAAATGGAGCACTCCTTTGCACCTATCTCTACAAATCTCCATTCCAAAAATTTTCTCAGTTGGATCTAAATTCTTCATCTCAAACTCAAATGATAATACATTTTTCAATCTTTTCACAGCATCCATGCTTCTACTGGCTATGAGCATATCATCTACATATAATAATAGATACAAGACATCCTCCTCATCTACATCCTTGATGTAGACACAACAATCATGTTCACATCTGCTGAAACCCAGGCTCAAGACAAAGCTATCAAACCGTCGATACCACTGATGAGGGGATTGTTTCAAGCCATACAAAGACTTTCTGAGTAAACACATCTTTTCTTCCTATCCCATCTCCATGAAATCATCTGACTGCTTCATGTAGATTCTTTCCTCCAAAGTTCCATGAAGGAAGAATGTCTTCACGTCCATCTATTCCAATTCTATGTTATGTTGTGCCACCAGTGATAGCAAAACTCGAATAGATGTATGACGTACCATAGGAGAGAAAATTTCTGTGTAATCAATCTCTTTCCTTTGTGAGTATCCCTTTGCTATTAGCCTTTCTTTGAATCTGACTCCACTTTATTCTGAAGGTGCTTCTTTCTTTATGAACATCCACTTTGAGCCAATAGGTCGAGCACTCTCTAAAAGATCTTTTCAAATTTCTATATCACCGTTCCTCCATATAAACAATCTCCATCTCAATCTAGAGACAACCACGAAGCAAACTAGAAGTTTTAGGATAAAACTTGGTGTAACAGATCTTGGATGTAGTAAATCCTAGATGTCTTCCTTTCTTCCATGTGACACCGCTCTGATACCAAAATATTGGAAATGTGCGCTCTTTCCACATGGATCGACATGGTCATTGGTGATTAGCCAAGCAACAAGAAAGTACTTCTTAAAAATTTAATACAGAAGTATGATCAAACAATTCAAGAAATAGAGAAGAAGAGAAGAAGAGATTTTCAAAGAAAAAGAGCTTTTATTATGTATATTTCAGCACACTTACAATCTTAACCTATTTTTAGTATATATACTTTATAAAAGATCAAGTCCAAGTTTATAAAAAAAATTTTAAATCCAAACAACCCACGTACATAAAATAATAACCTATAAAAACTGAGCTGGCCTAGTTTCAGATTGAGCCGACTAACCTACGATTGGGTCGGCTCCAACTTAGTCCCAAACTAAGTTGACCTAATTGTGTACCATGCCAACAGTCCGAAAATGTTGCTTTCTATCTGAATTTTTCTCTGAGACCTAGCCGATCTAGTTCTGGACTGAGCCAGCCTAATTTCTAACTTAGCCGACTCAGTCTAGGATGAGCCGACCTAGTTTCTGAACTTTGCTAGGAGAGCTGATTTCTCTTCTAGCTCACTTTAGTCTTCCCATGACCTGTCTTCTCATGTTTTCAAGACTTGGGAGTGCCACTTTTGAGCTCACAGGTTTTGGTTTATTTCCTTTTGAATGAGTCCCAAGTGACCAAAATACCTCCCTATTTGCGCCATGCTTTCCATGGCATTTATTTTTTTGTGTAACTATTTTTCAGGAATTTTTTTTGGCTTTTACCTTCCTTTGGTCATTGGCTTCAAGTTGTTCATGCCAAAAATCAAGGATGGTGGCGTCCAAGAGTTGGACTCCACCAAAACTCCTTGGAAGACTAGGTTTTGACCTAGACTTCCTAATAAATAGGGCACCTCCTATTTTTTTGGTGTGTACGTGATATCCCTAGGTTTCACCATGAAAATTCAAGAGAAAAAAGAGGAGGAGGCATGGGAAATTAAGGAGCCAAGATCCTTGGAGGAGACTCTTCAATTAAGACATCAAAAGTTGATGTCTCATAGAGACAAAAGGAAGACAAGATTATCTTCTCTTATAGATTTCTTTCAAGCTTATTCTTTCTAATTTTATATGATTTTTATGTGATAAAAATCTAATAGAAGAGAGGTAGACAAAAATGTGGATCAATGCTCCAAGGAGTTGAGGCATGGTGTTTTGATTTGGACTTGATTTAATCTTATCCTGATGAGAGAAGAAGAAGAGAAGAAGGTCTTCTCTTAAGGTTTCTTTAAGAACCCTTCTTCTTCATCTTTTATGAGGTTTTTACCATCAGTAAAATCCAAGAGAGAGAAGCCTATTGAGCATGGAAAATAATTGAGGAGAAGGTCTCCTCTTGTCCTAGCATGGGGATGCATTCAGGACATCAAAGGTTGATGTGCTGAAAGAGAAGATTTTTCTTCTCTTAGGATAGTTTTTGTATATTTTATTTTTTGATTTTTGAGAGATCCAAGAGTTGAATTTCTTCCTCAATCCTCCAAGTATTCTTCATCTCTTGAAGGGTCCAAGAGATTTGAAGAATGCCTATTTGATTAACCATCAGAAGGAATCCGCAAGAAGCTATCACTTCGAGCGGATCTTCGTTCGATAAATCTTTGATTTTATTGCAGTCTCGTGTGGATCTTCTATAAAGGTCAGACACGTGTGCAGCTCCAAAGGCTACAATAAAAAAATAACTATGGAGTTTTCAACCCATGCAAGGTAAGAGATTTGATCTCTTCTCTCACCTAGATATGATCTAGATTTCAGATCTAGAATCATTCTAAATCTAGGATATTGATTTGATCAATACCAAATCCTTTTATTTTTAGATTTAGAATGCATTATGAGATGTTATAGGTCCAAGTCATAGGATTTAGTAATTTGATTACATGCATTTGTAGATTAAATGGTTTAATCTACATGTTTCACTGCGTTATATTTAAAAATTATTTTGAAATTCGTGCATGAAATCCTGCATAGTTTCCAATAGTGGTATTAGAGTATCTAGGTTCTTTTATAATATGTTCATATATTCTTGAAGATAAATCTAAAAATTAAAATTAATTAAAGGTCTCACATACTGCCATAAGGTTGTCTTATCGTAAGGTTAACTTCTTGCAATGAAAAGATTGTCCTAGTATGTACTGATCTAAATATGAACCATGAACTATTTACATTAGATCTAAAAAATTTATGATTCAATTTTTTGATTTTAAATCTAAAATTAAATAGATGTTAGATTAATTTTAGATTATTTCGATTAGATCTAAATAATATGGGGTTGCACATACTGCTATAAGATTATCGTGCTGTAAGGTTTGTCCCTTACAGTGGAAAGATTGTCCTAGTATGTGCTGATCTAAATAATCTAAATTATAAATATGTTAGATAAGATCTAAAATAATTTATAATTTATTTTTAAATTTTAAATTTAATTTTAAATAATTTATGATCTGATCCATATGATGTGTTTTATGTTTAGATCTAGATCCTTTGTTACATATGTCGATATGTATCTTTTATTTTGAATTTAGAATGTATATGATATATTTATTTTATAGAATTTAAATTAAAAACTTATTTTTTATAAAATTTTAGATTCAAAATCTTAGGACATGATTGAATTATTAAAATTAATTAGATCTAAAATCATATATATTGAATATGATTCAATGTAAATTGTTTATCAATTTAAAAATATTTCAAATGATTAAGTCAGAAATTAGTTCTGAGGTTTCATAAACCCAAACTCATAAGCTTGAACTTAATTAAGAATTAAGTGATTGTTTGGGATTTAGGTTTGTGATTTGAAGATCTTAAGATAATTTCATAAAACATGGATTAAAGGATAATCGATCAGCTTTGATCAGGTTCTTAGCTGGGTTAGACCTAAGGTTAGATTAAATATGGGCTAAGTTAAGAAATTGATCAAACCTAATTAATAGTAAATTAGAATTAGATCTTTTTTTAGATTAATTTAATAGTTATAGTTGATCAAAGTCCATACATCTAACAAATGGATACTGATCGTGGCTCAATGGTCGAGCTTAAGTCTTTAGGCAAATCAAATCAAAACTGATAAATTGATTGGTGTCAAAGATAAATCTGGCATCATAGATCGATGGTTTTTAATTGGTAGTCCGCTTACCTGACCATTTCTAATGGTGTCTAAGGTAAGCCTTAGCAGAACCTTCCACCAATCTCACTTACCTAGCCAATATGGTTAATCAGGTTTTGATTAGGTTGCTCATTGATTCATGCTAACCCATGTCACATAGAAAATCAGTAAGACTGATTTTACTCAGTGAGACTAATCTAGGTGCCCATAAACTAAAATTGATCCTAATCCTTATTGATGACTTGAGAAGTCAGTGGAGGATCTGACTTGGTAAAGTCAGTGGGAACAAATTGCTCCATATTTTTTCTATCATTAAATCACTAATAATTTAAATCCTCTAAAATTATTAGATCCTTAAAATGATAAAGTTATGAAAATAACTGAGTCATAGCCTCCCATTAAGTTGGATGATAATGGATCCGTTAACTCAATAATCATTGGAGGCCCAAAGGCCTGGTATTTATTGACTAATGGAATTATCATTCATAATATGATAACTTGAAAGTGACTCTCTAATGATAGTTAGGTTGGCCAACTAAAGTTGGGCCTAATCATTCGTTAGTTAGATGCACCAAGTATAGTCATGTTAATGGTTGGACCTAATTGGATCCTTACAGTAGAGGTCAAAACCTACTGATTAGATTTTTGGGGAAAATTATATTACTAAAAATTATTTAGAAAAATAATTGATTATGAACCTACCTGTAGATGCATATGGGTTGGCCAACCAAAGTTGGGCTCATGTGTAGTCTATATGAATTCTAGTATTTACTAAAAAATTAAAGTAATTTTTTGAATTGAAGATAAAGGCTACCAATTCGAATAAAATAGTGAAAGAATCTTAAGACTAAAGTCCAAGTCTCTAGATTTAAAATAATTCATATACTAGGTCATTATTCTCTTTTCTCAAAAATAAGGCTAAATCCTAATTGCTCCAATCATTGTTAAACAGTGATAACTTATGGGATCCAACTTTGATAATTAGTATCGAAAGTTGAATTTGATTTAGCAGTATGAATGGATTTGTATTAAGGTTTCTAAGCCTAGTTAAAATAATTAATCCAAAATTGACCTAAATCAGGCATAGTGCTTCTACTATTAGAAGCTGGATCATAGAAAGAAGAATTGTCTTACTTTCCTTGACCATAATAGACTGAATAAGAGAAAGGAGTAAGAGCTGCTCATTAAAGATGTTATGTGATAATACCTTAAAATTTTTCTATATGTAATTTTACTACCTAGATATTAGATACCGATGGTCTTATGCAATTTATTGCAAGGACTATTGAAAAGTAAAATATTTGAAAATGATGAGAGATACTTAAATGTTAGAAATGGAAATTCTGTTCTAATCCTAGCTTTAAGAATTGTCAATCTTATTTTCAAAAGATGTCATTTTGAGTGATTCTCACCATCGTCCATTGTTTATGATAAATATGATCTCTGTTGGCCTTCTAGTCAGAGATGGTTAATATTTATCAATAAAGAAGATTATTATGATATTATTATGAATAATATTATAATAATACATAAATAATAAAATTAATATTTAACATCTATACAACCTGTTAAGTATAATGTACATATTTAATAAATATCCAAGTTAGATTATGTTATGGATATCTATCTTTGGCATTATAGACTTAGTCATCTTGATAAGAATAGGATAAACAGGATAGCTTAAGAGAAAAATCTCAATATCAATAATTATGAATCATTGATAGCCTGTGAGTCTTGTCTTCTTGGAAAGATGATAAGTCATCTTTTAATGAAAAAGATGAAGGAGTCGATAAAGTTTTAAGTCTCATGCATAGTGATATATGTCGACTTATGAACTTAAGTGCCAAAGAAAGATATTAACATTTCATTACAGATGACCTATCCTGGCATGGATGCATCTGGCTTGAATCATTTGAAGTATTCAAATGATTCAATAATGAAATAGAAGAACAAACTGGGAATGATATTGGAACTCTTCAATCAGATCGAAAAGGCCAATACTTATCCAGTGAGTTTGTGACATATCTAGGAGAGAATAGAATTCTCTCTCAGTGAATTTTTTTTTGGAACATAGTGTATCTAAAAGAAGAAGTTGAACTTTGTTAGACATAGTTCAATCCATAATAGGATTTACTTGTCTTCCTATTTCAGGGTTGTGCTCTTGTGACTATTAGTTTTACTCTGAATATATACCGAGTAAATCTATTATAAATCTTCATATGGGATATGGATTGGGCGTAGACCTAGACTATTTCACCTTCGGATTTAGGATTGATCAGCCTATGTCATAAGTTTACATGCAAATAAACTTGGATCCTGGTCCAATAGGTGTTTAAGGGATAATAATTCTACCATGCTGAAGAACATAAGATGTTCATTAGCAGTAGGACATTTTTTTTGGAAAGAAATTTCTTAGAGAAGAAACTGATACCTATCAAGTTGAACTTGAAAAAGTTTGACTGGTAGAAATGAACTGACATAATCTAGTAAATCTACAGAACTAGAATTGATCAGATCAAATCTAGAGCCTACTAAAGTAGCACCTTTAAGAAGATCTGATAGAGTACCATGTTAGTCGGATAGATACTTTAGTGTCTTGATCTGGGACGGTGATCTTGTTGAGCTCAATGAGAATAATAAGGATCCGATTACCTATAGAGATGCAATGCAATGGTTTGACTCTGAGAAGTGGCTTGGAGTCACATAATCCAAATTGAAGTCCATGAAAATCAATAGTGTGTTAGATGATTCACCTAAAGGGATAAAATCCATTGGATATGAATAGATTTTCAAAAGAATCAGAGTAGTGCAGACAGGAAGATAAAAACCTATAAAACTTCTTTGGCTATTATCTCAGTTTTGGAACATACATTTTAAACATATGTCTTTATTATGAACAAAGATAAATCCTATATTTATAAGCGGATAAAATATTCTGTAGTGTTATTCCTTGTGTTGTCTGTGGATAAAATTTTTTTAATCAGGAATAGCATTCCAGCATTGCAAGGAATAAAAGTTTGATTGTCATCTAATTTTTTTATGTTTAAAATTAGATATGATATACTCACTAATGTAGTGAGTAGATACCAATTTGATCTAAGTAAGAACCACTATAAGATTGTATGGACAATCCCTAAGTATTTGAAAATTACTAACATTTAGTGACTTAAATATGGTAATATTGACTTAAAACATGTGGATATTTTAATTTCAGTCAGAATAAGATAACAATAAGAAAGTATCGGATCATACCCTAATTATAGGAGCAATCTGCTGGAAAGATTCCAAGCAGGATACTTTAGCCCATTCAGTTAGTGATGTAGAATACATTGTGGCATATGATGCTGCCATGTAAGCTGTATAGTTGCTGAGGTTCATTAGCAGGTTGGGAGTAGCACCCTCCACCGATGGTCCAGTCCTATCATAGCACTGGAACCATAGCTCAGGCTAAAGAACCAAAAGACCAGTATATTCTACATCACTACTATCTTTGATTTTAGATCAAAAAAACGTCGATCTTTAAAAGATTAATGAAAAAGAAAAACTTGACTAACCCATTTGCTAAGGCCTCGAAACTAAGGAGTTCCATGAATTCAAGTGGAAGATAGAATATTTGAAATCATTTTGATTGGCTTTAGTCCAAGTGAAAGTTATAGAAAAATATATCCTAAAGCCAATCATCTAAGTGGTAGATGACTAGAATTAGCATATGAATTATCTAATGATAATAGTTATTTGGCTGGTTCATCATAAAAATTCTATCTTCCTTAAATGAACTTCTAAATTATGATGAAGTCCTTACGACCATAATCAATCGATAAAGGAGGATTTATCAAATGGTTCTTATTATTCACGATCAAATGATAAGTTATTAATAAGGATGATAATTTATCGAGTATAGATTATTGTATGCTATATGCATTGATTATCCTCGTAATCAAGTAGTGTGGAGATACTAGTATGGCATCCAGGTGAGATGTAGGAGTACATCTGCACTGAACTTGATCAATGTAGCACTCAACTATCAAGAGTGGCTAGCTAAGATCAATGGGTATAAGTGTTCCTCCGACCTGAGATCACCATGGTGACTTGTAAGCAAGTCACTATACTTTGGTGCCAAACTGTCTGTATTTCTAATATAGGTTCAAAAATTTTCTAGATATAGTCAAGTACTTATGAAATCGATGTATGAGTCAAGATGGAATTGACCACTCCTAATTAGCTTCAGTAAGAGAATGACTCATTGTGTTTTAATTTAGTAAAATCTAAGCCTGGTAATCCTCGTGAGGAGTCATGAAATTTACAAAATTTTGAAACACAATAGAGATGACTTATAAGAGTGTTTGACAGCGTACTCAAAGTCATCTTGAGAATTATTGGTCATAGAGATGAATTATACGGTAACCAAGGGCCAGACTTCTAAGAATATTACTTTGTATATATTTAACCTATCCGGACGTCGAGAACTATTGCTAGATGATTACTTCGATTGGTACAAAAATTTATTCTTATGCTACCGACTTAGGTTCAAACCTATAGAATCATACACATAAGAGGTTGTAACCTAATCAGATGGTTAATCGATGATTAAAAATCATTCTAAGATCAAACATTCAATGCGATTGATGTTTGACCTAATGTAAGTGTTGTAGGAGGATCGATTAGTAATTGGATTGCTAATTAGATCAATCTAATTGAGCAATTAGGCTAAGATCAAGTTTAGTATAATTAGATTTAATTAGAATTGGTTGGACTTAATTAGATTAAGTTTAATTAGTTTATTAGATAAGCCAATTGCAAGAAAAAAATAATTTCTTATTGAACTAGGATTTGAGTGCACCTAATTTTTAATTAAGTTAGGATTTAAATCAGATTTAAATATGATTTAAATCTAACTTAATTAGATTCCTAGTCGAACTAGAATTATCCATAATTAGGCTTGCATTAATATTATTTTAATTGGATTAAAAATTAGTTTGACCTAGTCAATACATGAGAATCC
Source organism: Cocos nucifera (assembly GCA_006176705.1). Classification (NCBI taxonomy): domain Eukaryota; kingdom Viridiplantae; phylum Streptophyta; class Magnoliopsida; order Arecales; family Arecaceae; genus Cocos; species Cocos nucifera. Next base: position 174,523 of record QRFJ01002655.1, read on the forward strand.
TAGTTAGACTAGGATTCCTTATTTTCTTCCTTGCGCAAATTATCTCCAACACCCATCTAATTTTATTTTTAGATTTTTTTTATGATTTTCAACCTAAGATTGATTTTTCATGCCCCAAATCTGGTCTAATTTGAATCAAATCTGATTTGATCCTTTTTGGAAAGTGGTTTGGATTTGTTTTCTATTGAACGAGTTCCAATTGACCAAAACACCTCCTCCCTATTTGCGCCATGCTTTCCATGGCATTTATTTTTTTGTGTGCCTATTTTTCAGGGATTTTTCATGGCTTTTACCTTTCTTTGATCATTGGCTTTAGGTTGTTCATGCCAAAAATTGAGGGTGGTGTCCAACTCTTGGATGCCATCAAAACTCCTTGGAAGACTAGGTTTTGATCTAGTCTTCCTAATAAACAGGGCACCTCCTATTTTTTTGGTGTGTACGTGATCTCCCTAGGTTTCTCCATGAAAATTCAAAAGAA
>QRFJ01002655.1:182500-183745 GCA_006176705.1 Cocos nucifera
TTGTCCCAGGCAGAGAGTTCAACACTGCTTACCTGAAGAACTAAGTTGAAGGTGTTGGAGATGCGAACATTGGAGCTTTGCCTTTAAAGAACTCCTTAGCTCGCAAATAGGATCACCCAACGGAATTCTTTAGCAATCTTATATTTCTATAGTCCCAAGTCACATAGCTTAATGTCCCACTTCGGTTCGTAGACCTCATGCTCGGCCTTAGCAGGAGTAGTTTGGGGGTTGGGGCAAATGGGCCAAATCAGGATGGTGTCAAGCATGATGTCAACTCATCCTATGGACTTGAAGAGGAGGGGCATGATGGTAGCCTTGTGCCAGGTTGAAGCATTCGAAGTTGGCTAACGTTCAGTCTCAACTTCAGGATTGGCTTCCACCTTTCTTGGAGTGGCTCCATGGCTTGGTATCCTTGACTGATCTCAGAGCTGGTTGTGTGATCACTGGCTCGGTGCAAGCCCACTTTGAAGATGATTCCCCCAGGGTGGCCCTCTTCTTCTTCTGAGCCAAATTCCAAAGGAAGATTGACAAACTTAAGATTGGACCTAACAATTTGAGGTAGATTATGGTCGGATGACCGGCTTATAGCAGAGAACTCCTCCTTGCTCATCCTCAGCAATCCACCAAAGACAAGCACAAAGAAAAACCAAAGAAGCAACAAAGGAGGTAAAGTCGGTAGTCGACGATAAGGAAAAATACAAAAGGACTGAGCAACAAAGCTAATGGCGACCTCAGGGACGACAAACACCCTATCGAAGAAACTTAGAGGCCTACAGGAGAAGATGAAGACTTGTTGGAAAGTTTAATGGAATCTTCAAAGTTTTCCCAAGAATTCTGACTCACCAGAGATCGATGAAGGAACCTAAAGGGCCAGAGTTTTCTTGCATGAAAAGTGAAATGGGAAGTGGGGGGGGGGGGGGGGGGTTTGTGTGAATGGGCTCCTACATGCCACCTAGATTGAAATGATGCTTCGTCTAGTCTAATCTGATTACACCACATGTCACCTTAGGATTGGGGTGAACGAGCTCCCATGGAATATTGTTATTTTGAAAGTCAAATATGTCAGATCCAGAGTTAAAGCATCTCAACAAATTAACCAGCACATCTATCATAGATTCTAGAAAGTTTTACTTGGCTTCCGACATGACCCCAGTGAGACAAAAGTTTTCGACACCATTCTCAGAATAAGCTCAGTTTTGGAAGCGGAGGACAACTGATGTAGGGAATATGTTGGCTGACCTTAAA
>QRFJ01002656.1:0-86817 GCA_006176705.1 Cocos nucifera
TCATATCTCATATGATATTTAAATTAAATAATTTTTTATTTGCTATTATCAGATGTTTTATAACACTTATAATATCAAAAATAGTAAATAAGAAGACTAAAATATGATTTAATCAGATTAAATCAAAGACACGGCAAAACTATTCTATAGAACTATTCTATTCTAGAACTAGTCATGCATATCTTCTGTTCTTAGATCCAAATCATTTAATTTTAATTTTTTCGATTTCAGATCTGATCACATCTCTGTGACATCTGAAATACATTATTTTAATTAAAATAAAATTAAAATCAGATCTAAACAATTTTAGAACCATGGCTCTGATACCAGTTGAAGGGAAATCCTGATTTTCCGGTCCAGGTTCGTCCAGATCTGATTCAGATCAAGAGATATATTTCAAAAATTTTTCTCTTGACCTTAATCAGATTCTTGATATATTTCAGATCTGATTCTTATTATTTAATAAATAAAATAAAAGAAGATAAATTAAATCAAATTCAATTTACCTGATTTGGGTAATCCTATTACCCGTGATGATCCTGTATGCAGCGGAAGGTTCTGGATCTAGCCACGCAAGCGCCTGGCCTCTACCGGTATCCACTTGGGTTGGATCTGGAGATCCTCTTCTTCTCTATCACATCTCCAAAAATTAGATCTGGATCTGATCTGGAGGATCTTCAAAACTCCTTTTGAAGATCAGCAGTCGTCCTTTGCAGCAGTGCAGCCTTCTAGCTTTCAGTCGCCTTTCTTTGATCTGGATCGCACCAACCAAAAATCCAAAACTCCTTTTGGACATGGAGAGGAAGGGGAGAAGGTGGTTTGGCATGGAGGAAGAGGGGAGAGGCAGCCTTGGGGCATGGGGAATTGTGATTCAATCATACTTTGAGTTGGGCGCAGGGTCTTATTTATAGACTAAGCTGTGATCCAACTCCTCTTCTTCCCAACCAATCACAACCCTTTGTGAAATCAGATCTAAATCTGATTGGTGGGAATAGAGTCCCCTGGATTCCTCCTTAGAGGGTGCCTAAGACCAGTCAAAGTTGGTTCTTAGGAGAACTCTAATTGGAATCCAAAAAGGAGATGGAGTCCCTATCCAACAGGGACTCCTAGGCGCCTCCAACTTGGGCACACGCCAAGGGTGGCGTGCGCCCTCTTCCTTGCCAGGTTCTGGTAGGGGGACAGGCCCCCACCAGCTCTCCAATAGGTGCATGACATGTGGTCAAAAGTCAAAGTATCAATGGTCAACATTTGACCAGTCAAAGGTAGACTTTTGACCAAAGTCAAAGAACAAGAAATGGCAGGTGACCAAAAATGGCAGGTAATGTCTTACAAAATAAGACAACCTTTTCTGACTTGGACAACCTCCAGTCAGACCATATGAAGGCCTCTGATTGAGCACAAACTCCTTTGGCTCAGTCAGGACAACTTATTTATGATAGTAAAAGAAGAACGTTAGGTTCAATCGAGTGCTAGCACGATTTTCTTGAACCTAATTGAATCTCATTCAGATCAATTGAACTAGATCAGTTCAATTGATGATCACCAGATTCAAACCCTTGTTTGTGTGACCCAGTTAGGTTCAGTTCTGTATGGTAATGGGATATGTCATGATCTCTATCATCGACATCATCGAAACTCCTTTCGATGGATCAGAACTCTTCTGATTCGAACAGCTAGAATGATCGATCATCTAAATCATTCTAATTGCTCCCAAAATCCACCAGTGACACCTAGCAGTATATGGTGGCAACCCATCAGAGCTGAATGCGAACCTCTTGGTGCAGCTACCTGTGTGATTAAGTTCTTCTATCTTGAGCCCCGATCAGATTAGGGTTAAGGTGAACTCGTCAAACCCTAGTCTCTGTCATATGATGTAATCATTCGATTCGAGTCCAATGTGAAAATCTAAATAGAAACTCTTTCTATTATTTCACTCTGCCATGGCCATGGACTTCTGGACTTGATTCTCATGATCATCATAGGGCTGCTCCTCTACCACCGAGGTAGATAGATTCCATCTTGATGCTATCCAGTTCCTACAATGAACATGCTATAGCCAACATACACCTCAGGGTTCCATATGGCTAGGAGACCGAGTAATGGTGTAGTCAAACTATAACACCCTCAAGGTGAACTGCCGATGCATCTCAGGTCAAAGAACCAGACACACTACTGCAGCATCGAGTCAGTCATTGACGAGAAGGTAGACTCCCTAATGACTACTCGAGATGGTCACGCTCAGTGCCCTCGTTCTCTAACGAGTACCTGTACTCTCGCTCTGGTGTCTCCACACCGTAGACTCAAGACTCATCTACTAAAGAGAAGCGATTGTACACCAACCTTCCGGATCAATCACCATCCTCGTGATGATCCTATGGTCGGGAGCATTTTATGAGTTAATAATGATTATTCATGTCTTAAATTTTCAACTCTTGAAAATATGAATTATCATTACCATTAACTCAAAGGATGTATCACAGACACTAAATACACATATGTGATAGAAAATAACCCATTTTATTGATTATAGTCAAAATTATAATTTTGCCCCTAGAAGTGTATTACAAGTGTCAGCCAATTCTGGCTTCTAGGGCACATATATCTAACATTGCATAGTCCACGTCCAAAAGGTGTTTTGGAGATTCCAAGGAAAATCAAAAGAAAAGGTTGCTGCTGCAAAGGCAGCTTCAAAAGAGTTTTGAAGATCCTCAGATCAGATCCAGATCTGATTTTTGGAGATGTGATAGAGAAGAAGAGGATCTCTAGATCCAACCCGAGTGGATACCGGTAGAGGCCAGGGGCTTGCGTGGCTAGATCCAGAACCTTCCGCTGCAATCAGGATCATCTACAGGGTAATAGGATTACCCAAATCAGGTAAATTAAATTTGATTTAATTTATCTTGTTTTATTTTATTTATTAAAATAATAAGAATTAGATCTGAAATATATCAAGATCTGATTGATCAAGAGAAAAAATTTTGAAATATATCTCTTGATCTGATCAGATCTGGACGAACCTGGACCGGGAAATCAGGATTTCCCTTCAACTGGTATCAGAGCAAAGGTTCTAAATTGTTTAGATTAATTTTAATTTTATTTTAATTAGAAAATAAATGATTTTAGATGTCACATGAGATGTGATCAGATCTGAAATCAGAAAAAAATTAAAATTAAATGATTTGGATCTAAGAACATGAAGATATGCATGACTAGTTCTAGAATAGAATAGTTCTATAGAATAGTTTTGCATGTCTTTGATTTAATCTAATTAAATCATATTTTAGATCTCTCTTATTTACTATTTTTTGATATTATAAGTGTTATAATAACATCTGAAAAACAGCAAATAAAATTATTTAATTTTAAATATCATATGAGATATGATTGATGCATGACTAGACTAGTTGTAGAATAGTTCTACATAATTGTCTAGATTAGAATTTATTTTGATTAGATCAATTTAAATCTAATTTTTTAGATTATTATGAGATAATTTAGATCTGAAAACATGCATGATTTGATACATGAGATGTATGCAAAATATGCCATGATTAGATCTAATTTATATATGAGATATATGATATAGATCTGATACTGTTTTGTAGTATTGCATGTTCCTGATTAAGGCGTTCCTCTTGGCCGTCCGGTCATAAGAACGAAGAAGGGTTTAAAGGCCCTCTCTTCCCATTCGATGGGGTGTTCTTATGATGTGTAGGGGTGCTGCGTGTTCGTCCTTAATCAGAAACCCAAAACTTACTTTCTGCAAAACCCTAGATCCTGAAACCCTAGGATTTATTGTGCATATTTTGTTTATGAACCCTACTTAATTAAGAATTAAGTTTATGGAATATTAATTAGGTCTAAAATTGAGAATTTTCAGATCTAAGACATATTCATAATACTGGGTTCGGGCTTGGGTAGCTCAATTAGGTCTAAGCGGTTGATCAAACCGAATCAAGAGTTGGTTAGATGGGATCAACAATGCTTAAATTGACCAGCCTAATAGGATTAAGTCTGGGTCAAGATCGAGTCACGATCAAGCAAGACCTAATTAGGCTCAGAGGTTAGAGTCTGGATTGTAGGCTAACCCAATTGGTTCTGACTCAACAATTTGGTGTCTAAGGTAAGTTTGGCACATACGACCGACTGGTTTTTAATTGGAAGCTACTCGACCTGAATGCATTCTTGTACGAGTTAATGGCATATTCCTTCCACCGGTCTCACTTACCTGGCCATATCTGTTGACACAGTTCTGATCTGAGGTGGTCAATAATCCGAGCTAACCCATGCCACTAGGTTAGTCATAATTGTTATGACTATGACAAGTCTAGTTTAATGAGACCTGAATCAATTCTCCCTAAGAAAAGATTAAGTCTGAGGTCTTCCACCATTGTAGATGTGCGGGCCCTTCCCGGGGTTGATTGTTCTCGGTTGGATACAGTGGCTCAGTTGCACCGGGAAGATGCAACCATGTCTATTAGGCATTGGATGCTATGGGCTGGAGGATGAGTTGGGCTCAATATTTGGATACGGTGAGAGACTCAATTAGGAATCCAGTCTATGCAAATGGTGGGTCTGACTTAACTAAGGAGTGGATCAATATTCCGGATACGGTGAGATTCATGAATTAGAGACCAAGTTTGGGTGCACCATGATTAGAGAATCATTGAACAAGAGTTGTTCACTCATTGGCTAACCCATCACCAATAACTGTTAGGTGAGGTGATGAGTCAGTTGGTGAGACCGCACCACCCACTAGAAATCATTAATCGTGGAGATTTTCGCATCTCTACAGAGGGAGTGTAGGGATCCGAGAAAATAGTGGGAGCTAATTTGTTTAAAAATAAAATCCCTAAACAAATTGGTCAAGTCAATAATTACAGTATCTAACTAGAATCTTTGACTCTCTACAGAAAAATGTCTGCGTCCAACCCATTGGCACGTATCCTGGACACACATAGACTGACTGGACCCAATTATAAAGATTGGCTCAGGAACTACAAAATTATTTTGGGTTCGAGAAGTTAACCCATGTTTTGGACCAGGACCCTCCCACCTTACCAGCCCGTCCATCCACTGAACAGAGAGCGTCTCTGGAAAAATGGATAGACGAAGATAATAAGGCCAGATATTACATGTTGGGCTCGATGTCTGATGAGCTCCAGCGCCAACATGAAGATATCGGGACTGCTCGCCAAATGTTGGCTCACCTGCAGGAGATGTTTGGTGAACAGAGTCGCGCAGCCAAATATCAAGTCACGAAATGACTTTTTAAGGCTAAGATGCGTGATGGGCAGTCAGTCCAAGATCACTGTCTGACAATGATCAAGGACATGGAAGAGCTTGAGAAGCTCGGTGTGAAGTTGGACTTGGACCTGCAGAACGATATTATTCTGCAATCCTTGACTGATGCATATGGGCAATTCATCATGAATTACCACATGCATAAACTTCAAAATTCCTTGGCCGAAGTTAATGAATATGCTGGTTACCGCTGAGCTTTCTATGAAAGGTTCTAAAGGCTCAGTTCTTGCTATGGAACGGACTTCTTCCAAAAGAAAGTCTTATGGAAAGAAAAAGAAGTCTGTGAAAAAGCAAAAGGTGGAAGGATCAAAGAAGAAGAAGGCAGAAGCCGAAGAAGAAGGCCGATGTCAAAGGAAAGTGTTTCCATTGCAACAGCGACGGCCATTGGAAGCGGAACTGCCCTACTTACCTGGCCACCCTGAAGAACAAGAAGGAAGGTCCTTCTGGAGGTATGCTCGTTATTGAGTCTAACCTTACGGTTTCTTCTGCATCCAGTTGGGTGCTTGACTCTGGTTCTAGTGCTCATCTGTGCACTTCTATGCAGGGTCTTGAGGATAGCAGGAGGCTGAGGGATGGAGACATGATCCTACGCATCGGTAATGGAGCAAGAGTTGCTGCAGTAGCCGTGGGAACATACCCTCTTCGATTACCATCTGGTTTAGACTTAGTTTTAAAAGACTGTTATTATGTGCCTGCAGCTAGCAGGAATTTGATTTCTGTTTCATGCTTAGCACAAGAAGGTTATGTGATTCACCTTCTTTAAGGACCATTGTAACATTCTTTATGAAAGAAATAAAATTGCAAATGGTTTCCTTATTAATGGTCTTTATCAGCTACATATTGATGTACCTGTTCTAACTATCGAGCAAAACGTGAATGCCAAACGACCTAGGGATAGTCCAAACGACAGATATCTATGGCACCTGAGATTAGGTCATATAGCAGAAGATAGGATCAACAAATTGGAGAAAAATGGGCTATTGAGTCCATTGACTTTTGAGTCATATCCAACTTGTGAATCTTGTCTTCAAGGCAAAATGACTAAACTCCCTTTTGTTGGACATGGGGAGAGGGCCACAGATCTCCTTGCCCTAGTACATACTGATGTGTGCGGCCCATTTGATGTGCCGGCTAGAGGCAATTTTGTCTACTTCATTACCTTTACCGATGATCTGTCTAGGTATGGGTATGTGTATCTTATGAGACACAAGTCTGAAGCTTTTGAAAAGTTCAAAGAATTCAGACATGAAGTAGAAAAATAAACTGGAAAACCCATTAAGGTTCTTCGATCAGATCGAGGAGGTGAATACCTTAGCCGGGAATTCCTAGACTATCTTAAGGAAAATGGCATAGTCTCTCAATGGACTCCACCAGGAACACCTCAACTCAACGGGGTTTCAGAATGGAGAAATCGGACTCTATTGGATATGGTTCGATCCATGATGAGCTTCACAGACCTCCCTGATTTTCTTTGGGGACATTCATTATTAACTTCAATTTATCTACTGAATAGGGTTCCCTCTAAAACCGTTCCTACCACACCGTATGAGATATGGCACGGTAAGAAACCAAGTCTGAGTCATCTCAGAATTTGGGGTTGTCCGGCTCATGTCAAAAGACAACAAGCGGACAAGTTAGAGTTTAGGTCCTTTAGAGCTCGATTCATAGGATATCCTAAAGAGTCATTAGGATACTATTTCTACATTCCAGAAGACCACAATGTGATTGTGAGTCGACATGCCATCTTTCTTGAAAAATAGTTTATTCAAGATAGCGGCATTGGAAAGCAGATTAAGCTTGATGAGAAAGTCTCACAAGTACAACGAGCTAAGGACCAATTGGAACCAAATCAGGTTGAGCCAATAAGAACACTACCTCCTCCACCTCGTAGATCGGAAAGAGTTTTCCGTCCCCCTGAAAGATACTTAGGTATTATTTCAGAGGAAGTAGAGGAAATGTTCCTCGTAGGTAATGGTGCTCATGGTGATGATCCCAAAACCTACAACGAGGCGATATCAGATATCGACTCCGAGAAATGGCTAGAGGCAATGCAGTCAGAAATTGACTCGATGCACTCAAACCAAGTCTGGACCTTGGTAGATCCACCAGAAGGTATAGTACCTATTGGGTGTAAATGGATCTTCAAGAGAAAGATTGGTGCAGATGGGAATGTGGAGACATTCAAGGCTAGACTAGTGGCAAAAGGTTATAGTCAACGCGAAGGCATTGACTATCAGGATACCTTTTCCCAGTAGCTATGCTAAAATCCATCCGCACATTGCTTGCCTGTTGCAGCCTATTTCGATTATGAAATATGGCAAATGGACGTGAAAACGGCATTCTTAAATGGATATCTTGAGGAAGATATCTATATGGAACAGCCGCTAGGTTTCACATCCAGTGATACTGATCACAAGGTTTGCAAGCTGCAAAGGTCCATATATGGACTTAAGCAAGCATCTCGGAGCTGGAACACTCATTTCAATGATGTGATCAAAAAGTTTGGTTTCATCAAAAATGAAGAGGAACCATGTGTTTTCAAAAAGGGTCAGTGGGAGCGCTGTTGTCTTCCTCGTATTGTACGTGGATGACATCCTCCTTATTGGGAATGATATTCCCATGTTGACATCAGTCAAATATGGTTGTCCAAGGAATTCTCCATGAAAGACCTAGGTGAAGCATCCTTTATTCTAGGAATTAAGGTCTATAGGGATAGACCGAATAGGATGCTAGGACTTTCACAGAAGATGTACATAGAGGAAGTACTAAAGAGGTTTAGTATGGAAAACTCTAAGAGGGGATTAATACCCTTCAGACATGGTATTCATCTTTCCAAGAAGATGTGCCCTAGCACACCTGAGGAAATAGAACGCATGAGCAAGATCCCTTATGCTTCTGCAATAGGGAGCCTCATGTATGCCATGCTATGTACACGACCTGATATAGCCCATGCTGTGAGTGTCACAAGCAGATATCAGTCAAATCCAGGTGAAGAACACTGGACTTCTGTGAAATGTATCCTTAAGTACTTGAGAAGAACTAAGGATATGATGTTGGTCTTTGGTAATGGAGAACTCCAAGTCCAGGGATACACAGACTCGGATTTCATGTCCGATATAGATGATCGAAAGTCGACATCTGGAAGTCTGTTTGTGTGCAATGGTGGAGCTGTCAGCTGGAAGAGTTCCAAGCAAACTGTGATAGCAGATTCCACCATGGAAGCAGAATATATGCTGCATCAGAGGCTGCAAAGGAAGCATTCTGGTACAAGAAGTTTGCTGCAGAAATTGGAGTAATGCCATCAGATGCCATTCCTCTTATACTGCGACAACAATGGCGCCATAGCCCTTGCTAAGGAGCCGAGGTCTCACCAGAAATCCAAGCACATTGAGCGGCGATACCACCTCATCCGCGATTACCTTCGAGAAAGGTTACGTTCGAGGTCAAGAGAGTCAACTCCGCAGATAATGTGGCAGACCCACTTACAAAGCCGTTGGGCCAGCAGAAGATCGAAGCCCACCTTGAGAAGATGGGACTTAGACTTGTAGCCAATTGGCTTTAGGACAAGTGGGAGATTGTTAGATATATGTGCCCTAGAAGCCAGAATTGGCTGACACTTGTAATACACTTCTAGGGGCAAAATTATAATTTTGACTATAATCAATAAAATGGGTTATTTTCTATCACATATGTGTATTTAGTGTCTGTGATACATCCTTTGAGTTAATGGTAATGATAATTCATATTTTCAAGAGTTGAAAATTTAAGACATGAATAATCATTATTAACTCATAAAATGCTCCCGACCATAGGATCATCACGAGGATGGTGATTGATCCGGAAGGTTGGTGTACAATCGCTTCTCTTTAGTAGATGAGTCTTGAGTCTACGGTGTGGAGACACCGGAGCGAGAGTACAGGTACTCGTTAGAGAACGAGGGCACTGAGCGTGACCACCTCGAGTAGTCATTAGGAAGTCTACCTTCTCGTCAATGACTGACTCGATGCTGCAGTAGTGTGTCTGGTTCTTTGACCTGAGGATGCATCGGCAGTTCACCTTGAGGGTGTTATAGTTTGACTACACCATTACTCGGTCTCCTAGCCATATGGAACCCTGAGGTGTATGTTGGCTATAGCATGTTCATTGTAGGAACTGGATTGCATCAAGATGGAATCTATCTACCTCGGTGGTAGAGGAGCAGCCCTATGATGATCATGAGAATCAAGTCCAGAAGCCCATGGCCATGGCAGAGTGAAATAATAGAAAGAGTTTCTATTTAGATTTTCACATTGGACTTCGAATCGAATGATTACATCATATGACAGAGACTAGGGTTTGACGAGTTCACCTTAACCCTAATCTGATCGGGGCTCAAGATAGAAGAACTTAATCACACAGGTAGCTGCACCAAGAGGTTCGCATTCAGCTCTGATGGGTTGCCACCATATACTGCTAGGTGTCACTGGTGGATTTTGGGAGCAATTAGAATGATTTAGATGATCGATCATTCTAGCTGTTCGAATCAGAAGAGTTCTGATCCATCGAAAGGAGTTTCGATGATGTCGATGATAGAGATCATGACATATCCCATTACCATACAGAACTGAACCTAACTGGGTCACACAAACAAGGGTTTGAATCTGGTGATCATCAATTGAACTGATCTAGTTCAATTGATCTGAATGAGATTCAATTAGGTTCAAGGAAATCGTGCTAGCACTCGATTGAACCTAACGTTCTTCTTTTACTATCATAAATAAGTTGTCCTGACTGAGCCAAAGGAGTTTGTGCTCAATCAGAGGCCTTCATATGGTCTGACTGGAGGTTGTCCAAGTCAGAAAAGGTTGTCTTATTTTGTAAGACATTACCTGCCATTTTTGGTCACCTGCCATTTCTTGTTCTTTGACTTTGGTCAAAAGTCTACCTTTGACTGGTCAAATGTTGACCATTGACACTTTGACTTTTGACCACATGTCATGCACCTATTGGAGAGCTGGTGGGGGCCTGTCCCCCTGCCAGAACCTGGAGAGCTGGTGGGGGCCTGTCCCCCTGCCAGAACCTGGCAAGGAGAAGGGCGCACGCCAAGGGTGGCGTGAGCCCAAGTTGGAGGCGCCTAGGAGTCCTTGTTGGACAAGGACTCCATCTCCTTTTTGGATTCCAATTAGAGTTCTTCTAAGAACCAACTTTGACTGGTCTTAGGCGCCCTCTAAGGAGGAATCCAGGGGTCTCTATTCCCACCAATCAGATTTAGATCTGATTTCACAAAGGGTTGTGATTGGTTGGGAGGAAGAGGAGTTGGATCACGCTTAGTCTATAAATAAGACCCTGCGCCCAACTCAGATTCTAATGCAATTCAATTGAGAAACCCCATGCCCCAAGGCTGCCTCTCCCCTCCTCCTCCATGCCATAGCTTCTTCTCCCCTTGCTCTCCACGTCCAAAAGGTGTTTTGGACTTTGGTTGGTGCGATTCAGATCAAAGGAAAGGCGATCAAAAGCAAGAAGGCTGCACTGCTGCAAAAGGACGACTGCAGATCTTCAAAAGAGTTTTGAAGATCCTCCAGATCAGATCCAGATCTGATTTTTGGAGACGTGATAGAGAAGAAGAGGATCTCCAGATCCAACCCGAGTGGATACCGGTAGAGGCCAGGCGCTTGCGTGGCTAGATCCAGAACCTTCCGCTGCAATCAGGATCATCTACAGGGTAATAGGATTACCCAAATCAGGTAAATTAAATTTGATTTAATTTATCTTATTTTATTTTATTTATTAAAATAATAAGAATTAGATCTGAAACATATCAAGATCTGATTGAGATCAAGAGGAAAAAATTTTGAAATATATCTCTTGATCTGATCAGATCTGGACGAACCTGGATCGGGAAATCAAGATTTCCCTTCAACTGTGGTAGGAACGGTCTTAGAGGAAATCTTATTCAGTAAATATATAGCAGTTATCAAACTATCCCAAAAAAAACTTAGGAAGGTCTGTGAAACTCATCATGGATCAGACCATATCTAATAAGATCTGATTTCTCTATTCTGAAACTCCATTGAGTTGAGGCATTCTAGGTGGAGTCCATTGAGAGACTATGCCATTATCCTTAAGATAGTCTAAGAATTTTTGTCTAAGATATTCGCCTCCTCGATCTGATCGAAAAATCTTAATGGGTTTCTTTATTTATTTTTCTACTTCGAGTCTGAATTTCTTGAACCTTTTAAAAACTTTAGACTTGTGTTGCATCAAATACACATACCCATACCGAGATAAATCATCAGTAAAGATGATGAAGTAGACATAATTGCTCCTATCCAGCACATCAAATGGGCCGCATACATCAATATGGAATAGGGCAAGTAGGTTTGTGGCCCTTCCTTCATGTCCTATAAAAGAGAGCTTGATCAGTTTTTCAAGAAGGCATGATTCATAAATCGGATATAACTCAGAAGTCAACTAACTCAATAGCCCAGATTTCTCCAATTTGTTAACTCTATCTTCAACTATATGACCTAGCCTAAGGTGCCAAAGATACCTATCATTTAGACTATTCCTAGGTCACTTTGATCCTATTGTATTCACGTTCTACTCGATAAACATCAATATGTAACTGATAGAGATCATTTACAAGAAAACCACTTGCAATTTTATTTCTTTCATAATGAATATTACAATGGTCCTTAAGAAAATTAATTACATAGCCTTCTTATGCTAAATATGAAATAGAAATTAAATTCCTACTTGTTGCAGACACATAAAAATAGTCCTTAAGAACTAAATCTAATCTTGATGGTAATCACAGAGGATAGGTTTCTATGGCCATAGTAGCAACTCTTGCTCCATTCTCGATGTGTAGGATTATCTCACCATTCCTCAGCCTCCTACTATCCTCAAGATCTTGCATAGAAGTGCACAAGTGAACACTAGAACTAGAATCAAGCACTCAACTAGATGTAGAAAAATTATAAGGTTAGATTCTATAATAAGCATACTTTCAAAAAGATCTGCCTTCTTCTTGTTCTTCAGGCTGGCCTGGTACAAAGGATAGTTCCACTTCAAATGGCCATCAGTATTGCAATGAAAATATTTTCTCTTGTCATCCTTCTTCTTTGGCTCTACCTTCTTCTTCTTCGCACCATCCACCTTTTGCTTTTTCATGGACTACTTCTTGTTTCTAAAAGACTTTCTCTTAAAAAAGTCTGCTCCATGGCAAGTACTAAGCCTTTAGAATCATTCATAGAAAGCTCAGCAGTAACCAGCATGTTTATGAGATCAGCCAAGTGTTAGATATATGTGCCCTAGAAGCCAGAATTGGCTGACCCTTGTAATACACTTCTAGGGGCAAAATTATAATTTTGACTATAATTAATGAAATGGGTTATTTTCTATCACACATGTGTATTTAGTGTCTGTGATACATCCTTTGAGTTAATGGTAATGATAATTCATATTTTCAAGAGTTGAAAATTTAAGACATGAATAATCATTATTAACTCATAAACTGCTCCCGACCATAGGTCATCACGAGGATGGTGATTGATCCGGAAGATTGGTGTACGATCGCTTTTCTTTAGTAGATGAGTCTTGAGTCTACGGTGTGGAGACACCGGAGCAAAAGTACAGGTACTCGTTAGAGAATGAGGGCACTGAGCGTGACCACCTCGAGTAGTCATTAGGAAGTCTACCTTCTCGTCAATGACTGACTCGATGCTGCATTAGAGATCATGACATATCCCATTACCATACAGAACTGAACCTAACTGGGTCACACAAACAAGGGTTTGAATCTGGTGATCATCAATTGAACTGATCTAGTTCAATTGATCTGAATGAGATTCAATTAGGTTCAAGGAAATCGTGCTAGCACTCGATTGAACCTAACGTTCTTCTTTTACTATCATAAATAAGTTGTCCTGACTGAGCCAAAGGAGTTTGTGCTCAATCAGAGGTCTTCATATGGTCTGACTGGAGGTTGTCCAAGTCAGAATAGGTTGTCTTATTTGTAAGACATTACCTGCCATTTTTGGTCACCTGCCATTTCTTGTTCTTTGACTTTGGTCAAAAGTCTACCTTTGACTGGTCAAACGTTGACCATTCACCCTTTGACTTTTGACCACATGTCATGCACCTATTGGAGAGCTGGTGGGGGCCTGTCCCCTTGCCAGGACCTGGCAAGGAGATGGGCGCACGCCAAGGGTGGCGTGAGCCCAAGTAGGAGGCGCCTAGGAGTCCTTGTTGGACAAGGACTCCACCTCCCTTTTGGATTCCAATCAGAGTTCTACTAAGAATCCAGTTTGACTGGTCTTAGGCGCCCTCTAAGGAGGAATCCAGGGGTCTCTATTCCAACCAATCAGATTTAGATCTGATTTCACAAAGGGTTGTGATTGGTTGAGAGGAAGAGGAGTTGGATCACAAGAGGTCTATAAATAAGATCCTGCGCCCAACCCTAATTGGAATGCTATTAGACACGCCCCAAGGCTGCCTCTCTCCTCCTCCTCCATGCCATAGCTTCTTCTCCCCTTGCTCTCCACGTCCAAAAGGTGTTTTGGACTTAGTTTGGTGCGATTCAGATCAAGGAAAGGCGATCAAAAGCAAGAAGGCTGCGCTGCTGCAAAAGGACGACTGCAGATCTTCAAAAGAGTTTTGAAGATCCTCCAGATCAGATCCAGATCTGATTTTTGGAGGTGTGATAGAGAAGAAGAGGTTCTCCAGATCCAACCTGAGTGGATACCGGTAGAGGCCAGGCGCTTGCGTGGCTAAGATCCAGAACCTTCCGCTGCAATCAGGATCATCTACAGGGTAATAGGATTACCCAAATCAGGTAAATTAAATTTGATTTAATTTATCTTCTTTTATTTTATTTATTAAAATAATAAGAATCAGACCTGAAACATATCAAGATCTGATTAAGGTCAAGAGAAAATTTTTGAAATATATCTCTTGATCTAATCAGATCTGGACGAACCTGGACCGGGAAATCAGGATTTTCCTTCACCAAGGTATTCTGAAGTTTATGCATATAGTAGTTCATGATGAACTGCCCATATGCATCAGTCAAAGACTATAGAATTATATCAATCTGTAGATCTCGATCTAACTTGATAATGAGCTTCTCAAGCTCTTCTATGTTCTTGATTATCATCTGACAATGATCTTGGACCGACTGCCCATCACACATTTGAGCCTTAAACAGTCTATTAGTGACTTGATATCTGGCTACACAACTCTGTTCACCAATCAACTCTTGTAGGTGTGCCAACATTTGGTAGCTAGTCTTAATATCTTCATGTTGGCGCTGGAGCTCATCAAACATCGAGCGCAATATATAATACCTGGCTTTATTATCTTCATCCATCCACTTCTCGAGAGACGCTCTCTGATCAGCGGATGGATGGGCTGATAAGGTAGGAGGATCCCGTTCCAACACATGAATCAATTTCTTGGAATCCAAAATAATTTTGATGTTTTAGAGCCAGTCCTTGTAGTTGGATCCAGTCAGTCTATAGGTGTTCAAGATACAAGCTAGTGGGTTGGACGCAGGCATCTTCCTATAGAGAGTCCAAGTTTTTAGTTAGATTTTATAATTAGACTTGATCAATATATTTAGGAGTTTCATTTTTAATTAAATTAGGCTCTCACTATTTACTCGGATCCCTACACTCCCTTGGCAAAGATGTAAAAATCTCTGTGATCATTGATTTCTAGTGGATGGTGTGGTCCCACCAACTGGCTCACCACCTTACCTAATAATTATTAGTGATGGGTCAACCAATGAGTGGACAACTCTTGTCTAATGATTCTGTAATCATGGTGCATCCAAACCTAGTCTCTAATTCATAAAGCTCACCATGCCCAGAATATTGCTCCACTCCTTAGTTAAGTCAGACTCACCATTTGCATAAATTGGATTTCTGATTGGATCTTTCATTGTATCTAAAATATTAAGCCTAACCCATAGCATCTAATGCCTAATAGACATGATTGCATCTTTCTGATGCAACTAAATCACTGGATCCAGTCGAGAACAATCAACCCTAGGAAGGGCCTGCACATCTACAATGGTGGAAGATCTTAAACTTAATATTTTCTTAGAAAGATTTAATTTAGATCTCTTTATACTTGACATGACTTAGTCATAATAATTATGACTAACCTTGTGGCATGGATTGGGTCAAATTGTTAGCCACCTCAAATCAGAACTAGGTTGACACAAATGGCCTAGTAAGTGAGACTGGTGGAAAGGATATGCCATTAACTTGATAAGAATGCATTCAGATCGAGTAGCTCCCAATTAAAAATTAGTCGGTCATATCTACCAGACTTATCTTAGACATCAAATTATCAAATCAAAATCAATTGGATTAGCTTATAATCCAGGCTCAATCCATAGAACCAAACTTGGTGTTAACTTGATTGAGTCACATCTTAATGTGATTCGATCTTGACCCAGACTTAATCCTATTAGGTTGGTCAAATCTAAGCTTTCTTTGATCCCACCTAACCAACTCTTGATTCAGTTTGATCAACCGCTAGACCTAATTGAGCTACCCAAGCTCGAACCCAATTTTATGAATATATCATAGATCTAAAAATTCATAATTTTTAGATCTAATTAATTTTATAATCTTAATTTTTAATTAAGTTTGGGATTCATGAATAAAATATATAACAAAATCCTAGGATTTTATGATATAGAATTTTATAGAAAAATAAGTTTTGATTTCTGATTAAGAATGAACGCGTAGCATCCCTACACATCATAAGAACACCCCATCGAATGGAAGGAGAGGGCCTCTAAATCCTACTTTGTTCTTATGACTGAATGGCCAAGGGGAATGCCTTAATCAAAAATTTAATTTCTACTACAAAACTAGCTAGCTCTAAATCATATATCGCATATACAATTAATTATCTAACTTATACATGTTTTGTATACATCTCATGTATCATAATTAAATTAAACATGCATACTTTCAGATCTGATATATCACATATAATATATAAAAAATAGAATTTAAATTTGATCACATCAAATAAAACTATTCTAAATATTTTATAGAATAATTCTATAGCTAGACTAAGGATGCATCTTTCATATCTCATATGAAAGGAAAAGAAAATTAAAACTCTATTTTCTATTTTCTAGATCTTGTTATAATAATTATAACTTCAAAAAAATAAAAATTAAATAGATCTAAATTTATTTTTAATCAAATTATAAACATGATTATGCTAGACTACACATAGAACTATTCTATACCTAGTCTAGTCATGCATCTCATATATTGTAAAATCTAAATCATTCTAATTTTAATTTTTTGATTTTAGATCTAATCAATCTGATGTGACATCTAAATTTTTTTAATAATAGATCATAAATAAAAATTAAATTAGGTCTAAAATAGATCTGATGTACTATGAACCTGGCTCTGATACCACTTGAAGGAAAAATTCTATTTTTTCGACACAGGATCGTTCAGATCTGATTGGATCTAAAGGAATATTTCAAAAAAATTTTCTATGATTCTAATTAGATCTAAGACATCTCAGATCTAATCTTCAAGATTTGATATTATAAAAATAAAAATAAAATTAAATCTAATTTAATTTTATACCTTATTTTGGGAAATCAGATTATCCTATGATGATACTGATTGAACTTGAGGTTCTGGAAGGAGCCACACACGTGCCTGTCCTCTATCAGTGTCCACTTGGATAGGATCTAGAGATCTTCTTCTTGCAAATCTTTTTTTTCAAAAATTAGATCTGGATCTGATTTTGAAGTTCTTCAAAACTTCTTTTGAAGAAGCAGCAGTCATCTTTTCCAGTAGTGCTGCCTTCTTCTTGATCTGGGCGCCTTTCTTTCGTGGATGCTACTTGAACCCATACCCAACTCCTTGGCATGGAAAGGGGAGAGAGAGGATCAGATGAGGCATGAAAGAGAGAGAGAGGCAACCTTGGGGTGTGGAAATTGTGCAAGACTTCTTAACCCTAGGCATAAATAGGATTTAAATAGATCTTGCTGCGCCATGCAGTGCCACATCATCTCGGCCAATCAAAGACCTTCATTCAATCAAATTTAAATCTATTTGATGGGATGATGTAATTTGATCCAATTAGATGAGAGTCCATCAAAACTCCACATAGGTGGCACCAAGACTAGATAAAATAAAACTCTTTGGCGCCTAGGTATTTAAACCCATCAAGAAACCCTGGAGTCCCAACTGTATGGGACTCCATCCCTTATCCATATGGGGCACATGCCTAGGGTGGCATGCACCCTCTCTCTTACCTCTTTTAGTTTGGGGATAAGAGCCCCAAGTGCTCTCCTATAGGTGCATGACACATAGCCCTTTGTCCAAGTGTCCAGGGTTAACTGTTGACCTATGTTCAAAAATAGAAATTAGCAGGTGATAGGAATTGAGTGATATTATTTTAAATTCATCTAATAAATTGAGATAACCCTTTTTTGATCTGGACAAGCTCCAATCAGACTAAGACAAGATTTCTGAGTGAGCCTAAACAAATTTGGCTCAGTCGAGATGAACCAAAATGATTACAAAAGAAGAATGTTAGGCTTAATCATGTGCTAGCATGATTTTTTTGAACCTAATTGGATCTAATCCAAATCAATTAAACTAGGTTAGTTCAATTGATGACATCCAAACCCAAACCATTATTTGTGTGATCTAGTTAGGTTCAGTTTTGTATGGTAATAAGACATGTCGCATTCTTTATCATTGGTATCATCGAAACACCTTTTGATGGATCAGAACTTTTCTGATTCATATAATTAGAATGATCGATCATCTTAATCATTCTAATTGCTCCCAAAATCGATCAATGACACCTAGTAGTATGTGGTGGCAACCCATCAGAATCAAAAGCAAATCTCTCGGTGCAGCTACCTGTGTGATTGGGTTCTTCTATCTTGAGCCTTGATAAGATTAGGGTTAAGGTGAACTCATCAAATCCAATATCTATCATATGAATTAATCATTCGATTCGAGTCTAATGTAAAACTCTGATAGAAACTCTTTCTATTATCTTCACTCTGCTATAGCCATGGGTTTAAGGACTCAATCTCATGATTATCATAGGACTGCTCCTCATCTATCGAGGTAGATACATCTCCTATTGGTGCAATCCAATTCCTATAATAAACATGCTATAGCCAACATACACCTCAAAATTTTAAATGGCTAGGAGATTGAGTTATAGTATATTCAAACTATAACACTCTCAAGGTAAACTGCCGATGCACCTTAGGTCAAAGAACCAGACATAGCACTGCAACATCTAGTTAGTCATCGATGAGAAGGTAGACTTTCTTATGATCGCTCGAGATGATCATGCTCAGTGCCCTCATTCTCTATTGAGTATCTATATTCTCGCTCTGATATCTCCACACCATAGACTCAAGATACATCTATCCTAAGAAAGTAATCGTACACTAACCTTCCAGATCGATCATCATTCTTGTGTTGATCCTACGGTCGGGAGCTATTTATGAGTTAATTATGAAAATTCATGTCTCAAATTTTTAACTCTTGAAAATATGAATTATCATTACCATTAACTCAAAGGATTTATCATAGATACTTTAAATACACACGGTGATAGAAAATAATTCTTTTATTAATTTATAGTCAAAATTACAAAATTACTCTTAGAAGTGTATTACAAGTGTTTAGCCAACCTGGCTTCTAAGGCACACATCTAACACTACATTATACTAGCTGCCATGAGTGATGAGTTCAGTCATAGATTTGAGATGGCTCAGCCAAAAGATATGCTTTAAGTGTTGGAGAATTCCTTTGGCACATCCGATGACGTTCAAAGGCACAAGACTAGTTATGCCATCTTCAACACCAGGATGCGGGATGGTGCCTCCATCACTGATCATGTGTTATATATGATCAAGCTAATAGAACGATTGAGCAAGCTCAACTTTTTTTTGCATAAATAGCATGAGAACGATGCAATACTGAACTCGCTGCCCAAGTCCTATCTTCCATTTTTCACTCATTATAGAATGACAAAGCCTAAAGTTAACTACCACGGGTTACTAGGGTTGCTTCAGAACTTTGAGAATGATCACCAACTCTACAAGGAGTCGATGAATTTAGTGGGAGGTTTGTCTTCTAGTTCTCGATCTTTTAGGAAGGGAGAGAAGAACAACAGGAAGAAAGCAAAGAAGGTGCAAGTTTAGGCTGGGACATCTATGCAGGACCGGACTACGAGGATAAAGTTCAATAAGAGTCAAGCCGAATGCTTCTTTTACAAGAAGTAGGGGCATTGAAAGAAGAACTATCCTTAGTACATTGCCTCTCTGGACCCGAACAGGTAGAGAAAGAAGCAAGCTATTGCTGAGCAAGATATTTATATGATAACTTCTTGCAATTTTTTTATTTATGATGTTACTGATTGGGTATTGCATATCGGTATCCCTTACCATATTTGCATTTCATTGCAGGGATTAAAGGATAGTAGGAGTTCGAGCAAGGCGAAAGATTCTTGAATGTTGGAGATGGAAGACCAGTTCCAGTTCTAACTTTAGGGATCCTAAATCTTATATTTAAGTTTCATATCATTGTTCTTAGTGATTATCATTTCTATCTCAATTTCTTTTTGAATGTTATTTTTGTAGGCCTTCTGGCCAAAAATGATTATGAAATTTCAATAAAGTGTTAGATGTATGCCCTAGAAGCCAGATTGGCTATCACTTGTAATACACTTATAAGGGCAATTTTATAATTTTGGCTATAAATTAATAAATAAGTTATCTTCGATCATAGTGTGTATTTAAAAGTGTTTGTGATACATCCTTTGAGTTAATGGTAACGATAATTCATATTTTCAAGTGTTGAAAATTTAAGACATGAATTTTCATAATTAACTCATAAACTGCTTTCGATTGTAGGATCATCATGAGGATGGTGATCGATCTGAAAGATTAGTATACAATCGCTTTCTTAGGATAGATGTATCTTGAGTCTATTGTGTGGAGACATTGGAGTGAGAGTATAGGTACTCTTTAGAGAGTGAGGGCACTGAGCATGACCACCTCGAGTAGTCATAAGAAAGTCTACCTTCTCATCGATGACTGACTTGATGTTGCAGTGATGTATCTGGTTCTTTGACCTGAGGTGCATCGATAGTTCATCTTGAGGGTGTTATAGTTTGACTACACCATAACTCGATCTCCTAGTCATTTAAAATCTTAAGGTGTATGTTGGTTATAGGATGTTCATTATAGGAATTGGATTGCACCAATAGAGGATCTATCTACCTCGGTAGATAAGGAGTATCCCTATGATAATCATGAGATTGAGTTCATAAGCCCATGGCCATGGCAAAGTGAAGATGGAAAGAGTTTCTATTAAGATTTCACATTGGACTCGAATCGAATAATTAATTCATATGATGGACATTGGGTTTGATAACTTCACCTTAACCCTAATTCTATCGAGACTCAACATAGAAGAACCCAATCATACAGATAACTGTACTGAGAGGATCGCTTTCAGTTCTGATGGGTTGCCATCATATACAACTAGGTATCACTAGTAAATTTTGGGAGCAATTAAGATGATTTTGATGATCAAACATTCTAATTATATAAATCAAAAAAGTTCTGATCCATCGAAAGGTATTTTGATGATGTCGATGATAGAGATCGCAACATGTCTCATTACTGAAGGAAAATCCTGATTTTCCGGATTAGGTTCGCTCAGATCTGATCGGATCAAGAGATATATTTCAAAAATTTTTCTCTTTGATCCTAATTAGATCTAGGATATTTCAGATTTGATTCTTATTATTCTAATAATAAAAATAAAATCTAAATAAATTAAATCAAATTTAATGTACCTTAATGTTGGGTAATCCTATTATCCATTGATGATCCTATATGCAGCGGAAGGTTTTGAATCTAGCCATGCAAGTGCCTGACCTCTATCGATATCTACTCAGACTGGATCTAGAGATCCTCTTCTTCTCTATCACATCTCCAAAAATTAGATCTGGATCTGATCTGGAGGATCTTCAAAACACCTTTCGAAGATCAGCTGTTGTTCTTTGCAGCAGCGTAGCCTTCTAGCTTTCAGTTGTCTTTCTCTTGTCTAGATTGCACCAACCAAGAATTCAAACCTCTTTGGATGTGAAGAGGAGAGGGAGAAGGTGGATTTGGCATGGAGGAAGAGGGGAGAGGAGGCCTTGGGGCGTGGGATTCTCTAATTTAGATCCTTTTTTGAGTTGGGTGCAGGATCTTATTTATAGACTATCTGTGATCCAACTCCTCTTATTCCCAACCAATCACAACCCTTTGTGAAATCAGATCTAAATCTGATTGATGGAAATAGAGTCCCCTAGACTACTCCTTAGATGGTGCCTAAGACTAGTCAAAGTTTATTCTTAGGAGAACTCTAATCAAAATCCAAAAAGGAGATGGAGTCCCTATCCAACAGGGACTCCTGGGCGCCTCCAGCTTGGGCACATGCCAAGGGTGGCGTGCGCCCTCCTCCTTACTAGGTTCAGGCAGGAGGACAGGCCTCCACCAACTCTCCAATAGGTGCGTGACATGTGGATAGAAGTCAAAGTGTCAATGGTCAATATTTGACCAATCAAAGGTCAACTTTTGACCAAAGTCAAAAGATGAGAAATGGTAGGTGACCAAAAATGGCAGGTATTGTCTTACAAAATAAGACAACCCTTTTTTGATCTGGACAGACTCCAATCAGATCAGGTGAAGGCCTCTGAATGAGCACAAACTTCTTTGGCTCAGTTAGGACAACTATTTATGATAGTAAAAGAAGAACGTTAGGTTCAATCGAGTGCTAGCACGATTTTCTTGAACCTAATTGAATCTCATTCAGATCAATTGAACTAGATCAGTTCAATTGATGATCACCAGATTCAAACCCTTATTTGTGTGACCCAGTTAGGTTCAGTTCTGTATGGTAATGGGATATGTCATGATCTCTATCATTGGCATCATCGAAACTCCTTTCGATGGATCAGAACTCTTCTGATTCGAACAGCTAGAATGATCGATCATCTAAATCATTCTAATTGCTCCTCAAAATCCACCAGTGACACCTAGCAGTATATGGTGGTAACCCATCAGAGCTGAATACGAACCTCTTGGTGCAGCTACCTGTGTGATTAAGTTCTTCTATCTTGAGTCCTGATCAGATTAAGGTTAAGGTAAACTCGTCAAACCCTAGTTTCTATCATATGATGTAATCATTCAATTCAGGTCCAATGTGAAAAGCTAAATAGAAACTCTTTCTATTATTTCACTCTGCCATGGCCATGGACTTCTGGACTTGATTCTTATGATCATCATAGGGCTACTCCTCTACCACCGAGGTAGATAGACTCCATCTTGATGCAATCCAGTTCCTACAATGAATATGTCATAGCCAACATACACCTCAGGATTTCGTATCGCTAGGAGACCGAGTAATAGTGTAGTCAAACTATAACACCCTCAAGGTGAACTACCGATGCACCTCAGGTCAGAACCAGACACACCACTACAGCATCGAGTCAATCATTGACGAGAAGGTAGACTTCCTAATGACTACTCGAGGTGGTCTTAGTGCCCTCGTTCTCTAACGAGTACCTATACTCTCGCTCCGGTGTATCCACACCATAGACTTAAGACTCATCTACTAAAGAGAAGTGATTGTACACCAACCTTCTGGATCAATCACCATCCTCATGATGATCCTATGGTCGGGAGCATTTTATGAGTTAATAATGATTATTCATGTCTTAAATTTTCAACTCTTGAAAATATGAATTATCATTATCATTAACTCAAAGGATGTATCATAGACACTAAATACACATATATGATAGAAAATAACATATTTTATTAATTATAGTCATAATTATAATTTTGCCCCTAGAAGTGTATTACAAGTGTCAGCCAATTCTGGCTTCTAGGGCACATATATCTAACAATCTTCCACTTGTCCTAAAGCTAATTGGCTACAAGTCTAAGTCCCATCTTCTCAAGGTGGGCTTCGATCTTTTGTTGTCCCAACGGCTTTATACGTGAGTCTGCCACATTATCTGTAGAGTCAACTCTCTTGACCTCGACGTAATCCTTCTCGAGGTAATCGCGGATGAGGTGGTATCGCCGCTCAATGTGCTTAGACTTCTGGTGAGACCTCGACTCCTTAGCAAGGGCTATGGTGCCATTGTTGTCGTAGTATAGAGGAATGGCATCTGATGGCATTACTCTGATTTCTGTCGCAAACTTCTTGTACCAGAATGCTTCCTTTGCAGCTTCTGATGCAGCGATATATTCTGCTTCTATGGTGGAATCTGCTATCACATTTTGCTTGGAACTCTTCCAACTGACAACACCACCATTGCACACAAACAGACTCCCAGATGTCAACTTTCGATCATCTATATCGGACATGAAATTCGAGTTTGTGTATCCTTGGACTTGGAGTTCTTCGTTACCAAAGATCAACATCATATCCTTAGTTCTTCTCAAGTACTTAAGGATATATTTCATAGAAGTTCAGTATTCTTTATCTGGATTTGACTGATATCTGCTTGTGACACTCACAGCATAGGCTATATCAGGTCGTGTACATAGCATGGCATACATGAGGCTCCCTATTGCAGAAGCATAAGGGATCTTGCTCATGCATTCTATTTCCTCAGGTGTGCTAGGGCACATCTTCTTGGAAAGATGAATACCATATCTGAAGGGTATTAATCCCCTCTTAGAGTTTTCCATACTAAACCTCTTTAGTACTTCCTCTATGTACATTTTCTGTGAAAGTCCAAGCATCCTATTCGGTCTATCTCTATAGACCTTAATTCCTAGAATAAAGGATGCTTCACCTGGGTCTTTGATGGAGAATTCCTTGGACAACCATAATTTGACTGTCGTCATCGTGGGAACATCATTCCCAATAAGAAGGATGTCATCCACGTACAATATGAGGAAGACAACAGCGCTCCCACTGACCTTTTTGAAGACACACGGTTCCTCATCATTTTTGATGAAACCAAACATTTTGATCACATCATTGAAATGAGTGTTCCAGCTCCGAGATGCTTGCTTAAGTCCATATATGGATCTTTGCAGCTTGCAAAACTTGTGATCAGTATCACTGGATGTGAAACCTAGTGGCTGTTCCATATAGATATCTTCCTCAAGATATCCATTTAAGAATGCTGCTTTCACATCCATTTGCCATATTTCATAATCAAAATAAACTACAACGGCAAGCAATGTGCGGATGGATATTAGCATAGCCACTGGTGAAAAAATATCCTGATAGTCAATGCCTTCGCATTGAATATAACCTTTCACCACTAGTCTAGCCTTGAATGTCTCCACATTCCCATCTGCACCAATATTTCTCTTGAAGATCCATTTACACCCAATAGGTACTATTCTTATGGTGGATCTACCAAGGTCCAGACTTGGTTTGAGTGCATCGAGTCAATTTTTGACTGCATTGCCTCTAGCCATTTCTCAGAGTCAATATCTGATATCACCTCATTGTAGGTTTTGGGATCATCACCATGAGCACCATTACCTATGAGGAACATTTTCTCTACGTCCTCTGAAATAATACCTAAGTATCTTTCAGGGGGACAGAAAACTCTTTCCGATCTACAGGATGGAGGAGGTAGTGTTCTTATTGGCTCAACTTGATTTGGTTCCAATTGGTCCTTAGCTCGTTGTTCTTGTGAGACTTTCTCATCAAGCTTAATCTGCTTTCTGATGCCGAATTTTTGAATAAACTATTTTTCAAGAAAGATGGCATGTCGACTCACAATCACATTGTGGTCTTCTGGAATGTAGAAATAGTATCCTAATGACTCTTTAGGATATCCTATGAATCGAGCTCTGAAGGACCTAAACTCTAACTTGTCCGCTTGTTATCTTTTAATATGAGCCGGACAACCCCAAATTCTGAGATGACTCAGACTTGGTTTCTTACCATGCCATATCTCATATGGTGTGGTAGGAACGATCTTAGAGGGAACCCTATTCAGTTGATAAATTGAAGTTAACAATGAATGTCTCCAAAGAAAATCAGGGAGGTCTGTGAAGCTCATCATGGATCGAACCATATCCAATAGGGACCGATTTCTCCATTCTAAAGTCCCGTTGAGTTGAGGTGTTCCTGGTGGAGTCCATTTAGAGGCTATGCCATTTTCCTTGAGATAGTCTAGGAATTTTCGACTAAGGTATTCACCTCCTCGATCCGATCGAAGAACCTTAATGGGTTTTTTAGTTTATTTTTCTGCTTCATGTCTGAATTCTTTAAACTTTTCAAAAGCTTCAGACTTATGTCTCATAAGATATACATATCCATACCTAGACAGATCATCGGTAAAGGTAATGAAGTAGACAAAATTGCCTCTAACCGGCACATCAAATAGGCCACACACATCAGTATGTACTAGGGTAAGGAGATCTGTGGCCCTTTCCCCATGTCCCATAAAAGGGAGTTTGGTCATTTTGCCTTGAAGATAAGATTCACAAGTTGGATATGACTCGAAAGTCAATGGACTCAATAGCCCATTTTTCTCCAATTTATTGATCCTATCTTCTGTTATATGACCTAGTCTCAGGTGCCATAGATACCTATCATTTGGACTATCCCTAGGTCATTTGGCATTCATGTTTTGCTCGATAGTTAGAATAGGTACATCAATATGTAGCTGATAAAGACCATTAATAAGGAAACCATTTGCAATTTTATTTCTTTCATAAAGAATGTTACAATGGTCCTTAAAGAAGGTAATCACATAGCCTTCTAGTGTTAAGCATGAAATAGAAATCAAATTTCTACTAGCTGCAGGCACATAATAACAGTCTTTCAAAACTAAGTCTAAACCAGATGGTAATCGAAGAGGGTATGTTCCCACCACCACTGCAGCAACTCTTGCTCCATTATCGACGCATAGGATCATATCTCCATCCCTCAGCCTCCTGTTATCCTCAAGATCCTGCATGAAAGTGCACAGATGAGCACTAGAACCAGAGTCAAGCACCCAACTGGATGCAGAAGAAATCGTAAGGTTAGACTCAATAATGAGCATACCTCCAAAAGGACCTTCCTTCTTGTTCTTCAGGGTGGCCAGGTAAGTAAGGTAGTTCCGCTTTTAGTGGCCATCGCTAATGCAATGAAAACATTTTTCTCTGGCAGCGGCTTTCATCTTTGGCTCTGCCTTCTTCTTCTTTGCTCCTTCCACCTTTTGCTTTTTTACAGACTTCCTTTTCTTTCTATAAGACTTTTTTTGGAAGAAGTCCATTCCATAGCAAGAACTGAGCCTTTAGAACCTTTCGTAGAAAGCTCAACGGTGACCAGCATGTTCATTAGTTCGGCCAAGGAATTTTGAAGTTTATGCATGTGGTAATTCATGATGAATTGCCCATATGCATCAGTCAAGGATTGCAGAATAATATCATTCTGTAGATCCAAGTCTAGTTTCACACCAAGCTTCTTAAGCTCTTCCATGTCCTTGATCATCGTCAGATAGTGATCTTGAACTGACTGCCTATCACGCATCTTAGCCTTAAAAAGTCATTTCGTGACTTGATACTTGGCTGTGCGACTCTGTTCACCAAACATCTCCTGCAGGTGAGCCAACATTTGGCGAGCAGTCTCGATATCTTCATGTTAGCGCTGGAGCTCATCAGACATCGAGCCCAACATAAAATATCTGGCTTTATTATCTTCGTCTATCCACTTTTTCAGAGATGCTCTCTGTTCAGTGGATGGATGAGCTGGTAAGGTGGGAGGGTCCTGGTCCAAAATATGGGTTAACCTTTTGGAACTCAAAACTATTTTATAGTTCCTGAGCCAATCTTTATAATTGGATTCGGTCAGTCTATGTATGTCCAGGATACATGCTAATGGATTGGACGCAGACATTTTTCTTCAGAGAGTTAAAGATTCTAGTTAGATACTGTAATTATGACTTGACCAATATGTTTAGAGATTTTATTTTTAAACAAATTAGCTTCCACTATTTTTTCGGATCCTTACACTCCCTCTGTAGAGATGCAAAAATCTCTACGATTAATGATTTCTAGTGGGTGGTGCGGCCTCACCAACTGACTCATCACCTCACCTAACAGTTATTGGTGATGGGTTAGCCAATGAGTGAACAACTCTTGCTCAATAATTCTCTAATCATGTTGCACCCAAACTTGATCTCTAATTCATGAAGCTCACCGTATCCGAAATATTGATCCACTCCTTAGTTAAGTCAGACCCACCATTTGCACAGACTGAATTCCTAATTGAGTCTCTCACCATATTCAGAATATTGAGCCCAACTCATCCTCCAGCCCATAGCATCCAATTTTTAATAGACATGGTTGCGTCTTCCCGGTGCAACTGAGCCACTATGTCCAACCGAGAACAATCAACCCTGGGAAGGGCCCGCACATCTACAATGGTGGAAGACCTCAGACTTAACCTTTTCTTAGGGAGAATTGATTCAGGTCTCATTAAACTAGACTTATCATTATCATAACAATTATGACTAACTTAGTGGCATGGGTTAGCTCAGATTATTGACCACCTCAGATCAGAACTGTGTCAATAGATATGGCCAGGTAAGTGAGATCAGTGGAAGAAATATGCCATTAACTCGTACAAGAATGCATTCAGGTCGAGTAGCATCCAATTAAAAACCAATCGATCGTATGTGCCAAACTTACCTTAGACACTAAATTGTTGAGCCAGAACCAATGGGGTTAGCCTACAATCCAGACTCTAACCTCTTAGCCTAATTAGGTCTTGCTTGATCGTGACTCGATCTTGACCCAGACTTAATCCTATTAGGCTGGTCAATTTAAGCATTGTTGATCCCATCTAACCAACTCTTGATTTGGTTTGATCAACCGCTTAGACCTAATTGAGCTACCCAAGTCCGAACCCAGTATTATGAATATTTCATGGATCTGAAATTCTCAATTTTAGATCTAATTTATATTCCATAATCTTAATTCTTAATTAAGTAGGGGTCATAAATAAAATATGCACAATAAATCCTAAGGTTTCAGGATCTAGGATTTTGTAGAAAGTAAGTTTTAGATTTCTAATTAAGGATGAATGCGCAGCAACCCTACACATCATAAGAACACCCCATTGGATGGAAGGAGAGGGCCTTTAAACCCTTCTTCATTCTTATGACCGGACGGCCAAGAGGAATGCCTTAATCAGGAACATGCAATACTACAAAACAGTTTTAGATCTATATCATATATCTCATATACAGATTAGATCTAATCATGGCATATTTTGCATACATCTCATGTATCGAATCATGCATATTTTCATATCTAAATTATCTCATAATAATCTAAAAAATTAGATTTAAATTGATCTTATCAAAATAAACTCTAATTTAGACAACTATGTAGAACTATTCTACAACTAGTCTAGACATGCATCAATCATATCTTATATGATGTTAAAATTAAATAATTTTTATTTGCTAATTTTTAGATGTTAATATAATAATTATAATATCAAAAAATAATAAATAAATATATCTAAAATATGATTTAATTAGATTAAATCATAAACATGCAAGACTATTCTATAGAACTATTCTATTTTAGAACTAGTCATGCATATTTTCTAATTTTAGATCCAAATCATTTAATTTTAATTTTTTTTGATTTCAGATCTGATCACATCATATGTGACATCTAAAATCACTTATTTTTTAATTAGAATAAATTTAAAATTAGATCTAAACACTTTAGAACCTTGGCTCTGATACCAGTTGAAGAAAAATCCTGATTTTTCGGACCAGGTTCGTTCAGATCTGATCGGATCAAGAGATATATTTCAAAAATTTTTTTCTTTGATCCAAATTAGATATAATATGTTTCAGATTTGATTCTTATTATTCTAATAATAAAAATAAAATCTAAATAAATTAAATCAAATTTAATCTATCTTGATGTTGGGTAATCCTATTACCCATTGATGATCCTGTATGCAGCGGAAGGTTCTAGATCTAGCCACGCAAGTGCCTGGCCTCTACCAGTATCCACTCAAGCTGGATCTAGAGATCCTCTTCTTCTCTATCATGTCTCCAAAAATTAGATCTGGATCTGATCTGGTGGATCTTCAAAATACCTTTCAAAGATCAACTATCGTCCTTTGCAGCAGCGCAGCCTTCTAGCTTTCAGTCGCCTTTCTCTCATCTGGATTGCACCAACCAAGAATCCAAACCTCTTTGGATGTGGAGAGGAGAGGGAGAAGGTGGATTTGGCATGGAGGAAGAGGGGAGAGGAGGCCTTGGGGCATGGGATTCTCTAATTCAGATCCTTCTTTGAGTTGGGCGTAGGGTCTTATTTATAGACTATCATGATCCAACTCCTCTTCTTTCCAACCAATCACAACCCTTTGTGAAATCAAATCTAAATCTGATTGGTTGGAATAGAGTCCCCTAGATTCCTTCTTAGATGGTGCCTAAGACCAATTAAAGTTGGTTCTTAGGAGAACTCTAATCGGAATCCAAAATGGAGATGGAGTTCCTATCCAATAGGGACTCCTGGGCGCCTCCACTCCTCCTTGCCAGGTTCTGGTAGGGAGACAGGCCCCCACTAGCTCTCCAATAGGTGAGTGACATGTGGACAGAAGTCAAAGTATCAAATGGTCAACATTTGATCAGTCAAAGGTCAACTTTTGACCAAAGTCAAAGGATGAGAAATGATAGGTGATCAAAAGTGGCAGGTATTATCTTACAAAATAAGACAACCCTTTTCTGATCTGGACAGACTCAATTCAGATTAGGTGAAGGCCTCTGAATGAGCACAAACTCCTTTGGCTCAGTCAGGACAACTATTTATGATAGTAAAAGAAGAACGTTAGATTCAATCGAGTGCTAGCACGATTTCCTTGAACCTAATTGAATATCATTTAGATCAATTGAACTAGATCAGTTCAATTGATGATCACCAGATTCAAACTCTTGTTTGTGTGACCCAGTTAGGTTCAGTTCTATATGGTAATGGGATATGTCATGATCTCTATCATTAACATCATCAAAACTCCTTTCGATGGACCAGAACTCTTTTGATTCGAATAGCTAGAATGATCGATCATCTAAATCATTCTAATTGCTCCCAAAATCCCCCAGTGATACCTAGCAGTATATGGTGGCAACCCATCAGAGCTAAATACGAGCCTCTTGGTGTAGCTACCTGTGTGATTAAGTTCTTCTATCTTGAGCCCCGATCAGATTAGGGTTAAGGTAAACTCGTCAAACCCTAGTTTCTGTCATATGATGTAATCATTCAATTCAGGTCCGATATGAAAAGCTAAATAGAAACTCTTTCTATTATTTCACTCTGCCATGGCTATGGACTTCTGGACTTGACTCTTATGATCATCATAGGGCTGCTCCTCTACCACCGAGGTAGATAGACTCCATCTTGATGCAATCCAGTTCCTACAATGAACATGTCATAGCCAACATACACCTTAGGGTTTCGTATGGCTAGAAGATCGAGTAATGGTGTAGTCAAACTATAACACCCTCAAGGTGAATTGCCGATGCACCTTAGATCAAAGAATCAGACATACCACTACAGCATCGAGTCAGTCATTGACAAGAAGGTAGACTTCCTAATGACTACTCGAGGTGGTCACGCTCAGTGCCCTCATTCTCTAACGAGTACCTGTACTCTCACTCTGGTGTCTCCACACCATAGATTTAAGACTCATCTACTAAAGAGAAGTGATTGTACACCAATCTTCCAGATTAATCACCATCCTCGAGATGATCCTATGGTCGAAAGCATTTTATGAGTTAATAATGATTATTCGTGTCTTAAATTTTTAGCTCTTGAAAATATGAATTATCATTATCATTAACTCAAAGGATGTATCATAGACACTAAATATAAATATGTGATAGAAAATAATCCATTTTATTGATTATAGTCATAATTATAATTTTGCCCCTAGAAGTGTATTACAAGTGTCAGCCAATTTTGGCTTCTAGGACACATATATCTAATAATTACCATATAGAATTGAACCTCACTAGATCACACAAATAAGAATTTGGTTTTGAATGTCATCAATTGAGCTAAGCTAGTTTGATTGATTTGGATTAGATTCAATCACGTCAATGTAATCGTGCTAGCACAGGATTGAGTCTGACTTTCTCTTTCTGAAATCTTTTTGATTCATCGCAATCGAGTCAAATTTGATTTGACCCCTTCTTATATTTTGAATAAATTTATTTTTATCTAACTGGAATAAGTCCAAATCAAATTAATTATAGAAATTAAATCCATTCATAGTCAAATTGGACTAGGATCAAAAGTTGACCTGTTTGAGAGAATTAAGGATCACCTGATCAGATACTTTTAGAAAATTTTTTAAAAATTATTTTGAATTGATTTTTGGGTATATAATAGAGCATGAGTTATTAATTGAGTGTACCAAATTTTATGATTTTTGGAGGTGTCTAGACTTAGTTATTATAGAATTTGATTTGGATTAAACTCTTAAGGGAAGAGTCCTAGGCGCAGTGGACTCTTCCTTATCTACTCATGTTTTGAATCATTTTTGATAAAAAAAATAGATGAGATCTGGTGGTTTTTCATGAAGAATAAGTTTTAGAGTCTTAATGATAAAATAAATGAGTTCTTTTGGTCAAAAAGGACTCTAAGTAAGCGTTGGACATAAAAGCCTTTCTCACATCAAAGTGCATTCAATGCAAGAAATAATTTTTTACACCCAAAGTCTACCATCCTTGATATCCCATGCCCCCTCAATATTTTCTCTTCTTCTCTTCTACAAGCCTAAAAAGTTTGGCACAAATCTAAGAAGAAGGTCCAAGGTTTTTGGCATAATATTCAGGATCTATGCGATGGTGTTTGTGTGACTGACAGGCTGCCTTCAGAAATAGTTTTGAAGATTCTTCGGATCAGATCCAGATCTAATTTTTGGAGGAAAGGTTCTTGACGAGAAGATGTACAGATCCTACCAGAGTGGATACTAGTAGATGTTAGATATGTGTTCCCTAGAAGCTAGAATTGGCTATCACTTGTAATACACATCTAAGGGCAAAATTATAATTTTGACTATAAATAATAAAATACGTTATATTTATCATAGTGTATATTCAAAAATGTCTGTGATACATCCCTTTGAGTTAATGATAATGATAGTTCATAATTTCAAGAGTTAAAAATTTAAGACATGAATTTTTATTATTAACTCATAAAATGCTTCCGACCATAGGATCATCATGAGAATGGTGATTGATCCGAAAGATTGGTGTAAGATCACTTCTTTAGGATAGATGAGTTTTGAATCTACGGTGTAGAAATACCTAAGTGAGAGTATAGGTACTCCTTAGAGAATGAGGGCACTAAGCATGACCACCTTGAGCAGTCATCAGGAAGTCTACATTCTCGTCAATGACTGGCTCAAAGCTATAGTGGTGTGTTTGGTTCTTTAACCTGAGGTGCATCGACAGTTCATCTTGAGGGTATTATAGTTTGACTACACCATAACTCGATCTTCTAGCCATTTAAAATTCTGAGGTGTATGTTGGCTATAGCATGTTCATTGTAGAAATTAGATTGCATCAATAGGGGATCTATCTACCTTGGTAGATGAGGAGTAGCCCTATGATGCTCATGAGAATCAAGTCTATAAGCCCATGGCCATGGCAGAGTGAAATAATAGAAAGAGTTTCTATTAGGATTTTCACATTGGACTTGAATCGAATGATTAATTCATATGATGAAAATTAGTGAAATAATCGAATGATTAATTCACATTGGACTTTGATCTAGATATCATCAATAGGACTAACCTAGTTTAATTGATTTGAATAAGATTCAATTAGGTTCAAGAAAATTATGCTAGCACATGATTGAGCCAGATATTCTCCTTCAACAATCATTAAAAGTTGTCTCAACTGAGCCAAATATGTTTGGGCTCACTCAAAAATCTTTACTTGGTTTGACGGAAGCTTGTCTAGGTTAGAAAAGAATTATCTTAATTTATAAGATAAATTTGAGACAACATCTGTCATTTTTCGTCACCTGCTAAATCTTATCTTTAGACTTGGTCAAATGACCTTTGACACTTAGATATCTGCCCATATGTCATGCACCCATAGGAGAGAGCTTTGACCCTTGTCCCCCAGCTAAATAGTAGAAAGGCATGGGGCACATGCCTAGGGAGGCGTGCACCTAAAGTGGATAAGGATTGGAGTCCCATACAGATGGGACTCCAGTTGCTTATTGCTTCATACTAAGGTGGCGCCAAAGAGTCTTCTTTGACCAATCTTGACACCACCTAAGAAGGTTGCTGAGGGACTCTAATCTGATTGGATTAGATGATGTCATCTTATTAATCAGATTTAAATCTGATTGCATAAAGAGCCATGATTGACCGAGATGATGTGACACTGCATGGCATAGTAGGGTCTATATAAACCCTATCTGCGCCTAGGATTCAGATCCTCTACACTTTGCCCATGCCACAAGGCTTCTCTCCCTCTCTCTCCATGCCACCTTTAGATCCTCTCTCTCCTCTCCATGCCCAAGAAGCTTTGGGCTCGAGTTTGGTGTGATCCAAGCAAGAGAAAGGCAACAAGAAAGAAGAAGCAACAATGCTGTAAGAGACAACACTTGATCTTCAAAAGATATTTTGAAGATCTTTAAGATCAGATCCAGATCTAATTTTTAGAGCATAGATAGAAAAGGAGAAGATCTCCTAATCCTACCCGAGTGGATACTGGTAGAGGTCAAACACTTGCAAGGCTATATCCAGAACCTTAAGCAAACATCGAGATCATCATAGGATAATAGGATTACTCATAACAAGGTATATTTAAATTAGATTTAATTTTTTTTTTATTTTTTTTATTTTATTAGAATGATAAAATTAGATCTAAAAAGTCTTAAATCTAATTTGAATCTATGAAAATTTTTTTTGAAATATCCCTCTTCATCAAATCAGATTTAAATGAACCTGACCCGGGAAACAGGGTTTTTCCTTCAACTGGTATCAGAGCCAGGTTCCATAATTATTTAGATCTAATTTTAATCTAATTTTGATCTGATAATTAGATAATTTTTGATATCACCTTAGATATTATTAGATCTAAAATCAAAAATTAAGAAAATTAAATAATCTAGATTTGAGATGAATGAGATGCATAACTAGACTAGGAATAGAATTATTCTATGTGTAGCTAGGATGATCATAATTTTAATTTAATTAATTATAATTTTAGATCTATTTATTTACTCTTTTTTGATATTATAAATATTATAATTAGATCTAAAATATATAAAATAAATTTATTTGATTTTATTCATATGAGATATGATAGATGCATGTTTAGATAAGTTGTAGAATAGTTCTACAAAGTTATCTAGAATAAATTTAATTTAAAATAATTAAATATAAATTTTATTTTTTAAATATTTATGAGATAATTTAGTTCTAAAAACATACATGAGATGATACATGAGATGTATGCAAAATATATTTCTAAGTTAGATCAATTTTATATATGTGATATATATGTAGATCTAATTAGTTTTGTAGATTCATCATATTTTTGATTAAAGCATTCCCCTTGATCATCCGGTCATAAGAATAAAGTAGGATTTAAAGGCCCTCTCCTCTCATTCAATGGGGTGTTCTTATGATATGTAGGGATGCTGTGCGTTCATCCTTAATTAGAAATCAAAAACTTATTTTCTGTAAAATCCTAGATTCTAAAATCCTAGAATTTTATTTACATATTTTATTTATGAACCCTATCCTTAATTAAGAATTAAGATTATAAAATATATTAGGTCTAAAATTGAGAATTTTCAAAATCTAAGATATATTCATAAAATTGGGTTTGGGCTTGGGTAGCTCAATTAGGTCTAGTGGTTGATCAAATCGAATCAAGAGTCAGTTAGATGGGATCAAGAGCACTTAAATTGACTAGCCTAAGAGGATTAAGTCTGGATCAAGGTCGAGTCACTTGAGTGATCGATCAAGTTAAGATCTAATCAGGCTCAGTGGTTAGAGTTTGGATTGTAGGCTAACTCGATTGGTTCTGGCTCAATAATTTGGTGTCTAAGGTAAGTTTGGCAGATATGATCTACTAATTTTTAATTAGGAGCTACTCAACTTGAATGCATTCTTATCGAGTTAATGGCATATCCCTTCCATCGATCTCACTTACCTGACCATATTTGTTGACTCAGTCCTGATCTGAGGTGGCTAATAATCCGAGCTAACCCATGCTACTAGGTTAGTCTTAAGTTATGGCTATGTCAAGTCATGTTTAAAGAGACCTAAATTAAATCATCCGAAGAAAAGATTAAGTCTAAGGTCTTCCACCATTGTAGATGTGCGGGTCCTTCCCAAGGTTGATTATTCTCGACTGATCACAGTGGTTCAATTGCATCAAAAAGATGCAACCATGTCTACTAGGTATTGGATGCTACGGGCTGAAGGATGAATTGGGCTCAATATTTTGGATACGATGAGAGACCCAATTAGGAATTCAATCTGTGCAAATGGTGGGTCTGACTTAACTAAGGAGTGGATCAATATTTCGGATACCATGAGATTTATGAATTAGGGACCAAGCCTGGGCGCACCATGATTAGAGAATCATTGGACAAGAGTTGTTCACTCATTGGCTAACTCATCATCAATAACTGTTAGATGAGGTGATGAGTCAGTTGGTGGGACTGCACCACCCATTAGAAATCATTAATCATGAAGATTTTTGCATCTCTACAAAGAGAGCGTAAGGATGCGAGAAAATAGTAGGATTTAATTTATTTAAAAATCAAATCCCTAAATAAATTATTCATCTTAATTACAAAATCTAACTAGAAACTTTGATTCTCTATAGAAAAAAAAAATGTCTGCATCCAACCCACAAGCCTGTATCCTGGACACCCATAAACTGACCGAATTTAATTACAAGGATTGACTCTAAAACTTTAAAATCATTTTGGATTTTGAGAAGTTAACTCATGTATTGGACTAGGATCCCCCCACCTTATCAGTCCATCCATTCGCTGAGCAGAGAGCATCTCTTGACAAATGGATGGATGAAGATAACAAAGTCAGATACTACATGTTGGGCTCGATGTCTGATGAGCTTTAGCACCAACATGAAGATATCAAGACTGTCCATCAAATGTTGGCTCACCTACAAGAGTTGTTTGGTGAACAGAGTCACACAGCCAAATATTAGATCACTAAATGACTATTTAAGACTAAAATGCATGATGAATAGTAAGTCCAAGATCATTGTCTGATGATGATCAAGGACTTGGAAGAACTTGAGAAGCTCAGAGTGAAGTTAGACCAGGATCTACAGAGTGTTATAATTCTGCAATCCTTGACTGATGCGTATGGGTAGTTCGTTATGAACTAACATATGCATAAACTTCAGAGTACTCTGGTCGAGCTTATAAATATGCTGGTTACTGCTGAGCTTTCTATGAAAGGTTCTAAAGGCTCAGTACTTGCTATAGAATAGACTTCTTCCAAGAGAAAGTCTTTTGGAAAGAAGAAGAAGTTTGTGAAAAGGCAGAAGATGGATGGTGGGAAAAGAAGGTAGAGCTGAAGAAGAAGGCCGCTGACAAAGAAAAGTATTTTCATTATAATACTAATGGCCACTGAAAGCAGAACTATCCTATATACCTGACCACCCTAAAGAATAAGAAGGAGATAGGTCCTTCTGAAGGTATGCTCGTTATTAAATCTAACCTTATGTTTTCTTCTGCATCCAATTAGGTGCTTGACTTTAGTTCTAGTGCTCATTTATGCACTTTCATGTAGGGTCTTGAGGATAGTAGGAGACTGAGGGATGGTGAGATGATCCTACGCATCGAAAATGTAGCAAGAGTTGCTGCTGTGGCCATGGAAACCTACCCTCTTCGACTACTGTCTGGCTTAGATTTAGTACTTAAGGATTATTATTATGTGCCTACGGAAAGTAGGAATTTGATTTTTGTTTCATGTTTAGCACAAGAAGGCTATGCAATTCATTTTCTTCAGGACCATTGTAATATTCTTTTTGAAAGAAATAAAATTGCAAGTGGTTTTCTCATTAACGATCTCTATCAATTATATATTGATGTATCTATCTTTAATATTGAGCAAAATATGAATGCCATAAGATCAAAATGATCCAGGGATAGTTTGAATGATAGTTATCTATGGTACCTAAGGATAGGTCATATAGCAGAAGATAGGATTAACAAATTGGAGAAAATTAGGCTATTGAGTCCGTTGACTTCCAAGTCATATCCAATTTGTGAAAAGACTAAGCTCCCTTTTATGTGACATGGGGAAAGGGCCATAGATCTACTTATCTTAGTACATACTGATGTGTGCGGCCTATTTGATGTGCCGACTAGAGGCAACTTTGTCTACTTCATAATCTTTACCAATGATTTTTCTCGGTATGGGTATGTATATCTTATGAGATACAAGTCTGAAGCTTTTGAAAAGTTCAAGAAATTCAGACATGAAGTCAAAAAGCAAACTAGAAAACCCATTAAGGTTCTTCGATTAGATTGAGAAGGTGAATACCTTAGTCGGGAGTTCCTAGACTATCTCAAGCAAAATCGTATAATCTCTCAATGGACTCCACCTAGAATAATTCAACTCAATGGAGTTTCAGAATGGAGGAACTGGACCCTATTAGATATGGTCCGATCCATGATGAGCTTCATAGACCTTTTTGATTTTTTTTGGGGTCATAGTCTATTAACTGCTATATGTTTACTGAATAGGGTTCCCTCTAAAACCGTTCTTAGCACACTGTATGAGATATGATCCGATCCATGATGAGCTTCACAGACCTTTCTGATTTTTTTTGAAGACATAGTTTATTAACTACTATATTTTACTGAATAGGATTTTCTCTAAAATCGTTCCTACCATACTGTATGAGATATGGTATGGTAAGAAACCAAGTCGGAGTCATCTCAGAATTTGGGGTTGTCTGGCTCATGCCAAAAGACAATAAGTGGATATGTTAGATTTTAGGTCCTTTAGAGCTTGATTTATAGGATATTCTAAAGAGTCATTAGGATATTATTTCTATATTTCAGAAGATCAAAATGTGATTGTGAGTCGGCATGCTATCTTTCTTGAAAAATAGTTTATTCAAGATAGCGGCATTGAAAAGCAAATCAAGCTTGAGGAGAAAGTCTCACAAGAGCAACGAGCTAAGGATCCTATGGAACTAAATCAGGTTGAGCCAATACAATCACTACCTCCTCCACCTCATAGATCGAAAAGGATTTTTCATCCCCCTAAGAGGTACCTAGGTACTATCTCAGAGGAAGTAGAGAAAATGTTCCTCGTAGGTAATGGGGTTCTTGGTGATGATCCTAAAACTTATGACGAGGCAATATTAGATATTGACTCTGAAAAATGGTTAGAGGCAATGAAGTCAGAAATTGACTCAATGCACTCAAACCAAGTCTGGACCATGGTAAATCCACTAGAAGGTATAGTACCTATTGGGTATAAATTGATCTACAAGAGAAAGATTGGTACAGTTGGGAATGTAGAGACATTCAAAGCTAGAGTAGTGGCAAAAGGATATAGTTAGCATGAAGGCATTGACTATCAGGATACCTTCTCGCCAGTAGCTATGCTAAAGTCCATCCATACATTGCTTGCTATTGCAGCCTATTTCAATTATGAAATATGGCAAATGGACATGAAAATGGCATTCTTGAATGGATACCTTGAGGAAGATATCTATATGGAATAGCCGCTAGGTTTCACATCCAGCGATGCTGATCACAAAGTATGCAAGCTGCAAAGACCCATATATGGACTTAAGCAAGCATCTCAGAGCTAGAATACTCGATTTAATGATGTGATCAAATTATTTGGTTTCATCAAAAATTAGGAGGAACCATGTATCTTCAAAAAGATCAGTGGGAGCGCTATTGTCTTTCTCGTTCTGTACATGGATGATATCCTCCTTATTGAGAATGATATTCCCATATTGACCATAGTTAAAATGTGGTTATCTAAAGAATTCTCCATGAAAGACCTAGGAGAAGCATCCTTCATTTTAGGAATTAAAGTCTATAGAGGTAGACCGAATAGGATGCTAGGTTTTTCACAGAAGATGTACATAGAGGAAGTGCTAAAAAGGTTTAGCATGGAAAACTCCAAGAGGGGTTTGGTACCCCTTAGACATGGCATTCATCTCTCCAAAAAGATGTGCCCTAGTACACCTGAGAAGATAGAACGCATGAGCAAAATCCCTTAGGCTTCAGCAATAGGGAGCCTCATGTATGCCATGTTATGTACACGACCTGATATAGCCTATGCTGTGTGTGTCATGAGCAGATATCAATCAAATCCAAGTGAAGAACACTGGACTTCTGTGAAATGTATCCTTAAGTACTTGAGAAGAACAAAGGATATGTTGTTGATTTTTGGTAATGGAGAACTCCAAGTCCAAGGGTATACAAGCTCCAATTTTATGACCGATATAGATAATCGAAAGTTGACATCTAGAA
This sequence comes from Cocos nucifera, assembly GCA_006176705.1. NCBI lineage: Eukaryota > Viridiplantae > Streptophyta > Magnoliopsida > Arecales > Arecaceae > Cocos > Cocos nucifera. Next base: position 39,872 of record QRFJ01002656.1, read on the forward strand.
GTCTGTTTATATGTAATGGTGGTGCTGTCAGTTGGAAGAGTTGTAATGGTGGTGCTGTTAGTTGGAAGAGTTCCAAGCAGACAGTGATAGCAAATTTCACCATGGAAGTAGAATACATCGTAGCATCAGAAGCTATGAAAGAGGCATTCTAGTACAAAGAATTTACCATAGAAATTGGAGTGATGCCATCAGATGCCATTCCTTTGTACTACGATAACAATGGTGCCATATCCCTTGCTAAGGAGCTGAGGTCTCACCAAAAATTCAAGCACATCGAGCGGTGATACCACCTTATCCCTGATTAGCTCAAGAAGGGTTATGTCGAGGTCAAGAGAGTTAACTCCATAGATAATGCGATAGACCCACACACAAAGTCGTTGGGCCAGTAGAAGATCGAAACCTACCTTAAGAAGATGGGACATAGATTTGTAGCCAATTGACTTTAGGTCAAGTGGAAGTTTGTTAGATATGTGTGCACTAGAAGCCAGAATTGGATAACACTTGTAATACACATCTAAGGGCAAAATTATAATTTTCAGTATAAATAATAAAATAGGTTATTTTCTATCACAATGCATATTTGAAAGTGTCTGTGACACATTCCTTTGAGTTAATGGTAATGATAGTTCATATTTTCAAAAGCTAAAAATTTAAGACATAAATTTTTATTATTAAGTCATAAAATGCTCCCGACCGTACGATCATCATGAGGATTGTGATTGATTCAGAAGGTTGGTGTACGATCATTTCTTTAGGATAGATGAGTCTTGAGTCTATGTTGTAGAGACATTGAAGCGGAAGTATAGGTACTCGTTAGAGAACGAGGGCACTGAGCGTGACCACCTTGAGCAGTCATAAGGAAGTCTACCTTCTCATCAATGACTGGCTTGAAGCTGCAGTGGTGTGTTCGATTCTTTGACTTAAGGTGTATTGGCAGTTCACCTTGAGGGTGTCATAGTTTGACTACACAATAACTCAATCTCCTAGCCATTCGAAACCCTGAGGTGTATGTTGGCTATAGCATGTTCATTATAGGAATTGGATTGCACCAATAGGGGATTTATCTACCTCGGTAGATGAGGAGCAGCTCTATGATGATCATGAGAATCAAGTCCATAAGCCCATGGCCATGGTAGAGTAAAATAATAGAAAGAGTTTCTATTAGGATTTTCACAATGGACTTGAATCAAATGATTAATTCATATGACAGAAATTAGGGTTTGACGACATCACCTTAACCCTTATCCAATCAGGGCTCAAGATGGAGGAACTTAATCACACAGGTAACTACACTGAGAGGTTCATTTTAAGTTCTGATGGGTTGCCACCATATGTTTCTAGGTGTCACTGGTGAATTTTGGGAGCAACTAGAATGATTTGGATGATTGATCATACTAGTTGTCTGAATTAGAAAAGTTTTGATCCATCGAAAGGTGTTTCAATGATGTTGATGATAGAGATCATGACATATCCCATTACCATATAAAATTGAACCTAACTAGATCATACAAACAAGGGTTTGGATCTAGATATCATCAATAGGACTAACCCAGTTCAATTGTTATGAATAAGATTCAATTAGGTTCAAGAAAATCATGCTAGCACACGATTGAGCCTGATATTCTTTTTCAACAATCATTAAAAGTTATCTCGACTGAGCCAAATGTGTTTGGGCTTACTCAAAAATCTTTACTTGATCTGATTGGAGCTTGTCCAGATCAAAAAAGGATTGTCTTAATTTATAAGATAAATTTGAGATAACACCTATCATTTTCCATTACCTGCTAAATCTTGTCTTTGGACTTGGTCAAATGTTGACCTTTAACACTTAGACATCTGCCCATGTATCATGCACCCATAGAAGAGAGCTTTGACCTTTGTCCCTTTGCTAAATAGCAAAAAGGCAAGGGGCACACACCTAGGGAGGCATGCCCCCAAAGTGGATAAGGATTGGAGTTCGATATAGATGGGACTCCAATTACTTATTGCTTCATACTAAGGTGGTGCCAAAGAGTCTTCTTTGACCAGTCTTGGCGCCACCTAAGGAGGTTTGTGAGGGACTTTTATCTGATTAGATCAGATGATGTCATCCCACCATTCAGATTTAGATCTGATTGCATAAAGAGCCATAATTGGTCGGGATGATGTGGCACTACATGGCGCAGTAGGATCTATATAAATCCTGTCTGTGTGTAAGATTCAGATCCTCTATCCTTTGCCCACACCAAAAGACTTCTCTCCCTTCCTCTCCACACCATCTTCAGATCCTCTCTCTCCTCTCCATGCCCAAGAAGCTTTGGGCTCAAGTTTGGTGTGATCCGAGCAAGAGAAAGGCGACAAGAAAGAAGAAGGCAGCATTACTGTAACAGACAACATTCAATCTTCAAAAGGTGTTTTGAAGATCTTCAAGATCAGATCTACATCTGATTTTTGGAGCATCGATAGAGAAGGAGAAGATCTCTAGATCCTATCCAAGTGGATACCGATAGAGGTCAAGTGCTTGCGTGGCTATATCTAGAACCTTAGGCAAACATCAGAATCATCATAGGATAATAGGATTACCCATAACAAGGTACATTTAAATTAGATTTAATTTTTTTTATTTTATTTTATTAGATTAATAAAATCAGATCTGAAGAGTCTTAGATCTGATTTGGATCTAAGAGAAAAATTTTTGAAATATCCTTCTTGATCAAATCAGATCTAAACGAACCTGACCCAGGAAATAAGATTTTTCCTTCAGTAGAGGCCAAGCACATGTGTGGCTCCTTCCAATCAGGTACTTTAAATTAGATTATCAAATCAGATACTTTAAATTAAATCTAACTTAATTTTAATTTTTAATTTTTAATATTAGATCATCATGATTAGATCTAAAAACTCTTAGATCTGACCGAATTATTTAGCAATTTTTGAAAAAATCTTCCTCAGATCTGCACGATCCAATAATGGAAAATAGTATTTTTTCTTCAACTGATATCAGAGCTGCATTAGTAGTTCTTTAGATCTACCTTAGATCTAATTTTATTTTTATTTATGATTTGATATTAAAAGATTTTAGATGTCATATCAGATATGATTAGATCTGAAATTAAAAAATTATAAATTAATAATTTAGATCTAATATGTATGAGATGCATGACTAGACTAGGTATAGAATAGTTCTATGTATAGTCTAGTATGATCATGTATTTAATTTAATTAAACATGATTTTAGATCTATTTAATTTTTATTTTTTTGATGTTATAATTATTGTAATTAGATCTAAAAATAGAAAATAAAGTTTTTAATTTTTTATTTATCCATATGAGATATGAAAGATGCATGCTTAGACTAGTCATAGAATAGTTCTATAAGATGTCTAAAATAGTTTTAATTTTGATATGATGAAATTTAAAATTTTATTTTTTAGATTTAATATGGGATATTTTAGATCTAAAAGTATGCATATTGATGATACATGAGATGTATGCAAGACATGTATTAGTTAGATCTTTTTGTATGTGAAATATGATCTAACTAGTTTTGTAGTAAAAAATTATATTTTTGATTAAGAAGTTTTTCATGGCCGTCCGATCATAAGAATAAAGTAGGATTTAAAGGCACTCTCCTCTCATTTGATGGGATGTTCTTATGGCATATAGGGGTGCTGCGCGTTCGTCCCTAATCAGAAATCAGAACTTATTTTTCTGCAAAACCCTAGATCCTAAAATTCTAGGATTTCTATTACATATTTTATTCATGAATCTAAAAGTTAATTAAAAATTAAGATTATGAAATTAATTTGATCTAAAATTATAAATTTTTAGATCTAAGTCATATTCATAAAATTAGGTTCGGGCTTGGATAGCTTAATTAGGTCTAGCGGTTGATCAAACTAAATCAAGAGTTGGTTAGGTGGGATCAAAGAAAGCTTAGATTTGACCAGCCTAAGAGGATTAAGTTTGGGTTAAGATCGAAGCACATTGAGATGTGACTCAATCAAATCAAGGCCTAATTTGGCTCCCCGATTCGAGCTTGAATTGTAGGCTAACCTAATTGATTCTAATTCGATAATTTGGTGTCCAAGGTAAGTATGGCAGATACAATCGACTGGTTTTTAATTGAGAGCTACTCGATCTGAATGCATTCTTATCAAGTTAATGACATATCCCTTCCATCGGTCTCACTTACCTAGCTATTTGTATCGATCTAGTTCTTATTTGAGGTGGCTAACAATTCGAGCCAACCCATGCCACTAGATTAGTCATAATTGTTATGACTAAGTCAAGTCAAGTTTAAAGAGACCTAAATTAAATCTCTCTAAGAAAATATTAAATCTAAGGTCTTGCATCATTGTAGATGTGCGGACCCTTCTCGAAATTGATTGTTCTCGGCTGGATACAGTGATTCAGTTGCACTAAAAAGACACAACCATGTCTATTAGCCATTGGATGTTACGGGTTGGAGGATGGGTTGGGCCCAATATTCTGGACACGGTGAGGGATCCAATTAGGAATCCAATCTATGCAAATGATAGATCTGACTTAACTAAGAAGTGGATCAACATTACGGACATAGTGAGATTCATGAATTAGAGATCAAGTTAGGGTGCACCATGATTAGAGAATCATTGGATAAGAGTTATCCACTCATTGATTGATCCATCACCATTAACTGTTAGGTGAGGTGGTGAGTTAGTTGGTGGGACCGCACCACCCACAAGAAATCTATAATCGTGGAGATTTTCGCATATCTATCAAGAAGTGTAGGAATCCGAGTAAATAGTGAAAGCCTAAATTATTTAAAAATAAAATCTTTAGATAAATTATTTAATTCTAATTATAAAATCTAACTAGAAACTTTGACTCTCTATAGAAAAATATCTACGTCCAACCTACTAGCCAGCATCCTGGACACCCATAGACTGATCGAATCTAACTACAAGGATTATCTTCAAAACTTCAAAACTATTTTGGATTTTGAGAAGTTGACTCATGTATTGGAATAGAATCCTCCCATTTTACCAGCCCGTCCATCCATTGATCAGAGAGCATCTCTCGAGAAGTGGATGGATGAAGATAACAAAGTCAGGTATTACATATTGGGCTCGATGTCGATGAGCTCTAGCGCCAACATGAAGACATTAAGATTAGCCACCAAATGTTGGCTCACCTGCAAGAGTTGTTTGGTGAATAGAGTCGCTCAGCCAAATATCAAATCACTAAAAGATGTTTTAAGGCTTAAATGCATGATAGGCATTTAGTCCAAGATCATTGTTTGATGATGATCGAGGACTTAGAAGAGCTTAAGAAGTTCGGTGTCAAGTTAGATCAGGATCTACAGACTAACATAATTCTATAGTCCTTGACTGATGCGTATGGGTAGTTCATCATGAACTACCATATGCATAAATTTCACAATATCTTAGCTGAACTTATGAATATGCTGGTTACTGCTGAGCTTTCTATGAAAAATTCTAAAGCCTCAGTACTTGCTGTAGAGCAGACTTCTTCTAAGAAAAAGTCTTTTGAGAAGAAGAAGAAGTCCGTGAAGAAGCAGAAGGTGAATGATCGAAAGAGGAAGAAGGCAGAGTCGAAGAAAAAGGCCACTGATAAAGAAAAATATTTGTATTATAACTCTGATTGCTATTGAAAGCGGAGCTACCCTCTTTACCTAGCCAGCCTGAAGAACAAGAAGGAGGTAGGTCCTTCTAGAGGTATGCTCATTATAGAATCTAATGTTATGATTTCTTTTGCATCTAGTTGGGTGCTTGACTTTGGTTCTAGTGCTCACTTATGCACTTCTATGTAGGATCTTGAGGATAGTAGGAGGCTGAGGGATGGTGAAATGATCCTACATGTCGAAAATAGAACAATAGTTGCTATTATGGTCATGGAAACCTATCCTCTATGATTACCATTAGGATTAAACTTAGTACGTAGGGACTATTTTTTATCTGCCTACAGCAAGCAAAAATTTGATTTCTATTTCATGTTTAATATAAGAAGGCTATGTAATTAGTTTTCTTAAGGATCATTGCAATATTTTTTATGAAAAAAATAAAATTGTAAGTGATTTCCTTATAAATGATCTCTATCAGTTACATATTGATGTTTCTATTTTTAATATCGAGCAAAACATGAATGTCATAGGATCAAAGTGACCTAGGAAAAGTCTAAATGATAGGTATCTTTGGCACCTTAGACTAGGTCATATAGCTGAAGACAGGATTAATAAATTGAAAAAATTTGGGCTACTGAGTCCATTGACTTCTGAGTCATATCCGATTTGTGAATCGTGCCTTCATGACAAAATGACCAAGCTTTCTTTTATGGGATATGGGGAAAGGGCCATAGACCTGCTTGCCCTAGTACATATTGATGTATGAGGCCCATTTGATGTGTTAGCTAGGGGCAATTACATCTACTTCATCACCTTTATCGATGATTTATCTCTGTATGGATATATATATTTGATGTGACACAAGTCTGAAACTTTTGAAAAGTTCAAAAAATTCAGACTCGAAGTAGAAAAATAAATAGAAAAACTCATTAAGATTCTTCGATTAGATCGAAAAGGCGTATACCTTAGTTAGAAATTCCTACACTATCTTAAGGACAATGGCATAGTATCATAATGGACTCCATCTAGAATGCCTCAACTCATCAAAATTTTAGAATGGTAAAATCGGACCCTATTAGATATGGTTCGATCCATGATGAGCTTCATGGACCTTCCTAAGTTTCTTTAAGGACATAGTCTGTTGACTGCTATATATCTATTGAATAGGGTTCCATCTAAAATCATTCCTACCATACCGTATGAGATATGGCATGATAAAAAATCAAGTCTGAGTCATCTCAGAATTTGGGGATGTTTGGCCCATATCAAGGGACAACTGTCAGATAAATTAGAGTCTAAGTTCTTTAGAGCTCGATTTATTGGATATCCTAAAGAATCATTAGGATATTTTTTCTATCTTTTGAAAGATCATAATATGATTATGAGTCGACATATCATCTTTCTTGAAAAATAGTTTATTCAAGATAATGGCATCGAAAGATAAATTAGGCTCGAGGAAAAAGTCTCCCAAGAGCCACGACCCAAGGAACCTATGGAATCCAATCAGATTGAGCCAGTCCAATTACTACCTCATCCACCTCGTAGATCAGAAAGAATTTTTCATCCCCCTAAAAGGTACTTAGGTACTATTTCAAAGGATGAAGCAAAAATATTCCACACAAAAAAAGAGGTTCATGGTGATGATCCCAAAATCTATGACGAGGCGATATCAGATATCTATTCGAAAAAATAGTTAGAGGCAATGAAGTCAGAAATTAACTCAATGCGCTCGAACTAAGTCTAGACCTTGATAGATCCATCTGAAGGTTTAGTACCTATTGGGTGTAAATAGATCTTCAAGAAAAAGATAGGTGCTGATTGAAATGTAGAGACATTCAAAGCAAGGCTCATAGGAAAAGGGTATAGTCAGTGCGAAGGTATTGACTATCAGGATATTTTTTTGTTAGTAGCCATGCTCAAATCCATCCGCACATTGCTTGCTATTGCAGCCTATTTTGATTATGAAATATGGTAGATGGATGTGAAAATGGCATTCTTAAATAGATATCTTGAGGAAGATTTCTTTATGGAACAGCCCCTAGGTTTCACATCCAGTGATACTGATCATAAGGTCTGCAAGCTATAAAGGTCTATATACGAACTTAAGCAAGCATCTCGAACCTGGAATGCTCATTTCAATGATGTGATCAAATCATTTGGATTCATCAAGATCGAGGAGAAATCCTGTATTTTCAAAAAGATCAGTGGAAGCACTATTGTCTTTCTCGTACTATACGTGGATGACATCCTCTTAATTGAAAATGATATTCTCATATTGACTATAGTCAAAATGTGGTTGTCTAAAGAATTCTCCATGAAAGACCTAGGAGAGGCATCCTTTATTCTAGAAATTATGGTCTATAGAGATAGACCAAATAGGATGGTGGGTCTCTCACAGAAGATGTACATAGAGGAGGTGCTAAAAAGGGCTTTAGCATAAAAAACTCCAAGAGGGGTTTAGTGCCCTTGAAAACTCTCCAAGAAAGTCCCAACACACTTGTGGGAGATTGAGCAAGATCCTACTATTTCCAAGCATAATAATCATAATATATTGCCCTTCGATTTTTGAGAGGTAGTTACATTTACATGTTTTGCAAATCTTAAATGCAAATGCACCAATCATCTCTCATATTTGTCAAGCTTAAAGGTGTAGCCTCATCCTCCATAGCCTGTTCTTCTGTGACCTACCTTCCTAGAATGGAGAACTGTTTAACACATGTTGACCTGAAAAGATTGGGAGATTATCAGTTTTCCCTTGAACATTGATGACATTTAGTGTTTTGAGATAACTTCAAGATCATGAGACAATTTCTTATGCTGAAAGAAGTCTGTTTAGCAATGTTTGTTAGTCGTGGTGGTGGAAGATTATTATTCTCATTAGTAGTTTTATCCTCCTGTACTGTAGATTGCAGATTGTTGTGACATGTTGTGCTTCTCTATATACAGGGGTTTCGGTGCGATGCCTCTGATATACCTATATTGCTCATGCCCCCGCTGCCCTCCAAAACATATCTCTTGCCTTCTCATCAACATAATCTAATCAAAGTATCACGAGAATCTCAGGTATCAGTTTCTTATCTTCGATTTCCCATGGACACCCTCAGTTCTAGTGAGGCAGAAAAGTCATAACCCATGTTCCTTATGTGCTACCACTCATGACAGATAATTTTATGTTTCTCCACCTCTTTCAATGTATGCCCCTATTCTTAGAGGACTGGTGTGGTGGCTTTTTGAGACATATATACTTAAGTAATCATAAGGACTTGGAAATAGTAACTGTCTGGCATTCTATTTCAATCTCCATGATATGTTTCTAGTGCCCAAGCTGTGAGTTTGAGAAGCTAATGACAAAGAGACTGGACTATGAAATGTTCAGATGAGAAGGCTAAGGATATGTTCAGATCTTGGGGTATACAGACTTAGATTTTATGTCCAATATAGATGATCAGATGTTGACATCTGAAAGTCTATTTGTGTGCAACGGTGGTGCTGTCAGTTGGAAGAGTTTCAAGTAGACTATAATAGCAGCTTCCACCATGGAACTAGAATATATCGTAGCATCAGAAGATGCGAAGAAGGCATTCAAGTACAATAAGTTCATCGCAGAGCTTAGAGTGATGCCATCAGATGTCATCCCTCTATACTATGACAATAATGGCACCATAGCCCTAGATAAGGAGCTAAGGTCTCATCAGAAATCTAAGCATATTAAGCAGCCATACCACCTCATCCATGATTACCTCAAGAATGGATACGTCGAGGTCAAGAGAGTCGACACTGTAGATAATATGACTGATCCACTGACAAAGGCATTGAGCCAGCAGAAGATCGAAGCCCACCTTGAGAAGATGGGACTTAGATTTGTAGCCAATTGGCTTTAGGTCAAATGGAAGTTTGTTAGATGTGTGCCCTAGAAGCCAGATTAGCTGTCACTTATAATACACTTCTAAGGATAATTTTATAATTTTGACTATAAATTAATAAATAGATTATCTTCTATCATAGTATGTATTTAAAAGTGTTTGTGATACATCCTTTGAGTTAATGGTAATGACAATTCATATTTTCAAAAGTTAAAAATTTAAAACATGAATTTTCATAATTAACTCATAAATTGCTCCCGACTAAAGGATCATCACGAGAATGGTGCTTGATCCGAAAGATTGGTGTACGATAGCTTTCTTAGGATAGACGTGTCTTAAGTCTATAGTGTGGAGACATCAGAGCGAGAGTATAGATACTCATTAGAGAACGAGGGCACTAAGCGTGACCACCTCGAGTAGTCATAACGAAGTCTACCTTCTCATCGATGACTGACTTGATGCTGTAGTGGTGTGTCTGGTTCATTGACCTAAGGTGCATCGATAATTCACCTTGAGGGTGTTATAGTTTGAATACACCATAACTCGATCTCCTAGACATTCGGAATCCTGAAGTGTATGTTGGCTATAGCATGTTCGTTATAGAAATTGAATTATACCAATAGGAGATCTATCTACCTCGATAGATGAGGAGCAGCTCTATGATAATCATGAGATTGAGTTCATAAGCCCATGGCCATGGCAAAGTGAAGATGATAGAAAGAGTTTCTATTAGGGTTTTACATTGAACTCGAATCAAATGATTAATTCATATGACGGACATTGGGTCTGACGAGTTCACCTTAACCCTAATCTTGTCGGGGCTCAAGATAGAAGAATTCAATCACACAGGTAACTATACTGAGAGGTTTGCTTTTAGTTCTGATGGGTTACCACCATATACTGCTAGGTATCACTGGTGGATTTTGGAAGCAATTAGGATGATTTTGATGATCAATCATTCTAATTGTATGAATCAAAAAAGTTCTGGTCCATCGAAAGATATTTCGATGATGTCGATGATGGAGATCGCATCATATCTCATTACTATATAGAATTGAATCTAATTAGATTACACAAATAAAGGTTTGGATCTGGATATCATCATTTGAGCTAAGTTAGTTTGATTGATTTGGATTAGATCCAATCAGGTTCAAGGTAATCATGCTAGCACATGATTAAGCCTGACTTTCTCCTTTTGAAATCTTTCTGATTCATCGCAACTAAGTCAAATTTGATTTGACTCATTCTTTTATTTTGAATAGATTTATTTTGATCTAACTAAAATAAGTCCAAGTTAGATTAATTACAAAAATTAAATTCATTCATAGTCAAATTGGACTAGGGTCAAAAGTTGACCTATTTGTGAGAGTTGAGGATCACCTGATCAAATACTTCTACATAATTATCTAAAAATCATTTTGATAAAATTTTTGGATATGTGATAGAGAACAAGTTATGCATTGGGTTTACCAAATTTTATGATTTTTGGAGGTATCTAGACTGAGCTATTATAGAGTCTGATTTGGATCAAACTCTTAAAAGAAGAGTCCTAGGCACGGTAGACTCTTTCTTATCTACTCATGCTGACACCTTTTTGAATCATTTTTCATAAAAGAAATAGATGAGATCTAGTGGTTTCTCATGGAGAATAAGTCCTGGAGTCCTAATGATAAAATAAATGAGTTATTCTGGTCAAAAGGGACTCTAGGTAAGCATTGGACATAAAAGCCTTTCTCAAGTCAAAGTGCATTCAATGCAAGAAATAATTTTTCACACCCAAAGTCTACCATTCCTAATATCCTACACCCCCTCTATCGTCTCTCTTCTTCTCTTCTACAAGTTTAAAAAGTTAGGCATAAATCTAAGAAGAAGGTCCATAGTTTTTGGCACAATATTCAGGATCTACGCGATGGTGTTTGTGTGACGGATGGGCTGCCTTCAAAAATAGTTTTGATGATTTTTTGGATCAGATCCAGATCTAATTTTTGGAGGAGAGGTTCATGAAGAGAAGATGTTTAGATCTTGCTCGAGTAGATACTGGTAGAGGCTAGGCACATGCGTGGCTCCTTATAGAACCTCATGAATCAATAGGATCATTGTAGGATAATTAGATTACCCAATCAGGTACTTTAAATTAAGTTTGATTTAATTTTATTTTTTTAATTTTTAATATCAGGTCAATATGATTACATCCAAGAACTCTTACATTTGATCAGATCATTTTGAAATTTTTATAAATATTCTTCTTAGATCTGATCAGATCTGCATGATCCTGTAATAGAAAATAATATTTTTTCTTCATAAAAAAATAAGTTTGTAATATCATTATGAATGGTGTTACTATTTTTTATGGATATTTGAACAATGTTATGTATATGCTATCATAACCTGTTAATGTAGTCTATTCAACTAGCAAGCATCCTAGATTAGATAGTATGTCAGATATCTATTTATGGCACTATAGGCTAGGTAATATAAACAAGAATAGGATAAATAGGTTAACTCTAGAAAAAATCCTCGAAGTTAGTGATTATGAATCACTTTCAAACTGTAAGTCCTGTCTTCTTGATAAAATGATCAAGTCACCTTTTACTGGAAAAGATGAAAGAGCCACTGAGCTCTTTGGTCTAGTATATACTGATGTATATGGACCAATGAGCACAACTGCCAGAGATGGATATTTCTACTTCATCACTTTCATAGATGATTTATCTAGATATGGATATGTCTATCTAATGAAATATAAGTTGGATTCATTTGAAATATATAGATGTTTCTAAAGTGAAGTAAAAAAATAAACTAAAAAGAGTATTAAAACTCTTCAGTCTGATCGAGAAGGAGAATACCTTTTCGGTGAGTTTCTCACATATCTAGAAGAAAATGGCATTCTCTCCCAATGGACTCCTCCAAGAGTACCACAACATAATGGTGTGTTTGGAAGAAGGAATCGAACTCTATTAGACATGGTCTGATCCATGATGGATTTTGCCAGCTTGCTGATATTCTTTTACGAATATGCACTCGAATCAACTTATTATCTGTTAAATAGGATTCCAAGTAAGTCTATAGTTAAGACTCCATATGATATACGGACAAGGCGTAAGCCAGTACTTTCACACCTTAGGGTTTGGGGGTGTCCGACTTATGTCAAATGATTAGTTATAGATAAACTTGAACCTAGATCTAACAAGTGCACGTTTATAGGGTACCCAAAAGAGATCAAAAGATACTATTTCTATCATGCTAATCAGCAAAAGGTATTCATCAGCCTTACGACAATCTTTTTGGAGAAGAAGTTTCTTGGTCAAGGAACTATTATCTCTAAGGTTGAACTTGATGAAGTTCAATAGGTAGAAAAACTGACACCTATAGCTGAACCTAAGTCGGATTTGATTAGATCAAATCTGAAGCCTAGTGTACCTGCACCATTAAGATGATCCGATAGAGTACCATGTCATCCAGATAGATACTACAATTTCTTGGTTTAGAATGGTGATCCCATCAAACTCGATGAGAACGATGAGGATCCGATCACTTATATGGATGCTATGCAGAGATCCAATTTTGAGAAATGGCTTGAGGCCAAGAAATCCAAAATAGAGTTCATGAAGGTCAATGATGTGTGGACATTGGCTGATCCATCCGAAGGAGTTAAATCCATTGGGTGCAAATGGATCTTCAAAAGAAAAAGAAGTACAGATGGAAAGATGGAGACCTATAAAGTTCATCTAGTTGCCAAGGGGTATCATCAACATTATGGTATTGACTATGATGAGACGTTCTCCTCTATGGCAATGCTCAAATTTATTTAGATAATGCTTACGATAGCTTTCCATCTGGACCATGGAATCTGGCAGATGGATGTCAAGATAACTTTCCTAAATGGAGAGCTAACCGAAGAGGTGTATATGATACAATCTAAGGGGTTCACATCCATAAATGAGTCCAAGGTGTGCAAATTTTAGAGATTTATTAATGGATTGAAGCAAGCATCTTGGAGTTGGAACATGCATTTTGATAGGATGATCAAAACGTATGGCTTCATTAAGAATGGAAAAGAGCTCTGCATTTACAAGTGGATAAATGGTCCAGCAGTTGTATTCCTTGTCTTGTATGTGGATGACATTCTCTTAATCAAAAATGACATCCCTGCATTGTAGGAAATAAAAGTCTGATTGTCATCATAGTTCTCCATGAAGGACTTGGGTGAAGCATAGATATTATGCTTGGGTTATCCCACTCCACGTACATAGATATTATGCTAAAGAGGTTTAGCATGGAGAATTCCAAAAAAGGCTATCTTTCAATACACCATGAAATTTCTCTCTCAATGAAGGATTGTCCGACAACTCTTGAAGAGAGAGAGCGTATGAGTAGAATCCCATATGGTTCGATAGTGGAATCTATCATGTGCGTCATGACATGTACGAGATCAGACATGGCATACTCACTAGGAGTAGTGAGTAGATACTAGTCTAACCCTAGAGAAAATCACTGAAAAGTGGTTAAAATCATCCTTAAGTATTTAAGAAATACTAAGAATCAATGGTTGGTTTATGGTGAGTTAGATCTAAAACTTGTAGGATTTATAGACTCCAGCTTTCAATCTGACCATGATGATAAAAGAAGCATGTCAGGATATATCTTTACTCTGAATGGTGAAGCCATCTACTAGAAGAGTTCTAAGCAACATACTATGGCAGACTTTGTTTGCAGAGTAGAGTACATCGCAACATCAGATGCCATGAAAGAAGCTATGCAGCTGAGGAAGTTTATCACCAAGCTTAGAGTGGCATCCTTCCTAGATGGTCCGATCCTACTCTACTATGATAGCACTGGTACCATAGCTCAGGCAAAGAAATCAAAGGCACACTAATGGATAAAGCACATCCTGCACCGCTTTCACTTGGTTCAGAAGATCGTGGATCGAGGAGACATTGATCTTCAAAAGATCGATAGAAATGAGAACCTAGCCGACTCCTTCACTAAAGCCTTGGCAATAAAGAAGTTCGACAACCACAAGTCAAAGATGGGCATTAGATACTATGCCGAGTGGCTTTAGGATAAGTGGGAGTTGTTAGGAAATGTGTCCCAAAGCCATTCATCAATCTATTGATGGTTGTGGTGAATTGTATCTATAATTGATTCATTAATAAATAAAATATTTATTTGGTATTTTCATCATAAAGTATTCATCTTCTAACAAACTTCATTATTGTGATGAAGTCCTTAGGACTATTTAGGTTCGACAAAGAGAGGATTTATTGATTAGTCCTTAAAACTATTCATGACCAAATGATAGGCTGTTAATTAGGACGACAACATCTATCGAGCATAGGTCATTGTATGCCATATGGGTTAGTTGTTCTCTTAACCAAGGAGTGTGGAGACACTAGTATGTCATACAGATGAGATATATGGGTACATCATCATTGAACATGACCAACTCTAGAGCATTCTGCTATCGAGAATATCTCTGATCGGATATAGATATAAGTATCCCTTAGACTTGAGATCACCTTAGTGACTTGCAAGCAACTCACTATGCTTTGGTATTGGACTAACTGAATTTTTAATTTAGTAATGAAAGGCTTCTAGGCACAGTCAAGCACTTGCGAAATCGATGTGTGATCAAGATGAGATTGACCACTTCAAGAGTTGGAGAAGAATGTACCACTATATTTTAATATAGCAAAACCTTGGCCAGGATAATCCATCAGATGGATTTGATATTTTGAAATACAATGTGGACAATCTGATTAGAGTTGACAGTTGAACTCTGAGGTGTCCTACAAGTATTTTGGTCAAAGAGATGAATTATATGGAAACTATATCCACACGGATTCTAAGGATGTTGTTCTACACATTCGACCTATCAGACTGTCGGGTACCATTACTAGATAGTTACTTTGATTGGTACAGAAATCTATTCCTATACTACTGACTTAGGTTTGGACCTATGAGGTCACATACATTAGAGCTCATGATCTGATCAGATGGTTAATCAATGATTAAGAATCATTCTAAGGTTAAACGATCAATAAGATTGATGTTTAACCTAATGCAAGTATTGTAGGAGGATCGATTAGCAATTAGATTGCTAATTACTTAATTTGATTAAGCCAAAGGGCTGAGATTAAGTCTAATTGAATATAATTTAATTAGATTTGGTTTGGGCTTGATTAGATCAAGTTTAATTAGCTTATTTGATAAGCTAATTGCAAGAAAGAACTAGTCCTAGTTCAATTTGGACTAGTATCAAATCAATTTCTAATTTGATTAGAAAATTAAATCATATTTAATTTTAATTTAATCCAATTTATTTAGGTTCTTAATTGGGTTAAGACCTATTTTAATTCGGATGATTTTATTTTTATTTAATTTGATTTAAATAACTTATTTGACCAAGTCAAATTGAAAGTCCTAGTGTGACTAGGACTCCCTTCTCCTTGCGCCACTTGGCTTCCGAATGCCCCCCACCCTATTTTCTAGGGGTTTTGTGCATGAAAACACTTATCCCCAGACCTTCATGCATGCCCAAAGCTTTTCCCTCTTTCTTTCTTACATAGAATGTGGTTGTGGACTAAGTCAAAGTAGGAATTAGTTTGGATTTCAAATTCTATAAGATAGAATTTTAGGAAATCGAAACTCTTCCATTATGGTGCCAATTTTAGCAAGATTTTATCTAATATTTTTGTAGGTTTTATGGCACATATTATGAGCCCTTTTCTGATGGTCCATGGAAGAGAAGAAGGAGGGGGAACCCAAGAGTTGGGTGCCCCAAGTCTTGCCCTTTATGGACATTCCTTGCTAGGTATTTGACCTAGACAAGGAGTCTATCCTAACTTATTATTTACGATGAATTTTGGGCTGATTTTTGATGAACTTATAGATCATTGAGAGACCTTTATGGCATGTGAAAATCATGGAGAAAGAGTATTGGAGCATGGGGATTTCATAGACACCAATCCAGGTGTCTAGGTGAGAGAACAAAGAAGAAAAAGAAGGGTTCTTCTTCCAGTTTTTTTCTTTGATCTCTTCCTTCTTCTTTAGAGATTTTTGAGAGGTGTCTCAAGTTCAAAATCTCTTCACCTTTCTTCTAAAAATTGAAGAGTTCAAGATTTGAAGAAGGTGATTCTAGATCGACCATCAAAGAAGGATCAGCACAGTACTAGCATACTATGCTGATTTCCTGCATCGGACTTCTGATCGTGGTTCATGGGCTCATGTGGATGACTCCTAGAGGTTGGATGTGTGTGCAGCTTGCAACATCATCCTCAAGCCTGGATTAGTAAGTTAGAATATTTAACTTACATAGGTAATAGATCCGATCTATTTTCTTTATACCTGCATTAGATATAGTGTATATGCATGTTGATGTGATCAACATGTTTTAGTTTTATCCTTATATTTTAATTTCCGATTTAATGACATACCATGATCATGTAATAGGATATTAGATCTAGGGTATTTTTTATATTTAAAATTAATTTTAATTAATTTTAATTTTTTGCTGTCTAATTTTGAAAAAGATTTAAGATCTAGTCCTGAAATTTTAGATTTGATTCCTTCAGTTCGAACCTAAGCTGGTAGCACAAGAATCAATTTCTATACCAATTGAAGTAACAATTTAGCAATGGTTTTCAATGTCTAGATAGGTCGAATGTATGCAAAGTAACATTCTTAGAATCCTGTCCTATGGTTACCATATAATTCATCTCTTTGATCAATAATGCTTAAGATGATTTCGAATACGCTATCAATACTCATACAAGTCATCTCTATTATATCTTAAAATTTTGCAAATCTCGTGACTCCTCATGAGGGTTACCCAAGCTTAGGGTTCGCTAAATTGAAATATAATGAGTCATTCTCTTTTTGAAGTTAATCAAAAGTAGTCAATCCCATCTTGACTCACACACCGACTTTACAAGTACTTGACTGCACCTAGAAACCTTTCAAACCTATAATAGAAATATAGATAGTTCAGCATTAAAGTATAGTGAGTTACTTGCAAGTCACCATGGTGATCTTAGCTCAAAGAGACACTTATATCCATTGGCCTTAGCTAGCTATTCTTGATAGTAGAGTGCTACATTGATCACATTCAGTGTAGATGTACTCCTATATGTCAACTGGATGCCATACCAGTATCTCCACACCACTTGATTATAAGGATAATCAATGCATATAGCATACAACGACCTACACTCGATAAGTTATCATTCTTATTAATAACTTATCATTTGATCGTGAACAATTTAAGAAGCATATGATAAATCCTTTTTTATCAATTGATTATGCTTTTAAGGACTTTATCATAATTTAGAAGTTCATTTAAGAAAGATAGAACTTCTATGATGAACCATCCAAATAACTATTATTATTAGATAATTCATATACTAATTTTAATCATCTATCACTTAGATGATTGGCT
Source organism: Cocos nucifera (assembly GCA_006176705.1). Lineage (NCBI taxonomy): Eukaryota > Viridiplantae > Streptophyta > Magnoliopsida > Arecales > Arecaceae > Cocos > Cocos nucifera. Next base: position 57,777 of record QRFJ01002656.1, read on the forward strand.
TTAGAACACATTTTTCAATAACTCTCACTTGGACTATAGCCAATCAAAATGATATCAAATATCCTATCTTCCACTTGAGTTCATAGAATTTCTTAGTTCTGTGACCTTAGCAAATGGATCGATGATGTTCTCCTTTCTCATCGATCTTCCAAAAATCAACATCACCTTGATCTAAAATCAAAGATAATAGTGATGCAGAATATGCTAGTCCATCAGTTCTTCAGCCTGAGCTATGGCTTTAGTGCTATGATAGGATTAGACCATCGATAGAGGGTGCCACACCCAACCTGCTAATGAACCACAGCAACTATATAGCTTACATGGCAGCATCATTTGCCATGATATACTCTATACACTAACTGAATAGGCTACAGTATCCTGCTTGGAATCTTTCCAGTAGATTGCTCCAACAATTAGGGTATGATTCGATGCTTTTCTTGTTGTCATCTTGATCTGACTAAAAAACTGAAATCAAAACTTTCACAAGTTTTAAGTCAGTATTTCTATATTTGAGTCACTAGACCTTAGTATTTTTTAAATACATAAGTATTGTCTATACAATCTTCTAGTGGTTCTTATTTAGATCAGAATGGTATCTACTCACTATCCTTAGTGAGTATACCATATTTGGTCTTGAACATCAAAAAATTAGATGATAGCCAAATCTTTATTCCTTGCAATGTTAGAATGCCATTTTCGATTAAGTGAATTTCATCTACAGACAACACCAAGAATAACACTACAGAATATTTTGCCCAATTACAAATGCAAGGTTTGTCTTTGTTCGTAACAAAGGCATATGTTCAAAACATATGTTCAAACTCTGAGATGATAGTCAAATGGGCTTTATAGGTCCCACCTTCCCATCTACGCTACTCTAATCCTTTTGAAAATTCATTCACACCCACTGGATTATATCCCTTCAGGTGAATCAACTAGTGTCCACACACTATTAATTTCATGAACTTCAATTGGGATTATATGGCTCCAAGCCACCATCACATTGCATCCCTATAGGTGATCGAATCCTTGTTGTTTTGATGGAGCTTAATAGGATCGCCATTTCGGACCAAGATACTAAAGTATCTATCCAGCTAACATGGTACTCTATCGGATCTTCTTAAATGTGCCACTTTAATGGGCTTTGGATTTGATCTAATCAAATCTGATTCTGTAGATTTACTAGATTATCTCGATTCATTTTCTACCAGTCAAACTTTTTAAGTTCAACTTAATAGGCATCAGTTCCTTTTCTAAGAAATTTCTATCCAAAAGGAATGCTGATGCGTGCTAATTAATAGCTATGGCAAGTGCATCAGTCGATCAAGTAATAAAGTGAATGAGTAGGGTATCATCCCTAGAGGATTGAAAAATAGGTACTGAAAAGCTCTTTCCTATGCTTTATTTAGAAGATTGATTTATGAGAATAAGAAATTAAAGAACAAAATAAAAAAATAATTAAAATTTTTTTAAGTAAATAGAGAGAGTGTAACTATTAGGATTTTAAATTTAAGAGCAATGGATTACTAAGACAATCGGTTCACCAACTCAGTCAATACAATATTTAGGTTATTAGATTAATTTTATTTCATGTGACGGTGGAGTCTCCTAATTTATTTACTACCCTTTGGTTCAGGCATAGTAAAACTATCAATATTTATTAATTACCCTTTGATCCACGTGTAATTTAAATAAATATTAATGCATTAAGTTTTGTGAAACCCGCTAATTAAAATACACTGCGTCCAAAGTGCACTAAAATTCTCGCATGCATATGAATTCTAATTTGATTCATAATACAAGGTATATAATCAAGAAGCAATAACATAAATGTACTTGGTCCGTAACATCTATGTTCATCATATCAATTAGAAGATGGCCAGTAAACTAAAAGCATTAAGATCAGATTTATATACTCCTCATGAATAAAATTTAAAAATAAATCATACTGAATATTGCATCAAAGAGGTGGCTACACCTTAGCCTTAGTAAAAGAAAATTTAGTTCATGATAACAAGTTCAAAAATAGCAAATAAAATAAAAAGCATAGAGAAATTAGACTGTTTGATTATTGAAATTGATTGTCCGTTGCTCTTAGTGTGGAGAACTTGGTGAAGAAGAAGAGGCTCCTTGATCGATGTCTTGATTGTCGAAGAAAAATCCTTTTCTTTTCTCTTCTGTCTATCTTCTCTTTCTACCTCTCTCCTCTCTTTTACTTTTTTTTTTATTTCTCTGACTATTTTTCTCTTTTTTTTTTCTGACTCTACGACTTCTCTTCTTTTCTTCCCTTCTTCTCTCTTTTTCTATGACAACAGCAGCTTTTTATAGGCTAAAAAAATTGATTCTTCCCTAAACTCCTTTAGAAATTAGTTTTAAGACTTCTAAAACAACTCAAATTAGGATCTGAATAATTCTGATCATTGGATGTTGATCAAACGGTCCAAAAATCACTCAAAAACTCCTTAAAATAACCCAGATCATGTCGGATTTCATGCCAGCCATTGGATCAACCATTGGATTGAATCTGGGCCATCCGATTGCATAGAAAGAAGGCTTCTGATCTTTAGTTTAACGTTGGGATGAATCTCAATCGTTGGATCTCGATCGGAAGCTGCGGATGCCATCCATCAGCACCTTCGTTTCGACCATCTGATCAAGTTTTAGTGAAAGTCGTCCATTGGATCAGACAAAATTTTCAAATTGCCCTCTATAGACCATGCACGAGCCGGGTGTTGCATGGACCGCCATGTTCTTCAGTCAATTAGAGCGCGCTTCTTGCTGTGAAATTCTCGAAATGCCCTCCTGTTGGTCCACCGTGCGCCGCAAAAAATGCTGACATCATCCTGATGTCAGCACTACATCGACGGATTGGTCTACTATTTCGATCGGATGACGTCAGCGCTGCGTCAGTGGGTTGGTCTGCTATTTCGATCGAATCGGGCTAAACCGCTGAGCCAGTTTTCTGAACCAATTTGAATCGAATCAATTTTTTTTTTTTGAAATTCAATTTCAGACTCGTTTGAAGTCCATTTTGTCTGAAATTTATTTCATCTAAACCAAAAAAATAAGATCTTCATGTTGGTGGCCTTCTTTCCTACATAAGATTAATAAAAGTATCAATTTCTAATAAAATATATTAATTTATTTTATAATTTAATACTTTTATTAGTATATTTTTACCACTTATCACACCCTCCAACTTAGTCATTGCTAGTCCCTTAGCAATGTTTTATTTAATACCATATTTCAATAAGATTATCCATCATAAAGATAAAATCTAGGACTAAGGGTCAAAAAAATATAGAAAATACTGCTAACTAAGCATTGAGCTTCAGAAGCAAATTTTTTAGTCAATACAATTAAAAACTTTCTTAAAGTACATCAAAGATCTATAGCACTTATGTTCATGATGACTAACTTTAGTATTTCAGTATTAAATTAAAAGAGCAAAAGTATCCTCTCTTATCATCTATTTTGGTCAATTTTCTATACATTCTCAATTTTATACTCATGAATTAAGGTAGCTTTCACACTGCCTCCCTTTTTTTTTTTTTACTATGCTGAGCATCCTAGCCTTTCCTTCACCGTTTTACGTGAATTTCCACATTTGATCTAGGTGCAGAGACCCAGTTACTAGGCTTTGGGCATTCCACATATACTCTATCTTTTGTACTTTATTTATAGGCAGGTAGCTCTTTCGTTAAATTCAAGTTTCTTTGATTAAAATATATATTAATTACCAATTTTTAGTGATAATTGAATCTTCAGTTAGCCTTATAATCAATACCTACTTTGCCTTGTTAGTATGCATGTGCAATTAAAAGTGCTAATAGTCTTTTAATGACCTAAGTAGGCTGCTAAAAGTTGACCAAATAATCTACTTCTTTAACTCGTTACATTCATTAGCAAATAATTCTATCTTTTATCACTTGTATAGTTTATCTTGCTCAAGATTTTCTTCTTGACACATGGTTTTTTTTTTAATTATTATTATACATTGTCTTAAAGGAGAAAGAAAAATAAAGGGTGCAATAAAGGACAGGAAGGAATACACCTGATTTGGTTTAGTCTGGTTCTTTGGAGCTTTGAAATTTTGCTGGAGCTCTCATTGATTTTTCTCTGCAAAATTGAAAATACACACCAAAGCAGTAAAAGAGCAACCATAAATTACTGAAAAATAAAAGAAAAGAAAAATGATCAAAACTAAAAAGAAAAAAAATAACCTATCTAGTAGTTCTAATTTATAGTCTTTAGCTTGACTTTCTTTGAGTTCTAAAGTGGATCAATCTGGTGCTACTTCAATTGGAATACTTTCATATTTGATCGAGTCTTCTTTCAATTGGACATTGCTTGCTTTTATAGTCTCAAACCTATTTTCTATGGAATTCTCATATAATGGATTGTCAATAATATCAATTAGAAAACAAGTTTGATTATCATCAGTATGTTTAGTATCTTTGAAAACATTAAAAGTTACTTGTTCATCTTGGACTCTAAGAATTAATTTTTTTTATTGAACATCTCTTAAAGCTCCTTCAGTAGCTAAAAAGGGTCTTCCTAAAATAAGGGGTACATCATAATCTTCTTTCATATCAAGAATAATAAAATCAATAGAGAAAATAAACTTGTTTACCATACCAAGACATCCTCCACTATACCTCTTGGATATTTAATGGATCTGTCGGCTAATTGAAGAGTAATAGTGGTAGGCTTTGGTTCTCCTAGACCCAGCTTCTTAAAAATAGAAAAAGGCATGAGATTAATGCTTGCTACTAAATCACATAAAACTTTATCAAAACTACAATCACCAATAATGTAGGGGATAGTAAAACTTCCTGGATCTTTTAGCTTCTATGGTAATTTATTTTGAAGTATTGCTGAGCATTCTTCATTCAAATTTATTCTCTCATGCTCCTTCAGCTTTTTCTTATTTGTTAAGATTTCTTTGAGAAACTTGGCATACCTGGGCATTTGAGTAATAGCATCTACAAAAGGAATATTAATATGTAAATTCTTTAAAATTTTAAAAAAGTTAGAAAATTCCTTATCTGGATGCTGTATTTGTCTCTCTGGAAATGGTAGTGGTGGCACGTAGGGCTTCGTATTTGAATTAGCAAGCCGTATACCTGGAGACCATCCATCTGTTGGTTGTTTTGGTGACTGATGAATTTTAGTTGATAGTTCCTTATTTATAGTTGCCTCTTCAATCTCATTCTTCTGATGTGGCTCCTCCAGCTTTGTACCACTTCTTAGGGTGATAGCATTGACTTGCTCTCTTGGATTTGTCTCCGTATTGTTTGGCAAGGATCCTTGAGGTCTCTCGAAGATTATTTTAGCCATTTGACCTATTTGCATCTCCAAGTTTCGAATTGCTGCTGTTTGGTCCTATTTAAGTTTGGCTTCCAAATTTTTTATAGTTGCTTCTTGGTTTTGCATAAATTTGACCATCAGCTCTTCCATGTTGGACTTCTTTTTAGGTACTTGGAATCCCGGGGGTGGCTGTTGTGCTACATTTTGATTACTCCATGAGAAATTTGGGTGCTGCCTCCATCCTTGATTGTATGTATTGGAGTAGGGATTATTTTGTTGCGGCCTAAAAAAATTACCAACATAATTAGCTATTTTAGTTGCTTTAGCAAAAGGATTACCTATCTAGCAATTGCTCGTATCATGTCCTCCTCCATGCAGGTCACAAGTAATGCTCTGAATATGCATAGTTGTTCCCTTCAAGTTGTTGACTTCGGCTCTAAGGACTGCAATTTCAGCTAATAAGGTTGGCACGCAATCTACTTCCTGCACTACTACTAGTCTTTTTGGCATCATACGTTCTGTCTGCCATTGATAGCTATTTGATGCCATCTCATCAATTAGATCAAAGGCTTCTTCCTCTATTTTTTGGTTAATGGTTCCTCTTGCTGCTGCATCAATCATAGAATGATTAGTAGGAGATAAACCATTATAGAAAGTTTGTACCTGAAGCCATATGGGTAGTTAACGATGTGGACATCTCCTCAACAGTTCCTTGAAATGCTCCCAAGCCTCATATAGTGTCTCCATGTCCATCTACATAAAGGAAGTGATATCGTTGCGCATCATGGCAGTCTTGGAATGTGGAAAGTACTTGGCTAAGAATTTTTGGGCTAGGACATCCCAAGTTGTGATAGAACCTGTAGGAAGAGAATGAAGCCAACTTTTAGCTTTGTCCCATAAAGAGAAAGAAAATAACCTTAATCTAATAGCATCATCTGACACCCCATTAATTTTAAAAGTATCACAAAGTTCAAGAAAATTAGAAATATAGGCATTCGGATCATCATGCACGTGTCCACTAAATTGGACAGTTGATTGAATCATCTGGATCATCGCCAGTTTTATTTTGAAGTTGTTTGCTCATACAGGTGGTCTCCTGATGCTCGAGCTGCATCGCCTACAGATGGTGTAATGTAATCATTTAATGAATGATATACTGATCGAATAGCTTCATGCTGTCCTTCAATCGCTATATCCAATCCTAGATTGATGTCGTTAGGATCTTCAGCTGCCATGTTTCTTTCTTATTGTAGTCTTCTAATGGTTCTTTCAATTTCTTGATCTAAAGGTAGTAAGTTACTATGTCCAGTATGTGTCATGCAATGAACAATTTTTTTTTTTAAATAATAAAAATTAAAAATAAATTTCTAAAGTAAAGCTAGGATCAAAATTTTAATATTGTTTTAGACACAATCCCCGGCAACAGCGCCAAATGCCCTACTACCGATGATCATCTTATAATCTTTAGCATGGTAGAATTAATAACCCTTAAATACCTATTGGACCAGGATCCAAGTTTATCGATGTGCAAACCTTTGACATAGGCCAATCAACTCCAAATCCGAAGGTGAGAGAGTCTAGGTCTACGCCCGATCCATATCCCATATGGATATTTACAATAAATTTATTAGGTATATTTTCAGAGTAAAACAAGTAGTCATAAGAGTACAATCCCAAAGTAGGCAAACTAGCGAACCCTATCGTGGATTGAACCTTGTCTAACAAAGTTCAATTTCTTCTTTTAGATACACTATATTTTGAAAGGAAATCCATTGAGAGAAAATTCTATTCTCTCTTAGATATGTCACAAACTCACTAGATAAGTATTCACCTCCCCATCTGATCGAAGAGTTCTAATATCTTTTTTAGTTTATTTTTCTATTTCATATTGAATCATTTGAACATTTCAAATGATTCAGACTAGACGCACCCTATCTAGATAGGTCATCTGTAATGAAATATTGATATCTTCCTCTAGCACTTAAGTTCATAAATCCTTAAACATCACTATGTATGAGACTTAGAACTTTATCTGCTCCTTCATCTTTTTCAGTAAAAGGTGACTTTATCATCTTTCCAAGAAGATAAGACTCACAAGTTATTAATAATTCACAATTATTGATGTTTAGATTTTTCTCTCAAGCTAATCTATTTATCATGTTCTTATCAAGATAACTAAGCCTATAATGCTAAAGATAGACATCCATGACATAATCTAACTTGGATGTTTATTAAATGTATACATTATACTTAACAGGCTGTATAAATATTAAATATCATTTCTTTATTATCCATATATTATTGTAATATTATTTATAATAATATCATAATAATCTCTTTTATGAAAAAATGATAATCATTTCTAACCAAAAGACCAACAGAGATTATATTTACCATAAAAGATGGACAATAGTGACAATCACTCAAAATGACATCTTTTGAAAATAAGCTTGACAATTTCTAAAGCTAGGATTGGAACAAAACTTCCTTCCCTAACATTCAAGAATCTCTCACTATTTTCAGGCATTCCACTTACCTAAAGTCATTGTAATGAATTGTATAAGACCACCGATATCTAATACCCAGGTAGTAGAACTATATATAAAGAAATTTCAAGATGTTATCATATAATATCCTTGATGAGCAACTCTTGCACCTTTCTCTTGTTTAGCCTGTTATAATCAAGAGAAGAAAGATAATTCTTCTTCCTATAATCCTACTTCTAATGGTAGGAGCACTATGCCTGATTTGGATCAATATTGGACTAATTATTTTGACCAGGCTTAGAAGCCCCAATACGAACCCATTCGTACTACTGAATCAAATTCAACTTTTAATACTAATTATTGAAGTTGGATCCCTTAAATTATCACTATCTAACAGTGATTGGAGCAAGGTTTAGCCTTAGTTTGAGAAAAGAGAACAATGACCTAATGTATATGAATTATTTTAAGCCTTAAGACTTGGACTTTAGTCTTAAGGTTCTTCCACTATTTTATTCGAATTGGTAGTCCTACCTTCAATTCAGAAAATGACTTTAATTTTCTAGTAGGTACTGAATCCACATAGATTACACATAAGCCCGACTTTGGTCAACCAACCCATGTGCATCTACGGGTAGGTTCACTAACCAATTATTTCTCCAAACAAGTTCTAGTATTTTAATTTTGCCCCAGAAACCTAATTAGTAGGCTTTAGTCTCCATTGTAAGGATTTGTCTAGGTCTAAGCATTAACATGACCATACTTGGTGCATCTAACTAATGAATGATTAAGCTCAACTTTGATTGGCCAACCTTACCACCATTAGAAAAATACTTCCAGGTTATCATATTATGAATGATAATTCCATTAGTCAATAAGCACCAGGCCTTTGGACCTCCAATAATTATTGAGTTAATGGATCCATTATCATCCAACTTAATAGAAGGCAATGAATTAGTTATCTCTATAACTTTATCATTTTAAGGACCTAATAGTTTGAGAGGATTTAAATAATTAATGATTTAAGGATACAAAGGACATGGACCAATTTGCTCCCATTAACTTCACCATGTCAAGTCCTCCCACTGACTTGTCAAATCCTTGACAAGGACTATGATCAATATCGGTCCATGGGCACCTAGATCAGTCTCACTGAATAAAATCAGTCTCACTAATTTTCTATGTGACATGGGTGAAGGAAAACCCTATTTTCCGGCATAGGATTGTTCAAATCTGATTAGATCTGAAAGGAATATTTCAAAAAATTTTCTTCTAAGATCATAATCAGATTTGAGACATCTCAGATCTAATCCTTTAGAATCTAATATTAAGATTAAAATAAAAATAAATCTAATTAATTTCATATATTGTATTTTGGGTAATCAGATTATCCTATGATGATCCTGATCCATCCTGAGGTTCTGGACGAAGCCACACATGCACCTAGCCTCTATTAGTATCCACTCAGATAGGATTTGGACATGTTCTTCCTATGAATCTTTTTACCAAATATCAGATCTAAATCTAATCTGAAAGTCCTTCAAAAGAATTTCTAAAAGCAGCGTATCCATATCACGAACACCGTCGCATAGATGCTGAACTCTTCATAAATTTTATTGGATCTTCTTCTCAAATTTAATTCCAACCTTTGGCACTTAGAAGAAGGTGAGAGAGAGGATCAAAGAGGGCATGGAAGATGGAAGGGGTGATAGCCTTTAGGTATGAAAAATTATTTCTTCCTTAAAGAGCCTTGGCGTAAGGGTTCTTATACAAAAGAATAGCACCAAGTTAGAGTCCCTCTTTGATCGAAATCCTCATTTATTTGACCATTGAAACTCCTAGACCTGATCTCCATAAAAGTCCCCAGATCCTATCTGATTTTAATACCAAAAATCAATATAGAAGGTGGCAGCATAAGTAGATAAGGAAGAGTCCACTGCAACTAGGACTCTTCCCTCAAGAATTTGATCCAAATCAAACTCTATCATAACTCAATCTAGACACCTCCAAAAATTATAAAATTTGGTACACTCAATATATGACTCATTTTCTATCACATATCCAAAAACTAGATCAAAAGGATTTCTATAAAATTTTCTAAAAGCCTCTGATCAGATGACCCTCAATTCTCTCAAACAGATCAACTTTTGACCCAAGTCCATTTGCACTATGAATGAATTTAATTTCTACAATTAATCAGACCTAGACTTATTCTAGTTAGATAAAAATAAATCCATTCAAAATATAAGAATGAGTCAAATTCAATTTGACTCAGTTGCAATGAATCAAAAAGATTATAGAAGGAGAAAGTCAGGCTCAATCTTGTGCTAGCACGATTACCTTGAACCTGATTGGATCTAATCCAAATCAATCAAATTGGATTAGCTTAATTAATAACATACAGACCCAAACCCTTATTTGTGTGACCTAGTTGAGTTTAATTTTGTATGGTAATGAGACATATCATGATCTTTGTCATCTACATCATCGAAACATCTTTCGATGGATCAAAACTTTTCTGATTCATATAATTAGAATGATTGATTATCAAAATCATTCTAATTGCTCCCAAAATCCACCAACGGCATCTAGCAGTATATGATGGCAATCCATCAGAATAGAAAATGAACCTCTTAGTATGGTTACCTATGTGCTTGGGTTCTTCTATCTTGAGGCCTGATAGGATTAGGGTTAAGGTGAACTCGTCAAACCCAATATCCGTCATATGAATAAATCATTTGATTCGAGTCCAATGTGAAATCCTAATAGAAACTCTTTCTATCATTTTCACTCTACCATGGCCATATGCTTAAGGACACAATCTCATAATTATCATAGGGTTACTGCTCATCTACCGAGATAGATAGATCCCTTATTGGTGCAATTTAATTCCTACAATGAATATGCTATAGCTAACATACACCTTAGGATTCTGAATGGCTAGAAGATTGAGTTATGGTGTAGTCAAACTATAACACCCTTAAAGTGAACTGCTGATGCACCTTAGGTCAAAGAATTAGACACACCTATTGTAGCATCGAGCCAGTTATCAATGAGAAGGTAGAATTCCTTATGACTACTCGAGATGGTCACACTCAACGCCTTCATTCTCTAATGAGTACCTATACTGTTGCTCCGATATCTCCATACCGTAGATACATCTATCCTAAGAAAGTGATCATACACCAACCTTCTGGATCGATCATCATCCTTATGATGATCCTACAGTCGGGAGCAGTTTATGAGTTAATTATGAAAATTCATGTCTTAAATTTTCAACTCTTAAAAATATGAATTGTCATTACCATTAACTCAAAGGATGTATCATGGATACTTTAAATACACACTATGATAGAAAATAATTCTTTTATTAATTTATAGTCAAAATTATAAACTTATCCTTAGAAGTGTATTATAAGTGTCAGCCAATCTGGCTACTAGGACACACATCTAACAAACTTCCACATGATCTAAAGCCAATTGGCTACAAATCTAAGTCCCATCGTCTCAAAGTGGGCTTCAATCTTCTGCTGGCTTAATGGCTTTGTCAATGGGTCAGCCACATTATCTGTAGTATCGACTCTCTTGACCTCGACGTAATCCTTCTTAAGGTAATCACGGATGAGGTGGTATCGCCGCTCGATGTGCTTGGATTTCTGATCAGATCTTTGCTTTTTTGCTAGGGCTATGGCACTATTGTTGTCACATTATAGAGGGATGGCATCTGATGGCATCACTCCAAGCTCTACGGCAAACTTCATGTACCAGAATGCCTCCTTTGTAGCTTTAGATGCAGCGATGTACTCTACTTCTATGGTGGAATCTGCTATCATAGTCTACTTGGAACTCTTCCAACTGACAGCTCCACCATTGCACACAAACTGACTTCCAGATGCCGACTTTTGATCATCTATATCAAACATAACATTTGAGTCTGTATACCCCTGGACCTAGAGTTCTCAAATACCAAACACTAGAAACATATCCTTAGCCTTCTCAGGTACTTAAGGATACATTTCATAGAAGTCCAGTGCTCTTTGTCTAGATTCGACTGATATCTTCTCATGACACTCACAGCTTGGGCAATATCAGGTCAAGTACATAACATGGCATACATGGAGATTGAAATAGAATGCCAGACAGTCCTACTATTTCCAAGCATCCAAGTTATGATTACAATTAGACAGAATGATATATGTCCCTCAAAAAGCCACCACACCAGTCCTCTAATGAATAGGGGCAGCATACACTACATGAAAGAGGTGGAGAAACTTCATGTATTTTAACATTATCTGCATGCATGAGTGGTAGCTTACATAAGGAACATGGGTTATGACCTCTCTACCTGAACTGCCTCAGCTAGAACCATGCAGGGTGTCCAAATGGGAAATGGACATTGCGAAGATAAGAAACCAAATGATTCCACACTTTGAGATTCCTAACTTAGATTTGATCCAGACCCATTTGATTAGATTATGTTGATGAGAAGGCCAAGAGATATGTTTTGGAGGGCAAGGTGCGGGGGCAGGGTGAGCAATGAAGGTAGGTATATCATGCCCAGGCATCAGCACCGAAACCCCTTTTGCATAGATTGACATCTGCAAGAGAAGCACAACATTAGTCACAACAATCTGAACAATCTACAGCTAGTGTCAGGAGGATAAAACTACTAATGAATTGGAATAATAATCATTCCACCACCACGACTAACAAACATTACAGCTAAACAGACTTCTTTCAGTGCATCAAGAAATTGTCTCATGGTTAAATGCTCTTGAAGTTATCCATAGCGGTAAAACACTTCAAATGTCATCAATGAATGCTCAAGGGAAAACTGATAATCAGATACTACCAATAAGCTTTTCATTGAGTCAACATGCATGTAACATAAACAGTTCTCCATTCTAGGGGAAGGTAGGTCCATTCCTAGAAGAACAGGCTATGGAGGATGAGGCTACACCTTTAAGCATATGACAAATATGGACCAGGTTGAAGCAGAATATGCATTGGTGCAGTTTGATCATTTAAGATTTGCAAAACATAGAACTAAATGTAACTACCTCTCAAAAATCGAAAGCGGATCAATATATTATGATTATTATGCTTGGAAATAGTAGGATCTTGCTCATGCATTCAATCTCCACAAGTGTGTTGGGACACATCTTCTTGGAGAGATGAATGCCATGTCTGAAGGGCACTAAACCCCTCTTGGAGTTTTTTATGCTAAACCTTTTTAGCACCTCCTCTATGTACATCTTCTATGAAAGATCCAGCAATCTATTCGATCTATCCCTATAGACCTTAATTCCTAGAATAAAGAATGCTTCTCCTAGATCTTTTATAGAGAACTCCTTTGACAACCAATTTTTTATCATACTCAACATAGAAATATCATTTCTAATTAAGAGGATGTCATCTACGTACAGTACGAGGAAGACAACATCGCTCCCACTGACCTTTTTGAATACACACAATTCCTCCACATTCTTGATGAATCCAAATGATTTGATTATATCATTAAAATGAGCATTCCAGCTCCAAGATGCTTGCTTAAGTCCATATATGGATCTTTGCAGCTTGTATACCTTGTAATCATTATCACTGGATGTGAAACCTAGCGGCTGTTTCATATAGATATCTTCCTCAAGATATCCATTTAAGAATGCTATTTTTACGTCCATCTATCATATTTTATAATCAAAATAGACTGTAATAGCAAGCAATGTGCGGATGGATTTAATCATGGCTACTGGTGAAAAAGTATCCTGATAGTCAATTTCTGCACGCTGACTATACTCTTTTGCTATGAGCCTTGCTTTGAATGTCTCTACATTTCCATCGACACATATCTTTTTCTTGAAGATTCATTTACACCCAATAGATACTATACCTTTAGGTGGATCTACCAAGGTCCAGACTTGGTTAGAATGCATTGAGTCAATTTCTGACCTCATTGCCTCTAACCATTTCTCGAAGTTGATATCTGATATGTCCGCATCATAAGTTTTGGGATCATCACCATGAACCCCATTTTTTGTGAGGAACATTTTCTTTATATCTTCTGATATAGTACCTAAATACCTTTCAGGAGGATGGAAAATTCTACTTGATCTATGAGGTGGAGGAGGTAGTGTCTGGGTTGGCTCAATCTGATTGAATTCCCTAGGTTCCTTGGCTCATGGCTCTTAGGAGACTTTCTCCTCGAGCCTAACCTATCTTCCGATGCCACCAACTTGAATAAACTATTTCTTAAAAAAGATGGCAAGTTATCTCACAATCACATTGTGATCTTCTGGGAGATAGAAAAGTTATTCTAATGACTCTTCAGGATATCCAATAAATCAAGCTCTAAAAGACCAAGACTGTAATTTGTTCGTCTGTTGTCTCATGACATGGGCCAAACAATCCCAAATTCTAAGATGGCTCAAACTTAGTTTCTTACCATGCCGTATCTCATACGGTGTGGTAGGAATGATTTTAGATGGAATCCTATTCAATAGATGTATAGCAGTCAACAGACTATGTCCCTAAAGAAACTTAGGAAGGTCTATGAAGCTCATCATGGATCGAACCATATATAATAGGGTCTGGTTTCTTCATTCTGAAAGCCTGTTGAGTTGAGACATTCCAGGTGGAGTTTATTGAGAGACTATGCCATTATCCTTAAGATAGTCTAGGAATTTTTGACTAAGGTATTCACCTCCTCAATCTGATCGAAGAATCTTAATGGATTTTTTTGATTATTTTTCTACTTCAAGTTTGAATTTCTTAAACTTTTCAAAAGCTTCAGACTTATGTTGCATCAAATACACATATCTATACTGAGATAATCATCAATAAAGGTGATGAAGTAGATGTAATTGCTCCTGGCCAGTACATCAAATGGGCCGCATACATCAGTATGTACTAAGGCAAGCAAGTCTGTGGCCCTTTTTCTATATTCCATAAAAGGAAGCTTGGTCATTTTGTTATGAAGGCATGATTCATAAATCAGATATGACTCAAAAGTCAATAGACTCAATAGCCCAGATTTCTCTAGTTTGTTAATATTATCTTCATCTATATGACCTAGCCAAAGGTGCCAAAGATACCTATCATTTAGACTATACCTAGGTCACTTTGATCTTATGGCATTCATGTTTTGCTCGATATTAAAAATAGAAACATTATTATGTAAGTGATAGAGATAATTTATAAGAAAACCACTTGCAATTTTATTTATTTCATAAAGAATATTACAATGGTTCTTAAGAAAACTAATTACATAGCCTTCCTATGCTAAACCTGAAATAGAAATCAAATTTCCACTTGCTGTAGGCACATAAAAATAATCCCTAAGTACTAAGTCTAATCCTGATGAAAATCATAGAGGGTAGGTTCCCATGGCCATAGTAATAACTCTTGCACCATTTTCGATGTGTAGGATCATCTCACCATCCCACAGCCTCCTGCTATCCTCAAAATTCTACACAGAAGTGCACAAGTGAGCACTAAAACCAGAGTCAAGCACCTAACTAGATGCAGAAGAAATCGTAAGATTAGATTCTATAACGAGCATACCTCCAGAAGGACCTACCTCCTTTTTGTTCTTCAGGCTGGTAAGGTACAAAGGGCAGTTTCGCTTCCAATGGCCATCAATATTGCAATGGAAACATTTTTTTTTATCAGCAGCCTATTTCTTCGGCTTTGCCTTCTTCGCACCATCCACCTTCTACTTCTTCATGAACTTTTTTCTTTCCAAAAGACTTTCTCTTAGAAAAAGTCTACTCCACAGCAAGTACTGAGCCTTTAGAATCTTTCATAGAAAGCTCAACACTAACCAGCATATTCATGAGCTCAGCCAAGGTACTCTGAAGTTTATGCATATGGTAGTTCATGATGAACTATCCATACGCATCGATCAAGGACTGCAGAATTATATCAATCTACAGATCTTGATCTAACTTGATATCGAGCTTCTCAAGCTCTTCTAAATCCTTGATCATCATCAGATAATGATCTTAGACTGACCGTCCATCATGCATCTGAGCCTTAAACAATCTTTTAGTGACTTGATATTTGGCCATATGACTCTATTCACCAAACAACTCTTATAGATGAGCTAACATTTGGTGGCTAGTCTTAGTATCTTCATGCTAGCGCTAGAGCTCATCAGACATCAAGTCCAACATGTAATACCTGACTTTCTTATCTTCATCCATCCACTTCTCAAGAGACGCTCCCTGATCAGCAGATGGATGGACCGGTAAGGTGGGAGGATCCTATTCCAACACATGAGTCAACTCTTTAGAATCCAAAATAATTTTGATGTTCCAGAGCTAATCCTTGTAGTTGGGGTTCGATCAGTCTATGGGTGTCCAAGATACGGGTTAGTCGGTTGGATGCAAAACATCTTCCTATAGAGAGTCAAAGTTTTAAGTTAGATTTTATAATTAGACTTAACCAAATTATTTATGAGTTTATTTTTAAATAAATTAGGCTTTCACTATTTACTCGGATCCCTACACTCTCTTGGTAGAGATGCGAAAATCTCTATGATCATTGATTTCTAATGGATGATGCGGTCTCGTCAATTGGCTCACCATCTCATCTAATAGTTATTGGTGATGGGTCAATCGATGAGTGGACAACTCTTGTCCAATGATTCTCTAATCATGGTACACCCAAATATGGTCTCTAATTTATGAAGCTCACTATGCCCAAAATATTACTCCACTCCTTAATTAAGTTAGACCCATCATTTGCATGAATTAGATTCCTGATTGGGTTCCTTACCATATCCAAAATATTGAGATCAATCCATCCTCCAACCCATAGCATCCAATGCCTAATAGACATGGTTGCATCTTCTCGATGTAACTGAACCACTGTATCTTGTCGAGAATAATCAACCCCGAAAAGGGTCCACACATCTACAATGATGGAAGATCTTAGACTTAATATTTTCTTAAAAAGATTTAATTTAAGACTCTTTAAACTTGACTTGACTTAGTCATAACAATTATAACTAACCTAGTGGCATGGGTTGGCTCGAATTGATAGCCACCTCAAATCAGAACTGGATCGACAAAAATGGCCAGGTAAGTGAGATCGGTGGAAGGGATATGCCATTAACTCGATAAGAATGCATTCAGATCGAGTAGCTCTAAATTAAAAATCACTCGGTCATATCTGCTAGACTTACCTTAGACACTGAATTATCAAATCAGAATCAATTAGGTTAGCTTATAATCCAAGCTCGAACCATAGAGCTAAATTAGGTCTTGACTTGATCGAGTCACATCTCAATGTGATTTGATCTTGACCCAGACTTAATTCTATTAGAATAGTTAAATCTAAGCTTTCTTTGATTCGACCTAACCAACTCTTGATTCGGTTTGAACAACCGCTAGATCTAATTGAGCTACCCAAGCCTGAACCCAATTTTACGAATATATCTTAGATCTAAAAATTTATAATTTTTAGACCTAATTAATTTCATAATCTTAATTCTTAATTAATTTTTGGATTCATAAACAAAATATGTAACAAAAATTCTAGGATTTTAGGATCTTGGGTTTTGCAAAAAATAAGTTCTGATTTTTGATTAGGGATGAATGTGCAGCATCCCTACATGCTATAAGAACACCCCATCAAATGGAAGGAGAGAGCCTTTAAATCTTACTTTGTTCTTATGATTGGATGGCCATGGAAAATCTCTTAATCAAAAATATAATTTTCTACTACAAAACTAGTTAGATCATATATCACATATAAAAGGATCTAACTAATACATGTCTTGCATACATCTCATGTATCATCAATATGTATATTTTTAGATCTAAAATATTGCATATTAAATCTAAAATATAAAATTTTAAATTTGATCATATCAAAATTAAAACTATTCTAGATATCTTATAGAACTATTCTATAAATAGTCTAAGCATGCATCTTTTATATCTCATATGAAATAAAATAAAAATTAAAAATTTTATTTTCTATTTTTTAGATCTGGTTACAATAATTATAACATCAAAAAAATAGAAATTAAATAGATCTAAAATTATTTTTAATCAAATTAAATACATGATCATACTAGACTATACATAGAACTATTCTATATCTAGTCTAGTCATGCATCTCATATATATTAGATCTAAATGATTTACTTTTTTTAATTTTTTAATTTTAAATATAATCACATCTGATGTGATATCTAAAATTTTTTAATATTAGATCATAAATAAATATAAAATTAGATCTAAGGTAGATCTGAAGAACTGCTAACATAACTCTGATACCAGTTGAAGGAAAACCCTATTTCCTAGAACAGGATCGTTCAGATCTAATTAGACTGAAGGAATATTTCAAAAAAAAATTTCTAAGATTATAATCAGATCTGAGATATCTTAGATTTGATCATTTAAGATTTAATATTAAGATTAAAATAAAATTAAATCTAATTAATTTCATACCTTGTATTTTGGGTAATCAGATTATCGTGTGATGATCCTGATCTGCCCTGAGGTTCTTGAAGGAGCCATGCATGCGCCTGGCCTCTAACAGTATGCACTTAGAAAAGATCTGGATGTCTTCTTCTCAAAAATCTTTTATTCAAATATCAGATCTAAATCTGATTTAAAAGCCCTTCAAAAAAAATTTTGAAAGTAGCATGTCCATCTCACGAGCACCATCGTGTAGATGCTTAACTCTTCACAAATTTGATTAGATCTTCTTCTCAGATTTATTTCCACCCTTTGGCACTTAGAATAAGGGGAGAGAGAGGATCAAAGAGGGAATGGAAGATGGATGGGGTGATAGCCTTTGGGTATGAAAAATTATTTCTTTTGTGAAGAGCCTTGGTGCAAGGGTTCTTATACAAAAGCATAGCACCAAGTTAGAGTCCCTCTTTGATAAAATCCTCATTTATTTGACCATTGGGACTACTAGACCTGATCTCCATGAAAATCCTTAGATCCCATCTGATTTTAATGCTAAAAATCAATTTGAAAGGTGGCGGCATGAGTAGATAAGGAAGAGTCCACTACGATTAGCACTCTTCCCTCAAGAGTTTGATCCAAATCAAACTCCATCATAACTCAATCTAGAAACTTCCAAAAATCATAAAATTTAGTACACCTAATGCATGATTCGTGTCCTATCACATATCCAAAAATCAAGTCAAAAGAATTTCAAAAAAATTTTTTAAAAGCCTCTGACCGGATGACCCTCAATTCTCTCAAATATGTCAACTTTTGACCCCAGTCCATTTACACTACGAATGGATTTAATTTTTACAATTAATCTGATCTAGACTTATTTCAGTCAGATAAAAATAAACCCAATCAAAATATAAGAATGATTCAAATTAAATTTGACTTAGTTGTGATGAATCAGAAAGATTATAGAAGGAGAAAGTTAGGTTCAATCATGTGCTAGCACGATTATCTTGAACCTGATTGGATCTAATCCAAATTTATCAAACTGGGTTAGCTCAATTGATGGCATCCAAACCTAAATTCTTATTTATGTGACCTAGTTAGATTTAATTCTGTATAGTAATGAGATATGTCACGATCTCCATCATCGACATCATTGATGTTAGATATGTGTGCCTTAGAAGCCAGAATTGGCTGACACTTGTAATACACTTCTAGGGACAAAATTATAATTTTAACTATAAATAATAAAATAGATTATTTTTTATTATATATGTGTATTTAATGTTTGTAATACATCCCTTGAGTTAATGGTAATGATAATTCTTATTTTCAAGAGTTGAAAATTTAAGACAAGAATTTTCATTATTAACTCATAAAATGCTTCTGACCGTAGGATCATCATGAGGATGGTGATTGATCTGAAAAGTTAGTGTACAATCATTTCTTTATAATAGATAAGTCTTGAGTCTACGGTGTAGAGACGCTAGAGTGAGAGTATAGGTACTCGTTAGAGAACGAGGGCACTGAGCGTGACCATCTTGAGTAGTCATAAGAAAGTCTACCTTCTCGTTGATGACTGACTCGAAGCTACAGTGGTGTGTCTGATTCTTTGACCTGAGGTGCATCGGTAGTTCACCTTGAGGGTGTTATTGTTTGACTACACCATGACTCAATCTCCTAACCATTCGAAATCCTGAGGTGTATGTTGGCTATAGCATGTTCGTTATAGGAATTGGATTGCACCAAGATGGAATCTATCTAGCTCGGTGGATGAGGAGCAGCCCTATGATGATCATGAGAATAAGTCCATAAGCCCATGGCCATGGTAGAGAGTGAAATAATGGAAAGAGTTTCTATTAAGGTCTTCACATTGGACTTAAATTGAATGATTAAATCATATGATAGAAATTAGGGTTTGATGAGTTCACCTTAACCCTAATCTGATCGGGGCTCAAGATAGAAGAACTTAATCACATAAGTAGCTGCACCGAGAGGTTCATCTTTAATTTTGATGGGTTGCCACCATATACTGCTAGGTGTCACTGATGGATTTTGGGAGCAATTAAAATGATTTAGACGATCGATCATTCTAGTTGTCTAAATCAGAAGAGTTCTGATCCATCGAAAGGAGTTTCGATGATGTTGATCATGGAGATCACTACATATCCCATTACCATATAGAACTGAACCTAACTAGGTCACACAAATAAGGGTTTGGATCTGGATATCATCAATTGAACTAACCCAATTCAATTGATTTGAATTAGATTCAATTAGGTTCAAGGAAATCATACTAGCACACGATTGAACCTAACATTCTCCTTTTTTCTATCATTATAAGTTGACTCGACTGAGCCAAATATATTTGTGCTCATTCAGGTACCTTTACATGGTCGGCTGAAGCTTGTCCAAGTCAAAAAAGGGTTGTCTTAATTTATGAGATAAATTTAAGACAACACCTACCATTTTCCATCACCTGCTAATTCTTATTCTTTGACTTTGGTCAAATGTTGACCTTTGACCATTGGACATCTACCCATGTGTCATGCACTTATTGGAGAGTAGATAGGGGCTTATCCCCTTCCTAGAAATTGAAAAGGAGGAGGCGCATGCATAGGATGCCGTGCGCCCATGGATAGGGACGCCTGGAGTCCCATACAGATGGGACTCCAGATTGCTTCTTGGATTCAAACTAGGTGACCCTCACCTATAGACTTTGATTAGTCTTAGGCACCAGCTTAGGATGAATCTGTGAGTCTCTCATCTGATTGGATCAGGTGATGTCATCCCACCAATCAGATTCAGATTTGATTAAATGAAACAACATGATTGGCCGGGGTGATGTGGCACTGCATGGCGCTGCAGGGTCTATATAAAGATCTATCTGCACCCACTTTTGATAGACTCCTCTCCCTTCTCCATGCAACCTTCAGGCCATCTCTCTTCTATCCATGCCCAAGGATAGTTGGGCTTCAGATTAGTGCGATTCAGGCAAGAAAAGGCTGACAAAAAATGAAGAAGGCAACACTGCTGCAGAGACGACAGCAGATCTTCGAAAGGAGTTTCGAAGATCCTCCAAATCAGATCCAGATCTAATTTTTGGAGTGTGATAAAGAAGGAGAAGATCTTTAGATCCAATCTAAGTGGATATCGGTAGAGGCTAGATGCTTGCGTGGCTAAATCCAGAACCTCAGGCTATCAACAGATCATCAATGGGTAATCGGATTACCCATATCAAGGTAAAACTAATTTAGATTTAATTTAATTTAGTTTTTTCATTTATTAGATCATAAAATTAGATCTAAAAAATATCATATCTAATTTAGATCTAAGAGAAAATTTTTGAAATATGCCTCTTGGTCTAATCAGATTTGAACGAACCTGATCCAAAAAATCAGGATTTTTTCTTCAACTGGTATCAGAGCTAGGATCCATAAAATTTATTTAGATCTAATTTAATCTAATTAATTAATGATTTTAGATATAACATGAGATATAATTAGATCTAAAATTAGAAAATTAGAAAATTAAAATTAATTAATCTAGATCTAATATGTATGAGATACATAACTAGACTAGGAATAGAATTATTCTATATGTAGTCTAGTATAATCATAATTTTTATTTTATTAAATATAACTTTTAGATCTATTTATTTACTATTTTTTGATCTTATAAATATTATAATCAGATCTACAAATAGAAAATAAATTAAATTTAATTTGTTCATATGAGATATGATAGTTGCATGTTTAGACTAGTTGTAGAATAGTTTTACAAATAGGTCTAGATTAAATTTTATTTGATAAGATCAAATTTAAATTTAATTTTTTAGATGATTATGAGATAATTTAGATATGATAAACATGCATGATATGATGTATGCAAAACATGTTTCAATTAGATCAATTTTCTTATATGAGATATATGCTTAGATCTAACTAGTTTTTGTAGATTAGTTGTATTTTTGATTAAGACGTTCCCCTTGGTCGTCTGGTCATAAGAACAAAGTAGGTTTTAAAGATCCTCTCCTTCCATTTGATGGGGTGTTCTTATGATGTGTAGGGGTGCTGCTCGTTCATCCTTAATCAGAAATTGAAAACTTACTTTCTGCAAAATCCTAGATCCTAAAACCCTAGGATCTTATTTACATATTTTGTTTATGAACCCTAAACTTAATTAAGAATTAAGATTATGAAACATATTAGGTCTAAAATTGAGAATTTTTAGATCTAAGACATGTTCATAAAATTGGGTTCGGGCTTGGGTAGCTCAATTAGGTCTAGCGGTTGATCAAACTGAATCAAGAGTTGGTTAGATGGGATCAACAATGCTTAAATTGACCAGCCTAATAAGATTAAGTCTAGGTCAAGATCAAGTCGCATGAATGATCGATCAAGCTAAGACCTAATTAGGCTCTATGGTTAGAGTCTGGATTGTAGGCTAATTCGATTGGTTCTGGCTCAACAATTTGGTCTTTAAGGTAAGTTTGGCAGATACGACTGACTAGTTTTTAATTGGGAGCTACTCGACTCGAATGCATTCTTGTCGAGTTAATGGCATATCCCTTCCATCGGTCTCACTTACCTGGCCATGTTTGTTGACTCAGTTCTGATCTGAGGTGGTCAATAATCCATGCTAACCCATGCCACTAGGTTAGTCATAATGGTTATGACTATGTCAAGTCTAGCTTAATGAGACCTAAATCAAATCTCCCTAAGAAAAGATTAAGTCTAAGGTCTTCCACCATTGTAGATGTGCGGACCCTTTTCGGGGTTAATTATTCTCGACTGGTTACAATGGCTTAGTTGCACCAGGAAGATGCAGCCATGTTTATTAGGCATCAGATGCTACAGGCTAGAGGATGAATTGAGCCCAATATTTTGGATACGGTTAGAGATCCAATTAGAAATTCAATCTATGCAAATGGTGGGTCTGACTTAATTAAGGAGTGGATCAATATTTTGGATATGGTGAGATTCACAAATTAGAGACCAAGATTGGGTGCATCATGATTAGAGAATCATTGAACAAGAGTTATTCACTCATTGGCTAACCTATCACCAATAACTATTAGGTGAGGTGATGAGTCAGTTGGTGGGACCGCCCCATCCACTAAAAATTAGTAATCATGGAGATTTTTACATCTCTACAGAGGGAGTGTAGGGATCTGAGAAAATAGTGGGTGCTAATTTGTTTAAAAATAAAATTTCTAAACAAATTAGTTAAGTCTTAATTACAATATCTAGCTAGAAACTTTGACTTTCTATAGGAAAATGTTTGCATCCAACCCATTAGCATGAATCCTGGACACCCATAGATTGACTGGACCAAATTACAAGGATTGGCTCCGAAACTTAAAAATTATTTTGGATTCTGAGAAGTTAACTCATGTACTGAACTAAGACCCTCCCACCTTACCAGCTCGTCCATCCGTTGAGCAGAGAGCGTCTCTAAATAAGTGAACAGATGATGATAATAAGGCTAGATACCACATGTTGGGCTCGATATCTGATGAACTTCAGTGCCAACATGAAGATATCAGGACTGCTCGCCAAATGTTGGCTCACCTATAGGAGATGTTTGGTGAACAGAGTCGCGCAGCCAAGTATCAAGTCACTAAATGACTGTTCAAGGCTAAGATGTGTGATGGGCAGTCAGTCCAAGATCATTGTCTGATGTTGATCAAGGACTTGGAAGAGCTTGAGAAGCTCGGAGTGAGGTTGGACTTGGATCTGCAAAATAATATAATTGTGCAATCTTTGACTGATGCGTATGGGCAGTTCATCATGAACTACCATATGCATAAACTTCAAAACTCCTTGGCCGAACTTATGAACATGCTGGTTACCACTGAGCTTTCCATGAAAGGTTCTAAAGGCTCAGTACTTGCTATGAAATGGACTTCTTCCAAGAGAAAGTCTTTTGGAAAGAAGAAGTCTATGAAAAAGCAGAAGGTGGAAGGAGGAAAGAAGAAAAAGGCAGAGCTGAAGAAGAAGGCCGCTGACAAAGGAAAGTATTTTTGTTGCAACAATATGGCCACTGGAAGCGGAACTACCCTACTTACTTGGCCACCCTAAAGAAGAAGGAGACAAAGGTCCATCTGGAGGTATGCTTGTTATTGAGTCTAACCTTATGGTTTCTTCTGCATCCAGTTGGGTGCTTGACTCTGGTTCTAGTGCTCACTTGTGCACTTCTATGCAGGGTCTTAAGGATAGCAGGAGGCTGAGGGATGGTGAGACGATCCTATGCATCGAAAATGAAGCAAGAGTTGCTACCATGGCCGTGGGAACATACCCTTTTCGACTACCATCTGGTTTAGACTTAGTATTAAAAGATCGTTATTATGTGCCTACAGCAAGTAGGAATTTGATTTTTGTTTCTTACCTTGCATTTGAAGGCTATGTAATTAGTTTTCTTAAGGACCATTGTAACATTCTTTATGAAAGAAATAAAATTGCAAGTGGTTTCCGTATTAATGATCTTTATCAGTTACATGTTGATGTATCTATTTTTAATTTGGAGCAAAATGTGAATGTCATAAAATTAAAATGAGCTAGGGATAGTCCAAATGATAGGTATCTATGGCACCTAAGATTAGATCATATAGCAGAAGATAGGGTTAATAAATTAGAGAAAATCGGGCTATTGAGTCCATTGACTTTCGAGACATATCCAATTTGTGAATTCTATCTTCATGGCAAAATAACTAAGCTCCCTTTTGTAGGACATGGGGAAAGGGCCATGGATCTTCTTGCCCTAGTACATACAGATGTGTACAGCCCATTTGATGTGCTAGCTAGAGGCAACTTAGTCTACTTCATAACCTTTACCGATAATTTATCTAGGTATGGGTATGTGTATCTTATGGGACACAAGTCTGAAGCCTTTGAAAAGTTCAAAAAATTCAGACATGAAGTAGAAAAGCAAACTAGAAAACCCATTAAGATTCTTCAATCAGATCGAGGAGGTGAATACCATAGTTGGAAATTTCTGAACTATCTCAAGAAAAATGGCATAGTCTCCCAATGGACTCCATCTGAAATACCTCAACTCAATGGGATCTCAGAACGGAGGAATCGGACCCTATTAGATATGGTCCGATCCATGATGAGCTTCACAGACCTTCCTGATTTTCTTTGGGGATACTGTTTGTTAACTGCAATATACTTACTGAATAGAGTTCCTTCTAAAATCGTTCCTACCATAGTGTATGAGATATGGCATGGTAAGAAATCAAGTCTGAGTCATCTCAAAATTTGGGGTTGTTCGGCTCATATCAAAAGACAACAAGCAGACAAGTTAGACTTTATGTCCTTCAGAGCTCGATTTATAGGATATCCTAAAGAGTCATTAGGATATTATTTCTACATTCCAGAAGATCATAATGTGATTGTGAGTCGACATACCATCTTTCTTAAAAAAATAGTTTATTCAAGTAGCGGCATTGAAAGCAGATCAGCTCGATGAGAAAGTCTCACAAGAGCAACGAGCTAAGGACCAATGGAACCAAATTAGGTTAAGCAATCCAATCACTACCTCCTCATCTCATCGATCGAAAAGAGTTTTCGTCCTCTGAAGTACTTAGGTCTATTTCAGAGGATGTAGAGAAAATATTCCTCGTAGGTAATAGGATTCATGGTGATGATCCCAAAACCTATAATGAGGCGATATAGATATCGACTCAAGAAATGGTTAGAGACAATGAAGTCAGAAATTGACTCATGCACTCAACTAAGTCTGAACCTTGGTAGATCCACCATAGGTATAGTACCTATGGGTGTAAATGGATCTACAAGAGAAAGATTGGTGCAGATGGAAATATAGAGACATTCAAGGCTAGACTAGTGGCAAAAGGTTATAGTCAATGTGAAGGCATTGACTATTAGGATACCTTTTCATCAGTAGCTATGCTAAAATCTATTCACACATTGCTTGCTATTGCAGCCTATTTTGATTATGAAATATGACAAATGGACATGAAAACGGTGTTCTTAAATGGATATCTTAAGGAAGATATCTATATGGAACAGTCGCTAGATTTCACATCCAGTGATGATGATCATAAGGTTTGCAAGCTGCAAAGAGTCCATATATGGACTTAAGCAAGCATCTCGAAGCTAGAATACTCATTTTAATGATGTGATCAAAATATTTGGTTTCATTAAAAATGAGGAGGAGCCATGTATCTTCAAAAAGATTAGTGGGAGCGCTATTGTCTTTCTCATATTGTATGTGGATGACATCTTCCTTATCGGAAATGACATTCCCATGTTGACCATAGTTAAAATGGGTTATCAAAGAAATTCTCCATGAAAAGACCTTAGGTAAAAGCATCCTTTATTCGAGAATTAAGGTCTATAGAGATAGACCAAATAAGATGCCAGGACTTTCACAGAAGATGTACATAGAGGAAGTGCTAAAGTGGTTTAGCATGGAAAACTCTAAGAGGGGTTTAGTACCTTTTCAGACATGGCATTCATCTTTTCAAGAAGATGTGCCCTAGCACACCTGAGGAAATAGAACGCATGAGCAAGATCCCTTATGCTTCAGCAATAGGGAGCCTCATGTATGCCATATTTATGTACACGACTGATACATCCTATGCGTAAGTGTCCACGGCAGTATCAGTCGAATCCAAATGAAGAACACTGGACTTCTGTGAAATGTATCCTTAAGTACTTGAGAAGAACTAAGGATATGTTGTTGGTCTTTTGTAATGGAGAACTCCAAGTCCAAAGATATACAAACTCAAACTTTATGTCCGATGCAGATGATCGAAAGTCAACATCTAAAAGTTTGTTTTTGTGCAATGGTGGAGCTGTCAAGTTGGAAAGTTCAAACAGATAGTGATAGCAAGATTCCACCATGGAAGCAGAATACATCGCACATCAGAGCTTGAAAGGAGGCATTCTAGTATAAGACAGTTTGGCAGCAGAGATCAAAGTGATGCCATTAGATTGCCATTCCTCTATACTGCGACAACAATGGCAGAACTTATAGCCCCTTGCTAAGGAGCCAAGGTCATACAAAAATTCAAGCAATCGAGCGGCGATACACCTCATCGTGATTTACTCGAGAAGGATTACATCGAGGTCAAGGGTTTATCTGTAGATAATGCAGGCAGACCGCTTACCAAAGCCCTTGGACCAGCAAAGATCGAACCACTGAGAAGATGGATTAGTTTGTAGCCATGGCTTTAAGTCAGTGAAGTTTTTAATTGTGCCTAGAGCTAGAATTGGCTGATACTTGTATATACTTCAAGGGCAATTATATTTTGACTATAAATAATATGGGTTATTTTTATCACTATGTATATTTAGTGTCTGTGAACTCCTTAGTTAATGGTAATGATAATTCTTATTTCAAGAGTTGAAATTTCAGACAAGATTTTCGTTATTAACTCTAAAATGCTCCTGATCGTAGGTATCATGAGGATGGTGATTGATCCGGAAGGTTAGTGTACAATCGCTTCTTTATAATAGATGAGTCTTGAGTCTATGGTGTAGAAACATCGAAGTAAGAGTACAGGTACTCGTTAGATAACGAGGGCACTGAGCGTGACCACCTCGAGTAGTCATAAGGAAGTCTACCTTCTCGTCGATACTGACTCGAGCTGCAGTGGTGTGTTTGGTTCTTTGACCTTAGGGGCATCGGCAGTTCACCTTGGGGGTGTTATAGTTTGACTACACAATGACTCGATCTCCTAGCCATTCAAAACCCTGAGGTGTATGTTGGCTATAGCATGTTCATTGTAGGAATTGGATTGCACCAAGATGGAAATCTATCTACCTCGGTGGATGAGGGCGCCCTATGATGATCATGAGAATCAAGTCCATAAGCCATGGCACATGGCAGAGAGTGAAATAATAGAAAGAGTTTCTATTAAGGTTTCACATCGGATTGGAATCAAATGATTAAATCATATGACGAAATTAGGGTTTGATGAGTTTACTTAACCCTAAATCTGATCGGAGCTCAAAGTAGAAAACTTAATCACACAGTAGCTGCACCGAGAGGTTATCTTTAGTTTTGATGGGTTTGCCACAAATACTGTTAGGTATCATGTGGTAGATTTTGAGAGCAATTAGAGTGATTTACGATGATCGATCATTCTAGTTTGTCTGAATCAGAAAAGTTCTATCCATCGAAAGACAGTTTCGATGAATGTTTGACATGGCAGATCACTTACAATATCCCACTACTATATAGAACTGAAC
Organism: Cocos nucifera; assembly: GCA_006176705.1. Lineage (NCBI taxonomy): Eukaryota > Viridiplantae > Streptophyta > Magnoliopsida > Arecales > Arecaceae > Cocos > Cocos nucifera. The sequence continues at coordinate 86,214 of QRFJ01002656.1, forward strand.
CTAACTAGGTCACACAATCAAGGGTTTGGGATCTGGTATCATCTTGAACTCACTAATTCAATTGATTTGAATATAGATTCAATTAGGTTCAGAAAATCATGTTAGCATACGATTGAACCTAACTTCTTCTTTTTCTGTCATTATAAGTTATCTTGACTGAGCCATAATATGTTTGTGCTCATTCAGGTATCTTTATTTGGTCTGATTGGAGCTTGTCCAAGTTTGAAAAGGGTTGTCTCTACATTTCATGGAGATAATTTAAAGACACCCTCCATTTTTCGTCACACCTGCTAATTCTTATTACTTACTTTGGTCAAACCATTGACCTTTGACCCTTGGCATCTGGCCCATTGTGCATGCACTTATGGAGAGCAGATAGGGCTTGTTCCCCTTCTTGGAAATTGGAAAGGAGGGGGTGGCATGCCTAGGGATGGGTTCTCCTAATGGCTAGGGATGCCTGGAGTCTCCATATAATGGGACTCCAGGTTGCTTCTTGGAATTCAAACTAAGGTGACCCTCCACCATAGAATTTTGATCAGTCCTTAGGTGCCACCTTAGGATGAAATCTATGAATCTCTCATCTGATTGGATTCAGGTGATGTCA
>QRFJ01002656.1:86842-119724 GCA_006176705.1 Cocos nucifera
ACTCCGCCGCCCGACTTGGATTTAATCTATTAATTATGTATTTTAGATATCCATAGATGTATTAATCATATAAAATTAGAAAATAAAATTAAAATTAATTAATTAGATCTAATATGTATGAGATACCTAACTAGACTAGGAATAGAATTATTCTATGTAGTCTAGTATAATCATAATTTTTATTTATTAATATATATTTTAGATCTATTTATTTACTATTTTTTGATTTATAAATTTAAATCAGATCTAAAATAGAAAATAAATTAAAAATTTAATTGTCATATGAGATAGATAGTTGCTATTGTTAGACTAGTTGTAGAATAGTTTTACAAATAGGTCTAGATTAAATTTATTTTGAAAGATCAAATTTAATTTAATTTTTAGATGATTATGAGAATAATTTAGATTGAAAAAACATGCATGATATATATGTATAACAAATATTTTAATTAGATCAATTTTCTTATATGAGATATATGCTTAGATCTAATAGTTTTTGTAGATTAGTTGTATTTTTTATTAAGGCGTTCCCTTGGTCGTCTGTCATAAGAACAAAGTAGGGTTAAATACCTCTCCTCCATTTGATGGGTGTTCTTATGATGTGTAGGGTGTGCTGCGTCATTCTCCTTAATCAAAAATTAAAAAATTACTTTCTCAAAACCTAGATCCTAAACCCTAGGATCTTATTTAATATTTTTTTAGAACCCTAACTTAATTAAGATTAAGTTATGAAACATTTAGTCTAAAATTGAGAATTTAGATCTAAGACATTTCATAAATTGGGTTCGGCTTGGGTAGCTCATTAGTCTACGTTGATCAAACTGATCAAGGTGGTTAGATGGGATCACAATGCTTAAATTGACCAGCCTAATAGAATTTAAGTCTAGGTCAAGATCAGTCAACGTATGAGTGATCGATCAAGCTAAGACCTAATTTAGGCTCTATGGTTAGAGTCTGATTGTAGGCTAATCGATGATTCTGGTCAAAATTTGGGTCTCAAGATAAGTTTGGCAGATACGATGACTAGTTTTTAATTGGGAGCACTCGACTCGAATGCATTCTTGTCGAGTTAATGGCATATCCCTTCCATCGGTCTCACTTACCTGGCCATGTTTGTTGAGTAGTTCTGATCTGAGGTGGTCAATAATCCATGCTAACCCATGCCACTAGGTAGTCATAATGGTATGACTATGTCAAGTCTAGTTTAAGAGACCTAAATTAAATCTCTAAGAAAAGATTAAGTACAAAGTCTTCCACATTGTAGATGTGGAGGACCCTTTTTGGGTTATTTTCTCGACTGGTTACATGGCTTAGTTGCACAGGAAGACAACCATTTATTAGCATACGATGCTACGGCTAGAGGATGAATTGGGCCAATATTTTTGGATAGGTGAGACTCAATTAGAATTCCAATCTTGCAAATGGTGGGTCTGACTTAATAAGGATGGATAAATATTTGAAATGGTGAGATTCATGAATTAGAGACAAAGGTTGGGTGCACATGATTAGAGAATCATTGAACAAGAGTTTTCACCCATTGGCTAACCCATCACCAATAAACTTAGGTGAGGTGATGAGTCAGTGGTGGACGCACCACCCATAAAATTAGTAATCGGAGATTTTTCATCTCTACAGAGGAAGTGTAGGGATCCGAAAAATAGTGGCTAATTTGTTTTTAAAATAAATTTCTAAAAAAATTGTTAAGTCTTAATTACAATATCTAAACTAGAAACTTTACTTCTATAGGAAAATGTTGATCCAACCACTAGCATGAATCCTAGACACCCATAGACTGACTGGACAAATTTACAGGATTTGCTAAACTTCAAAAATTTTGTATTCTGAGAAGTTAACTATGTATTGGACTCAGAACCTCCCACCTTACCAGCTCTCCATCCATGAAACAGAGAGCTCTCTGATAAGTGGACTGACGAAGATAATAAGGCCAGATACACATGTTGGGCTCGATTCTGATGACTTCAGGCCAAATGAAAATATCGGAATGCTCGCCAAAAATGGGCTCACCTATAGGAGATGTTTGGTGAAACCCAGAGGTCGCACAGTCAAGAAGACTGTTGGTGCAACAGTCCAGTCCAAGACATTTCTGATGTATTCAAGGACTGAAGAGCTTGAGAAAGCTGGAGTGAGATTGGACTTGGATCTACAAATAATAATTTGCAATCCTTGACTGACGCATGGGAGTTCATCATGAACTACCATATGCATAAACTTCAAAACTCCTGGGCAACTTATGAACATGCTGGTTACCCTGAGCTTTCCATGAAAGGTTCTAAAGGCTTAGTACTTGCTATGGAATGGACTTCTTCCAAGAGAAAGTCTTTTGGAAAAGAAGAAAAATCTTGAAAAGCAAAGATGGAAGAGGGAAGAAAAAAAGGAGAGCTGAAGAAGAAGGCCCTGACAAAGGAAAGTATTTTTCAACAATATGGCCATGGAAGCGAACTCCCTACTTACTTGGCACCTAAAGACGAAGGAGACAAGGTCCATCTGGAGGTATGCTTTATGAGTCTAACCTTATGTTTCTTCTGCATCCAGTGGGTGCTTGACTCTGGTTCTAGTGCTCACTTGTGCACTTCTATGCAGGGTCTTAGGATAGCAGGGGCTGAGGGATGGTGAGAGATCTATGCATCGAAAATGAGCAAGAGTTGCTGCCTGGCCTGGGAAAATACCCTTTTGACTACCATCTGGTTTAGACTTAGATTAAAAGATTATTATGTGCCTCAGCAAGAGGAATTTGATTTTGTTTTCTTTCTTGCATTGAAGGCTATGTTAATTAGTTTCTTAAGGACCATTGTAACATTCTTATGAAAGAAATAAAATTGCAAATGTTTTCTTATTAATGGATCTTTATCAATTACATGTTGATGTATCTATTTTTAATTGAGACAAAATTGAATGCATAATAAAATGAGCTAGGGATAGTCAAATGATAGGTATCTATGGCACCTAAGATTAGTCATATAGCAGAAGATAGGGTTAACAAATTAGAGAAAACGGGCTATTGAGTCCATTGATTTTTGAGCATATCCAATTTTGATAATCTATTCATGGCAAAAATAACTAAGCCTCCTTTTGTAGGACATGGGGAAAGGGCCAGGATCTTCTTGCCTAGTACATATAGATGTGTCGGCCCATTTGATGTGCCAGTAGAAGCAACTTAGTCTACTTCATAACCTTTATCGATATTTATCAGGTATGGTATGTTATCTTATGGAGCACAAGTCTGAACCTGAAAAGTTCAAAAATTTAGAATGAAGTAGAAAAAAAATAAGAAAACCATTAAGGTTCTTCATCAAATCGAAGGAGGTGAATACCATAGTGAAATTCTTGACTATCTCAAAAAAAATGCATAGTTCCCAATGGACTCCATCCAGGAACACCTCAACTCAAAGGGTTTTAGAAAGAGGAATCGGACCCTATTAGATATGGTCGATCCATGATGAGCTTCACAGACCTCCTGATTTTCTTTGGGGATACTGTTTGTTAACTGAATATACTACTGAATAGAGTTCCTTTAAAAACGTTTCCTACCAATGTATGAGATATGGCATGTAAGAAACAAGTCTGAGTCATCTCAAATTTGGGGTTGTCTGGCTCATTCAAAGAACAACAAGCAGGACAATTAGACTTTATGTCCTTAAGCTCGATTTATTTGATCATCCAAAAGAGTCATTAGGATATTATTTCTGAAGGAAATATCCTGATTTTTCGGTCCAGGTTCGTTCAGATCTGATTAGATCAAGAGATATATTTCAAAATTTTTTCTCTTGATCTCAATCAGATCTGAAATATTTTAGATCTGATTCTTATTATTTTAATAAATAAAATAAAATAAGATAAATTAAATCAAATTTAATTTACCTGATTTGGGTAATCCTATTATCCTGTAGATGATCCTGATTGCAGCAGGAAGGTTCTGGATCTAGCCACGCAAGCGCCTGGCCTCTACCGGTATCCACTCGGGCTTGGATCTGGAGATCCTCTTCTTCTCTATCACACCTCCAAAAATCAATCTGGATCTGGATCTGATCTGAGGATCTTCAAAACTCCTTTTGAAGATCTGCAGTCGTCCTTTTGCAGCAGCGCAGCCTTCTTGCTTTTGATCGCCTTTCTCTTGATCTGAATCGCACCAACCTAAAAATCCAAAACTCTTTTTGGATGTGGAGAGCAGAGGGAGAATAAGCTTTGGCATGGAGGAGGAGGGGAGAGGCAAAGCCTTGAGCGTGGGGAATTCTAATTGCAATAATCTCATGTAATTTGGGTTGGGCATAGGGTCTTATTTATAGACCTAACTTGTGATCCAACTCCTCTTCCTTCTCCAACCAATCACAACCCTTTGTGAAATCAGATCTAAATCTGATTGGTGGGAATAGAGTCCCCTGGATTCCTCCTTAGAGGGCGCCTAAGACCAGTCAAACTGGATTCTTAGTAAGAACTCTAATTGGAATCCAAAAGGGAGGTGGAGTCCTTGTCCAACAAGGACTCCTAGGCGCCTCCTAACTTGGGCTCACGCCTACCCTTGGCGTGCGCCCTTCTCCTTGCCAGGTTCTGGCAGGGGGACAGGCCCCCACCAGCTCTCCAATAGGTGCATGACATGTGGTCAAAAGTCAAAGGGTCAATGGTCAATGTTTGACCAGTCAAAGGTAGACTTTTGACCAAAGTCAAAGAACAAGAAATGGCAGGTGACCAAAAATGGCAGGTAATGTCTTACAAATAAGACAACCTATTCTGACTTGGACAACCTCCAGTCAGACCATATGAAGGCCTCTGATTGAGCACAAACTCCTTTGGCTCAGTCAGGACAACTTATTTATGATAGTAAAAGAAGAACGTTAGGTTCAATCGAAGTGCTAGCACGATTTTCTTGAACCTAATTGAATCTCATTCAGATCAATTGAACTAGATCAGTTCAATTGATGATCACCAGATTCAAACCCTTGTTTGTGTGACCCAGTTAGGTTCAGTTCTGTATGGTAATGGGATATGTCATGATCTCTATCATAGACATCATCGAAACTCCTTTCGATGGATCAGAACTCTTCTGATTCGAACAGCTAGAATGATCGATCATCTAAATCATTCTAATTGCTCCCAAAATCCACCAGTGACACCTAGCAGTATATGGTGGCAACCCATCAGAGCTGAATGCGAACCTCTTGGTGCAGCTACCTGTGTGATTCAGTTCTTCTATCTTGAGCCCCGATCAGATTAGGGTTAAGGTGAACTCGTCAAACCCTAGTCTCTGTCATATGATGTAATCATTCGATTCATAGATGTAATCATTCGATTCGAGTCCAATGTGAAAAATCTAAATAGAAACTCTTTCTATTATTTCACTCTACCATGGCCATGGATTTCTGGACTTGATTCTCATGATCATCATAGGGCTACTCCTCTACCACCGAGGTAGATAGATTCCATCTTGATGCAATCCAGTTCCTACAATGAACATGCTATAGCCAACATACACCTCAGGGTTCCATATGGCTAGGAGACCGAGTAATGGTGTAGTCAAACTATAACACCCTCAAGGTGAACTGCCGATGCATCTCAGGTCAAAGAACCAGACACACTACTGCAGCATCGAGTCAGTCATTGACGAGAAGGTAGACTTCCTAATGACTACTCGAGGTGGTCACGCTCAGTGCCCTCGTTCTCTAACGAGTACCTGTACTCTCGCTCTGGTGTCTCCACACCGTAGACTCAAGACTCATCTACTAAAGAGAAGCGATTGTACACCAACCTTTCCGGATCAATCACCATCCTCGTGATGATCCTATGGTCGGGAGCATTTTATGAGTTAATAATGATTATTCATGTCTTAAATTTTCAACTCTTGAAAATATGAATTATCATTACCATTAACTCAAAGGATGTATCACAGACACTAAATACACATGTGTGATAGAAAATAACCCATTTTATTAATTATAGTCAAAATTATAATTTTGCCCCTAGAAGTGTATTACAAGTGTCAGCCAATTCTGGCTTCTAGGGCACATATATCTAACAATCTTCCACTTGTCCTAAAGCCAATTGGCTACAAGTCTAAGTCCCATCTTCTCAAGGTGGGCTTCGATCTTCTGCTGGCCCAACGGCTTTGTAAGTGGGTCTGCCACATTATCTGCGGAGTTGACTCTCTTAACCTCAACGTAACCTTTCTCAAGGTAATCGCGGATGAGATGGTCATCTTGGACCTGTTTCCTTAGCAAGGGCTTGGTAACATTCTGATGGCCTGCAGCACAAACAGTCTGATGCCTTTGCCAGATGTCGACTTTCGATCATCTATATCGAACATAAAGTCCGAGTCTGTGTATCCTTGAACTTGGAGTTCTCCGTTACCAAAGACCAACATCATATCCTTAGTTCTTCTCAAGTACTTAAGGATACATTTCACAGAAGTCCAGTGTTCTTCACCTGGATTTGACTGATATCTGCTTGTGACACTCACAGCATGGGCTATATCAGGTCGTGTACATAGCATGGCATACATGAGGCTCCCTATTGCAGAAGCATAAGGGATCTTGCTCATGCGTTCTATTTCCTCAGGTGTGCTGGGGCACATCTTCTTGGAAAGATGAATACCATGTCTGAAGGGTATTAATCCCCTCTTAGAGTTTTCCATACTAAACCTCTTTAGTACTTCCTCTATGTACATCTTCTGTGAAAGTCCTAGCATCCTATTCGGTCTATCCCTATAGACCTTAATTCCTAGAATAAAGGATGCTTCACCTAGGTCTTTCATGGAGAATTCCTTGGACAACCACATCTTGACTGATGTCAACATGGGAATATCATTCCCAATAAGGAGGATGTCATCCACGTACAATACGAGGAAGACAACAGCGCTCCCACTGACCCTTTTGAAAACACATGGTTCCTCTTCATTTTTGATGAAACCAAACTTTTTGATCACATCATTGAAACGAGTGTTCCAGCTCCGAGATGCTTGCTTAAGTCCATATATGGACCTTTGCAGCTTGCAAACCTTGTGATCAGTATCACTGGATGTGAAACCTAGCGGCTGTTCCATATAGATATCTTCCTCAAGATATCCATTTAGGAATGCTGTTTTCACGTCCATTTGCCATATTTCATAATCGAAATAGGCTGCAACAGCAAGCAATGTGCGGATGGATTTTAGCATAGCTACCGGGGAAAAGGTATCCTGATAGTCAATGCCTTCGTTGACTATAACCTTTTGCCACCAGTCTAGCCTTGAATGTCTCCACATTTCCATCTGCACCAATCTTTCTCTTGAAGATCCATTTACACCCAATAGGTACTATACCTTCTGGTGGATCTACCAAGGTCCAGACTTGGTTTGAGTGCATCGAGTCAATTTCTGACTTCATTGCCTCAAGCCATTTCTCGGAGTCGATATCTGATATCGCCTCGTTGTAGGTTTTGGGATCATCTCCATGAGCACCATTACCTATGAGGAACATTTCCTCTACGTCCTCTGAAATAATACCTAAGTATCTTTCAGGGGGACGGGAAACTCTTTCCGATCTACGAGGTGGAGGAGGTAGTGTTCTTATTGGCTTAACCTGATTTGGTTCCACTTGGTCCTTAGCTCTTTCCACTTGTGAGACTTTCTCATCAAGCTTAATCTGCTTTCCAATGCCACTATCTTGAATAAACTATTTTTCAAGAAATATGGCATGTCGACTCACAATCACATTATGGTCTTCTGGAATGTAGAAATAGTATCCTAATGACTCTTTAGGATATCCTATGAATCGAGCTCTGAAGGACCTAAACTCTAACTTGTCCGCTTGTTGTCTTTTGACATGAGCCGGACAACCCCAAATTCTGAGATGACTCAGACTTGGTTTCTTACCGTGCCATATCTCATACGGTGTGGTAGGAACGGTTTTAGAGGAAACCCTATTCAGTAAATAGATTGAAGTTAACAATGAGTGTCCCCAAAGAAAATCAGGGAGGTCTGTGAAGCTCATCATGGATCGAACCATATCCAATAGAGTCCGATTTCTCCGTTCTGAAACCCCGTTGAGTTGAGGTGTTCCTGGTGGAGTCCATTGAGAGACTATGCCATTTTCCTTAAGATAGTCTAGGAATTCCCGGCTAAGGTATTCACCTCCTCGATCTGATCGAAGAACCTTAATGGGTTTTCCAGTTTGTTTTTCTACTTCATGTCTGAATTCTTTGAACTTTTCAAAGGCTTCAGACTTATGTCTCATAAGATACACATACCCATACCTAGACAGATCATCGGTAAAGGTAATGAAGTAGACAAAATTGCCTCTAGCCGGCACATCGAATGGGCCGCACACATCAGTATGTACTAGGGCAAGGAGATCTGTGGCCCTCTCCCCATGTCCAACAAAAGGGAGTTTAGTCATTTTGCCTTGAAGACAAGATTCACAAGTTGGATATGACTCAAAAGTCAATGGACTCAATAGCCCATTTTTCTCCAATTTGTTAATCCTATCTTCTGCTATATGACCTAATCTCAGGTGCCATAGATATCTGTCGTTTGGACTATCCCTAGGTCGTTTGGCATTCACGTTTTGCTCGATAGTTAAAACAGGTACATCAATATGCAACTGATAAAGACCATTAACAAGAAAACCATTTGCAATTTTATTTCTTTCATAAAGAATGTTACAATGGTCCTTAAAGAAGGTGATCACATAACCTTCTTGTGCTAAGCATGAAACAGAAATCAAATTCCTGCTAGCTGCAGGCACATAATAACAGTCTTTTAAAACTAAGTCTAAACCAGATGGTAATCGCAGAGGGTATGTTCCCACGGCTACTGCAGCAACTCTTGCTCCATTATCGACGCGTAGGATCATGTCTCCATCCCTCAGCCTCCTGCTATCCTCAAGACCCTGCATAGAAGTGCATAGGTGAGCACTAGATCCAGAGTCAAGCACCCAACTGGATGCAGAAGAAACCGTAAGGTTAGACTCAATAACGAGCATACCTCCAGAAGGACCTTCCTTCTTGTTCTTCAGGGTGGCCAGGTAAGTAGGGCAGTTCCGCTTCCAATGGCCGTCGCTGTTGCAATGGAAACACTTTCCTTTGCCATCGGCCTTTTTCTTCGATTCTGCCTTCTTCTTCTTTGATCCTTCCACCTTTTGCTTTTTCACAGACTTCTTTTTCTTTCCATAAGACTTTCTTTTGGAAGAAGTCCGTTCCATAGCAAGAACTGAGCCTTTAGAACCTTTCATAGAAAGCTCAGCGGTAACCAGCATATTCATCAACTCGGCCAAGGAATTTTGAAGTTTATGCATGTGGTAATTCATGATGAATTGCCCATATGCATCAGTCAAGGATTGCAGAATAATATCATTCTGCAGGTCCAAGTCCAACTTCACACCGAGCTTCTCAAGCTCTTCCATATCCTTGATCATTATCAGACAGTGATCTTGGACTGACTGCCCATCACGCATCTTAGCCTTAAAAAGTCATTTCGTGACTTGATATTTGGCTGCGCGACTCTGTTCACCAAACATCTCCTACAGGTGAGCCAACATTTGGTGAGCAGTCTCGATATCCTCATGTTGGCGCTGGAGCTCATCAGACATCGAGCCCAACATGTAATATCTGGCCTTATTATCTTCGTCAATCCATTTTTCCAGAGACGCTCTCTGTTCAACAGATGGACGAGCTGGTAAGGTGGGAGGGTCCTGGTCCAAAACATGTGTTAACTTCTCGAAACCCAAAATAATTTTGTAGTTCCTGAGCCAATCTTTATAATTGGGTCCAGTCAGTCTATGTGTGTCTAGGATACGTGCCAATGGGTTTGACGCAGACATATTTCCTGTAGAGAGTCAAAGATTCTAGTTAGATACTGTAATTTTGACTTGACCAATTTGTTTAGGGATTTTATTTTTAAACAAATTAGCTCCCACTATTTTCTCGGATCCCTACACTCCCTCTGTAGAGATGCGAAAATCTCCACGATTAATGATTTCTAGTGGGTGGTGCGGTCTCACCAACTGACTCATCACCTCACCTAACAGTTATTGGTGATGGGTTAGCCAATGAGTGAACAACTCTTGTTCAATGATTCTCTAATCATGGTGCACCCAAACTTGGTCTCTAATTCATGAATCTCACCGTATCCGGAATATTGATCCACTCCTTAGTTAAGTCAGACCCACCATTTGCATAGACTGGGTTCCTAATTGGGTCTCTCACCGTATCCGAAATATTGAGCCCAACTCATCCTCCAGCCCATAGCATCCAATGCCTAATAGACATGGTTGCGTCTTCCCGGTGCAACTGAGCCACTGTATCCAGCCGAGAACAATCAACTCCGGGAAGGGCCCGCACGTCTACAATGGTGGAAGACCTCGGACTTAATCTTTTCTTAGGGAGAATTGATTCAGGTCTCATTAAACTAGACTTGGCTTAGTCATAACAATTATGACTAACCTAGTGGCATGGGTCAGCTCGGATTATTGACCACCTCAGATCAGAACTGTGTCAACAGATATGGCCAGGTAAGTGAGATCCGGTGGAAGGAATATGCCGTTAACTCGCACAAGAACGCATTCAGGTCGAGTAGCTTCCAATTAAAAATCAGTCGGTCGTCTGTGCCAAACTTACCTTAGACACCAAATTGTTGAGTCAGAACCAATTGGGTTAGCCTACAATCCAGACTCTAACCTCTGAGCCTAATTAGGTCTTGCTTGATCGTGACTCGATCTTGACCCAGACTTAATCCTATTAGGCTGGTCAATTTAAGCATTGTTGATCCCATCTAACCAACTCTTGATTCGAGTTTGATCAACCGCTTAGACCTAATTGAGCTACCCAAGCCCGAAACCCAGTATTATGAATATGTCTTAGATCTGAAATTCTCAATTTTAGACCTAATTGATATTCCATAAACTTAATTCTTAATTAAGTTGGGTTCATAAACAAAATATGCACAATAAATCCTAGGGTTTCAGGATCTAGGGTTTTGCAGAAAGTAAGTTTTGGGTTTCTGATTAAGGACGAACACGCAGCACCCCTACACGTCATAAGAACACCCCATCGAATGGAAAGAGAGGGCCTTTAAACCCTTCTTCGTTCTTATGACCGGACGGCCAAGAGGAACGCCTTAATCAGGAACATGTAAATCTACAAAACAGTTATAGATCTATATCATATATCTCATATACAAATTTAGATCTAATCAAGGCATATTTTGCATACATCTCATGTATCATAATCATGCATGTTTTTAGATCTAAATTATCACATAATAATCTAAAAAATTAGATTTAAATTGATCTAATCAAAATAAATTCTAATCTAGACAATTATGTAGAACTATTCTACAACTAGTCTAGTCATGCATCTATCATATCTCATATGATATTTAAAATTAAATAATTTTTATTTGCTGTTTATCAGATGTTATTATAACACTTATAATATCAAAAAATAGTAAATAAGAAGATCTAAAATATGATTTAATCAGATTAAATCAAAGACATGCAAAACTATTCTATAGAACTATTCTATTCTAGAACTAGTCATGCATATCTTCATGTTCTTAGATCCAAATCATTTAATTTTAATTTTTCTGATTTCAGATCTGATCACATCTCATGTGACATCTGAAATCACTTTATTTTCTAATTAAAATAAAATTAAAATCAGATCTAAACAATTTAGAACCATGGCTCTGATACCAGTTGAAGAAAAATCCTGATTTCCCGGTCCAGGTTCGTCCAGATCTGATCAGATCAAGAGATATATTTCAAAAATTTTCTCTTGATCTCAATCAGATCTTGATATGTTTCAGATCTGATTCTTATTATTTTAATAAATAAAATAAAATAAGATAAATTAAATCAAATTTAATTTACCTGATTTGGGTAATCCTATTACCCTGTAGATGATCCTGATTGCAGCGGAAGGTTCTGGATCTAGCCACGCAAGCGCCTGGCCTCTACCGGTATCCACTTAGGGTTGGATCTAGGAGATCCTCTTCTTCTCTATCACACCTCCAGAAATCAGATCTGGATCTGATCTGGAGGATCTTCAAAACTCTTTTGAAGATCTGCAGTCGTCCTTTTGCAGCAGCGCAGCCTTCTTGCTTTTGATCGCCTTTCCTTGATCTGAATCGCACCAACCTAAGTCCAAAACTCTTTTTGGACGTGGAGAGCAAGGGGAGAAGAGATTATGGCATGGAGAAGGAGGGGAGAGGCAGCCTTGGGGCGTGTCTAATTGCATTCACTTAGAATTAGGGTTGGGCGCAGGGTCTTATTTATAGACCTCTTGTGATCCAACTCCTCTTCCTCTCAACCAATCACAACCCTTTGTGAAATCAGATCTAAATCTGATTGGTTGGAATAGAGACCCCTGGATTCCTCCTTAGAGGGCGCCTAAGACCAGTCAAACTGGATTCTTAGTAGAACTCTGATTGGAATCCAAAAGGGAGGTGGAGTCCTTGTCCAACAAGGACTCCTAGGCGCCTCCTACTTGGGCTCACGCCACCCTTGGCGTGCACCCTTCTCCTTGCCAGGTTCTGGCAGGGGGACAGGCCCCCACCAGCTCTCCAATAGGTGCATGACATGTGGTCAAAAGTCAAAGGGTCAATGGTCAACGTTTGACCAGTCAAAGGTAGACTTTTGACCAAAGTCAAAGAACAAGAAATGGCAGGTGACCAAAAATGGCAGGTAATGTCTTACAAATAAGACAACCTATTCTGACTTGGACAACCTCCAGTCAGACCATATGAAGGCCTCTGATTGAGCACAAACTCCTTTGGCTCAGACAGGATAACTTATTTATGATAGCAAAAGAAGAACGTTAGGTTCAATCGAGTGCTAGCACGATTTCCTTGAACCTAATTGAATCTCATTCAGATCAATTGAACTAGATCAGTTCAATTGATGATCACCAGATTCAAACCCTTGTTTGTGTGACCTAGTTAGGTTCAGTTCTGTATGGTAATGGGATATGTCATGATCTCTATCATAGATATCATCGAAACTTCTTTCGATGGATCAGAACTCTTCTGATTCGAACAGCTAGAATGATCGATCATCTAAATCATTCTAATTGCTCCCAAAATCCACCAGTGACACCTAGCAGTATATGGTGGCAACCCATCAGAGCTGAATGCGAACCTCTTGGTGCAGCTACCTGTGTGATTCAGTTCTTCTATCTTGAGCCCCGATCAGATTAGGGTTAAGGTGAACTCGTCAAACCCTAGTCTCTGTCATATGATGTAATCATTCGATTCGAGTCCAATGTGAAAATCTAAATAGAAACTCTTTCTATTATTTCACTCTACCATGGCCATGGATTTCTGGACTTGATTCTCATGATCATCATAGGGCTACTCCTCTACCACCGAGGTAGATAGATTCCATCTTGATGCAATCCAGTTTCTACAATGAACATGCTATAGCCAACATACACCTCAGGGTTCCATATGGCTAGGAGATCGAGTAATGGTGTAGTCAAACTATAACACCCTCAAGGTGAACTGCCGATGCATCTCAGGTCAAAGAACCAGACACACTACTGCAGCATCGAGTCAGTCATTGACGAGAAGGTAGACTTCCTAATGACTACTCGAGGTGGTCACGCTCAGTGCCCTCATTCTCTAACGAGTACCTGTACTCTCGCTCCGGTGTCTCCACACCGTAGACTCAAGACTCATCTACTAAAGAGAAGTGATCGTATACCAACCTTCCGGATCAATCACCATCCTCGTGATGATCCTATGGTCGGGAGCTGTTTATGAGTTAATAATGATTATTCATGTCTTAAATTTTCAACTCTTGAAAATATGAATTATCATTACCATTAACTCAAAGGATGTATCACAGACGCTAAATACACATGTGTGATAGAAAATAACCCATTTCATTAATTATAGTCAAAATTACAATTTTGCCCCTAGAAGTGTATTACAAGTGTCAGCCAATTCTAGCTTCTAGGGCACATATATCTAACACCTTTGTGATTGGATTCTTCTATCCTGAGCCCCGATAGGATTAGGGTTAAGGTGAACTCATCAAACCCAATGTCCATCATGTGAATTAATCATTTGATTCGAGTCCAATGTGAAATCCTAATAAAAACTTTTTCTATCATCTTCACTCTACCTTGGCCATGGACTTAAGGACTCAATCTCATGATTATCATAGGGCTACTCCTCATCTACCGAGATAGGTAGATCCCTTATTGGTGTAATCCATTCATACAATGAACATGCTATAGCCAACATACACCTCAGGATTCCAAATGGCTAGGAGACCGAGTTATGGAGTAGTCAGACTATAACACCTTCAAAGTGAACTACCGATGCACCTCAGGTTAAAGAGCCAGACACACCTACTGCAGTATCGAGCCAGTCATTGATGAGAAGATAGACTTCCTTATGATTGCTTGAAGGGGTCACACTCAGTGCCCTCGTTCTCTAACGAGTACCTATACTCTTGCTTTGGTATCTCTACACCATAGATTCAAGACATATCTATCCTAAACAAGCGATCGTACACCAACCTTCCGAATCAATCACCATCCTCGTGATAATCCTACGGTCAAAAATCATTTATGAGTTAATTATGAAAATTTATGTCTTAAATTTTTAACTCTTGAAAATATAAATTATCATTACCATTAACTCAAAGGATGAATCACAGACACTTTAAATACATACTATGATAGAAAATAATTCTTTCATTAATTTATAGTTAAAATTATAAAATTATTCTTAGAAGTGTATTACAAGTATCAGCCAATCTGGCTTCTAGGGCACACATTTAATAATGGGTTAGCACGAATCAATGAGCAACCTAATCAAGACCTGATTAACCATATTGGCTTGGTAAGTAAGATTGGTGGGAGGGTTTGCTAAGACTTGCCTTAGAGATCATCAGAAATGGTTAGGTAAGCGGGCTGCTAATTAAAAACCATCAGTCTTGAATGCCAGACTTACCTTAGACATGAATCAATTTATCAATTTTGATTTGGTCTATCTAAAGACTCAGGCTCGACCACTGAGCCATGATCGATATCCATTTATTAGGTTTATGGACTTTGATCAACTACAACTATTGAATTGATCTAAAAAAATGATCTAATCCTAATTAACTATTAATTAGGTTTGATTCGATCAATTTTTTAACTAAGTCCATATTTAATCTAATCCTAGGTCTAATCCAGTTAATGACTTGATCAAAGTTAACCCATTATCCTTTAACCCATGTTTTATGAAATTATTTTAGGATCTTTAAATCACAAACCTAGATCCTAAATAATCACTTAATTCTCAAATAAGTACAAAGGGTATGCATTCGGATTTTATGGAACCTCAAAACTAATTTCTGATTTAATCATTTAAAATATTTTTAATTATAAATAGTTTATATCGAACCATATTCAATATATGATTTTAGATCTAATTTATTTTAATATTTCAATCATATCCTAAGATTTTGAATTTAAAATTTTGCAGAAAGTAAGTTCTTAATTTAAATTCTATAAAATAAATATATCATATACATTCTAGATTCAAAGCAAAAGATACATATCAACATATGCAACAATAAGATCTAGATCTAAACATAAAACACATCATATGGTTCAGATCATAAATTATTTAAAATTAGGTTTAAAATTTAAAAATAAATCATAAATTATTTTAGATCTTATCTAATATATTTATGATTTAAATTCTTCAGATCAGTACATACTAGGACAACCTCTCCACTATAAGGGATAAACCTTATAACAGGACAACCTTATAGCAGTATGTGCAATTGGATATTATTTAGATCTAATCTAAATAATCTAAAATAGATCTAACATCTATTTATTTTAGATTTAAAATTAAAAATAAATCATAAAATTATTTAGATCATATCTAACTTATTTATGATTCAAGAATAGATTAGCACATACTAGGACAACCTCTCCATTATAAGGGGTAAACCTTACAGCAGGACAATCTTATAGCAGTATATGCGATCTTAAAAATTTTATTTTTTAGATTTATTTTAATATAAACATGATCATATTATAATAGAACCTAGATGCTCTGATACCACTATTGAAAAATATGTAGGGTTTCATGCTTGAATTTCAAAATATTTTTGAAATAAAACATAGTGGAAGACGTAGATTAAACTATTTAATCTACAAAAGCATGTAATCTAATTACTAAACTCTACATCTAAGATCTATAATAGGTCATAATGCATTCTTAAATCTAAAAATAAATACTTTGATAATAATCAAATCAATATCCTAGATCTAGAATAGTTTTAGATCTAAATCCTAGATCGTATCTACGTGAGAGAAAAGATCAAATCTTTTACCTTCGCATGGGTCGAGAACTCAATGATTGATTTTTGTTGTTGCTTTTGGAGTTGCACATGTGTCCGACCTCTACAAATAATCCACACAAGATCATAACTCTAGTCGGAGGTTCGTCGAATGAAGATCCACTCGAAGTGCTAGCTTCTCGTGGATCCCTCCTAATGATCGATTTGAAAGAAATTCTTTGGATCTTTTGGACAATCCAAGAGATGAAGAATAAGAAGGAGGAATAAGAGATTCTTCTCTCTAATTTTTTTCAAAAATAAGATTAGAAGAAAATCATTACAAATAGAGAAGAACCTTCCTTCTCTACAATTGTTCTTTCTCCAGGACAAACCCCAGCTTTGTCCTAAAGAAGAACTTGCACTTCAACATAAGGAGACTCTCTCCTCACCACTTTCTCATGCCTCTTTTTTCTGATTTTCAAGGGATAAAACTCATAAGAGATTTAGAAGAAAAAGCTCTTGAAAGAACCTTAAAGAGAAGACTTTATTCTCCTCCTATGTATTCATTAGGACATCAACCATTGATGTCCTAATGAAATCAAACAGCCCAACCATCTTGGAGATCCAAACCCCCATGCCTCTCTTTTTGATGTTTTTCATGGAAAAAACCCTAAGAGATCTCATGGCAGAAGTCCTAAAAAAATTTGCACCTCATAACAACCCAAGACAAGGTCAAAACATCCTGGTTTTAAGGAAATCAATCAAGAGTTTTAAGGGGCATCCAGCTCTTGGACGCCACCCCTAAAAATCTGGCATGAGAAGCATGTAGACCATGCACATAAAGAGAAGAGAATTATGGCATACAAAAAGAATTAGGTGGCAACCCCTAAAGATAAGGAAGACTAGGTCAAACCTAGACTAAAAAATGGAATCTTATTTAAGGAGAAAATTTGGGGCGTCCAACTCCCCTTAAGATAAGGAAGACTAGGTCAAACCTAGTCTAAAAAATGGAATCTTGTTTAAGGAGAAAATTTGGGGCATCCCCAACTCTTGGATGCCCCCAAAAGTTTTGTGCATGGATAACCTGGAATTCATGCCAAAAATAAGAAAGAAAAAGGGTGACAAAAAAATATATGGGGCATTGGTTAATTTCCATAGAGAGAGGAGAAGAGTTTTAACAAATTAAAACTCTTATTTAATTTGACTCATTCAAACTAACTTCCAAATAAGACCAAGTAAAAATTTGTATCCAAATTCATTAGGATATAGGGCATGGGAAATCAATCTTAGGTGTGGAATAATGTACGTAAAAAATCTAGAATTAAATGTGTGCATGGAACATCATAATGGCGCAAGGGAAGATGAGTCCTAGTCTAACTAGGACTCTTCTTATTTAGACCTGGTCAAAACCTTTTGGACCCAATCCAAATTTGATTTAACTCAACCTAATTAACAAAAAATTCTAATTCAATTAGAAGTCTAATTAAATTAAATTTAATCATATTTAAATTAAATTTAATTTCTAATCAAATTAAAAATTAGGTGCACTCAAGTCCTAGTCGAATAGGAACTTGTTCTTTTTTGCAATTGACTTATCCAATAAACTAATTAGACTTAATCTAATTAAGTCCAAACTAATTCTAATTGAATCTAATCTAATTAAACTTGATTTTAGCTCAATTGCTAAATTAAATTAAGTTAATTAATAATCTAATTGGTAATTGATCCTCCTGTAATACTTGCATTAGGTCAAACATCAATCGTATTGATTGTTTGATCTTAGAACGATTCTCAATCGTCGATCAACCATCTGATCAAATTACAACCTCTTATGTGTGTGTGTTAGATCCTGGTATCACTCTGATGCAAAATATTGATCATCACCATGGCATCATCTAGCTCTGATACCATGTTGCATAAGCTCCTGATCTTTGGTATAGACCTTAGGAGATCTTTGACATTCTCTAAGGGCAACAATCCACAAATCTACCAATTTAGATTTATGATGGGGCACCTCCCTCCTTGGACTTGAGGGAGGCTTCCTCCTTGGGGTGACAACTCTAGAGAGAAAAGAGAAGAGAGATTAAGGAAGAAAATATCTGTATTTTTTACATTAATGAAAACCCTAAAACATCCGACGTATTTATATATAGCTATTAGGCCCAACCAAAAACTCCCCTGGCTAACCCAATACATGAAAGCACTCACCGAGCTCATGTACATATGTCTCATATGCTCTCATCCTCTAGATCTAAATCCGACCCATACATGAGTTAGCCTCCTTAAGACCTTATTGCACCAGGCCTTACGACCCTTGGATTAAACCTAATTCAAAACCAAACAAAAAATCATGTATGTTCTGTATGCCACCTATCGAGCTGGCTCGCTCAGAAGTCGAGCTGACTCGACTGCATAACACCTAAACATCATCTTCTATCTGCCTGAGATAGCTGGCTTGACTATGCCCCAAGCTGGCTCAATCTCAACCCGAGCCATCTCGGCTGCATATTCGAGCTAGCTTACCTATGTGTCAGCCTCTTATCTTAGCTGATGCTTCTTCTTGGCTTTGGTCCTTTGCTCCATCTTATGTTCTAGATCATCAAAGCACCTATCAAGCCCCTCAAGATCCTTACACCTAAACCTAGAGTCCTGAGCAGGGCTGCATGCCGTCTTCACCTAGGATAACTCCTATCCTAGTCCTAGGACTCACACCCATCTCAGACTCTTGGAGCCAACATTCTGACTCCTCTTGTGGCCTCCCAAGGTTTGGGAGCACCATAAATCCTAACAATCTCCACTTTGGTGCCCTAAGCCTTAGCAAACCCCTGGCAATGCCCTCCTGCACGATCCTGCTACTGCTGTGCACCCTAATAGCACCTTGTGTAAACATTGCCTCCACCAATCCTCTTCAGCTGCTGTGCACCCTTAAGGCCTTTGGGATGATCACCTCCATCACTGAAGATCTTGGCTTGCACCACCCTAAAATTGTAGAAATCCCTTCTACTTGGTAGCTGCATCAATTATCCTAGACTTTTCTTAAGATCCCACAGCACTCCTATACTGGAACTCGCTACATTTCCTGACACGATCTCCTCAAAACTTTGCCAGTATTTCCTACACATGCCACTCCACTTGGAACTATGCATCTTTGATATTAGTGCTAGGATATTGGTCCTCCTACACTCATCTGCTCTGCACTCGTGTCACATCTCCATCGATGAAGCCATCTCTGCCCGATGCTCCACCTAAAATCAAAGTCCACCTAATATCGCAGAAGATCCTGACTCTATAACTGAGTCACCCAAGCCTAACCATCCAATACTGCACTATTGGGCCTACTGCTACACCTCGAATACCATCGCTAGCCCTTCGGACCCTCTACACTCCATAGATTGATTCGAAGCCATCTCGGATACCTCCACAACCTGCAAACACCTTCGAAATCCAAGAGCTCATCCAACTCTTCTAAATCCAGTGACTAATCCCTAAAAAGTTCCATCCTAGCAATTCTCCTCTTCTACTCCTATGCCAGCCATCGCTTCAATTGCACCCGAAAGAACTATAGCTCAAACCCTGCCCTAGGCTCAGACCCACCTATTTCATCCCAAGGCTCCTGAGACTCCTTAGCTTTCCCTGAGACCTGCTCCCGATCTTTCTGAGATGACTCTCGACACTCTCCACTGAGATACCTTCCTTGGCTACTGCACCATCGAGCCTCTCTCAGCCTCGTGTCTCCAAAAAAACACTACTATAGCACTCCATGCTTCTTGCTTCATCTCGACACCGCATCCTCATAGGTATCCAAGTTCTCTCTTGCTGTACACAAACCATCCTCCATCTGAACTACGACTCTCCCTAGTGCTCCTATAGAAGAAACTTGATGCAAGATCATCCATCCAGCCCTGACCTGCTGGATCACCATGGATCATCCATCTCCATCACCTCCAAGGCTTCGCAAATCCATGCTCTGATCGAATCACTGAATGCATCCCCAACTACTTCTCACAGCCTTCCTGTAACTGAAGAACGTATAGTCGCTTCTTCAGCTTTTCTTCGACCATTATTCCTTAAAAAATCTCTCTTCATTCACCAAATAGCCCCACACTGCCCATCTTCCTAGAGAACTCTGTCACCCGTCATACACCCCAGTCTCTCCAACCAAGATCAATGAGAAAATCATGCACCCAAATCTTCCATCCTAAGAAAAATCCTTCCAATAAATCTTCTCAACCTCCACCTTCAACCCGCTACTCTCAGTTGGCCAAACTACAGCAATAACAAAGGTAGATCTAAGACAAACCATGAAATTCTTGTGTAGATTTTTGATTTCTTCCTATATGATTTCTCCTTTGCTTCCACGCTCCATCAGGCTCTGATACCATGTATTAGATCCTGGTATCGCTCTAATATAAAATATTGGAGCATCACCATAGCATCACCTAGCTCTGATACTATGTTGTGGAAGCTCCTAATCTTTAGCATGGACCTGAGGAGATGTTTGACATTCTCTAGGGCAGCAAACCATCAATCTACTTATTGCCCAGATGAACAACCCAAGAGGTGGGGTGAATTGGGTTTTCAAAAATTTAAACAAATATGTGTGATGATTAAAGATTAAATTCTAAGTGAATCAAATATGAGAGCAAATAGAAGATACAACCTAGAGCACACACACAAGCAAGAGAATTTTATAGTGGTTCGTTGCACTTGCAGCACCTACATCCACTCCCCAAGCAAACTCTTAGGAATTTTACTATAATCACTTAAGATTACAGTCAAATAATTTTTTTGATCTCACTATCCAGTAGCCCAGTTTGTTTTTCCCTAGGTTCACTAACCACAATCCTTACAAGAATTAGATAAACCAATCTAAATAAACAAAAGAAAAGAAAAATCTCAAAATCTAAGTTTCAACCCCTGCTGAAACCAAATACATGGAAAGGAGAAAGAAAATATTTCAACTCAAAAGGCCCCTTCAAATGAGAAGAAGAGTTGTTCTTGTAGTTCATTGAAAGCCTCTCTAAATCCATGGAGTTAATGCACTTGAGGATTCTTCAATGCTTGAGAGAATAGATTGATTAAAGATGGGGATTTTCATTCAAGAACAGAGCATATTTTTTTTTTCTTTTATTTTTCTTTTTTTTGATCATGAATAAGCCTTCTTCCTTTTATATCTATAGTATTTTTTCTCTTCTGGTGATGATTGGAGCTCAGAAAAAGTGAAATCCAAACATTGGAGAGAAGCAACTAGCCGTTGGAGTTGAAAAAATCTGATCTAGAATGCCCTATCAAAAAGTTATCGTTGAGTCTCGAGACCCCTTGGTTTGTCTCAAGATGTCTCACCAAGATACGAGGCCTCTCGATTTGAATAGGAGAGCTCTTACTTTTAGTCTCATGAAAAATCATCTTTCTAGAAAAAATGGCTCATCTGAGATTGAGATCTCTCGACTCTAAATGAGACGTCTCGCAGGGACTATGAGACCTCTCAAAAATCCTACGAGACCTCTTGCTCTCAGGGCATAAAAATTGGATTTCTATTGCCTTAAATCGAGAGCTCTCAAGATTCTCTCGAGACCTCTCGAAACTGTGCCAAAACAGTGCTTGGGGCATGCTAGTCCACTCGAGAACTTTCGAAAAAATTCTAAGACATCTCGAAGACTGCTCCAAGATGATTTTGAGAGAATTTTTGCTCTGTTCAAGAGGATCTGAATTTTGATTGATTTTCGCTTAATGTCTTTCTTATTTTGATCAAAATATTAGAATACTTAAAATAAAATATATTAGTAATCATTTGCTTTAATGTTTGGTCATCATCAAAATCACTTAGGGAGTTCAACAATCTTCCCATTTTCGATGGTGACAAAATATTAAGCAATACATAAAATGATTATAAGAAATATGAATGTCATGAACTAATGAATGCAAAGTTTTTGTGCTGAAGCTCCCCCTTAATGTATGCTCTCATGAAATGAATAAAATTTGAATAATCATTCTCTCCCTTAATGTATGCTCTTATGAAATGAATAAGATTTGCATTTGATCAATTCAAACAATTTATTTTCTAAAAAGTCTCCTTTTTTGTATTTTAGTTTGAATTGATTATATATTTGCAATTTTTTTCTTAATATTTCTCCTTCTTTTTGTCATCAACAAAATCACAACAATGAAAGGATTATAAAAAAGATAAAAAAGGCAAGAATATAAAAAGGATTGATTCTATTTCAAGATTTAATACTATAGAGTTAGAGGTGTAGGTTGGTTTAAAAAAAATGAATCTCATACCAACATACCTAAATCAAAAGTTAAAATAAAAGAGAAACTAGACCTAGTCCTGATTAGAGAGGAACACAATGATGGGTTCATATGAAGATTTGGGTCTAGTTGAGGATAAGTGAAGAGCAGGTCTAGGAGATGGTGATGGTCTAGAAGAAGATGATGGTCCAGAAGAAGAAGAAGTCTAACTCAAAATCTGCCGTAGAGTAGAAATGAGGACTTTAGCTATGGTGCACTGAACGGTGATATTCTCTTCAAGTCTCTGTGTAATCCTGGCGTTGTCGGATAGTAGTTCAATTTGAGCTAATATTTTATGCTGCTCCTCCAAAATTTCTAACCTTTAAGAAAGTCCACTGATTTATTGACTAAGCATTTCTGTTTGACCCTCAATGGATATCCTTTGTTCTTCAATGCTTACTAAAAGTTGATGCCTCATACTAGAAAGTATATCCATAAATCTTTCAAATACTTTCTGAACCACTTCATCTACCACCCTTTCAACTAATAGATCTTGATCAAAAGCTGGGGGAGGAGTTGGAGTGGGGCAAGGAGGCACCTGAGGAGAGTGTGGAGATCCTGGTGTAGTGAAGGAGGATCCAGCAGATGGTGATGGCGAAGGGGTGGAGATCTATGTTTTTCAGGCTCGATTGCAGCACGTTCATCTGCCCTCACCCATTTATCATCCTTCTTTCCAAATTTCATCCGGTTCAATGTTCCATCATTGATGTAGTCCGTGTGAGCCAGCTTTTTGAAATCTTCACCTTCTAGATTAATTTGAAAATCCTTGAAGATTAAGGTGAAGATCATTCCATAGGGTAAACATGCCTTGCTCTTGCTGCCTATATCCTTCAGTTGATGTAGCATGAGAGAAGGAAAGCTGATGGGAGTTCCAGTCACCATAAAGAACATGACTCCAAGTTTTCTTTTTCCAACCCAGTCATGTCTTCCAACTTTAGAAAAAATAATATGACGGACAAAGGACAGCAGTAATCTCATTTCGATCGAAAGAAGATGTGAAACAAGTTGAAGATTTTCATCAAACTTTTTTCTTTCTAAGACACACTTAAAGGCTTCAGTTTTATCAAATAAGTTTTGGTTACTAATCCTAGCCCTTGGCACTTCAAGGAGCTACCCTATTTTTCTCTCATCTAAAGAAATATGCACTCTTTTCATAATAGATTCCACCTTCGACCCATGCTCAAAACTAATGTGGTCAAAATATTTTCTTATTAAATCTAGATAAATGTTTACCTCTAGGGTACAAAGTTTTTTCCAACCTTGCTACCGGATCTAGGACCCAATATGGAAGTGCTTTCGATCAAGATAAGCGATGTTCATACAACGACCTGTTGGAACAGTCCTAGTAGCAATAAAATGTTAGATGTGTACCCTAGAAGCCAGATTGGCTAATACTTGTAATACACTTCTAAGGGCAATTTTATAATTTTGATTATAAATTAATAAAAAGATTATTTTCTATCACAGTGTGCATTTAAAGTGTATGTGATACATCCTTTGAGTTAATGGTAATGACAATTCAAATTTTCAAAGAGTTAAAAATTTAAGACATGAATTTTCATAATTAACTCATAAATTGCTCCTGACCGTAGGATCATCATGAGGATGGTGATTGATCCAAAAGGTTAGTGTACGATCACTTTTTTTGAGTAGATGAGTCTTAAATCTATGGTGAGGAGATACTGAAGTGAGAGTACAGATACTCGTTAGAGAATGAGAATACTGAGCGTGACCACCTCAAGCATTCATAAGAAAATCTACCTTCTCGTCGATGACTGGCTCGATGTTGCAGTAGTGTATCTGGTTCTTTGACCTGAGGTGCATCGACAATCCACCTTAAGGGTATTGCAGTTTAACTACACCATAACTCGATCTCTTAGCCATTCGAAATCCTAAGGTGTATGTTAGCTATAGTACGTTCATTGTAGAAATTGGATTGTACCAATAAGGAATCTATCTACCTCAGTAGATGAGGATAGCCCTATGATGATCATGAGAGTTGAGTCCATAAGCTCATAGCCATGGTAGACTGAAGATGATAGAAAGAGTTTCTATAACGGTTTCACATAGGACTCAAATTGAATGATTAATTCATATGATGGATATTGGGTTTGATGAGTTCACCTTAACCCTAATCCTAATGGAGCTCAAGATAAAAGAATCCAATCACATAGGTAGCTGCACCGAGAGGTTCACTTTCAGTTCTGATGGTTCCCACCATATACTGCTAGGTGTCACTGGTGGATTTTGGAAGCAATTAGAATGATTTTGATGATCAATCATTCTAATTGTATGAATAAGAAAAGTTTCGGTCCATCAAAAGATGTTTCAATGATGTCGATGATGGAGACCATGACATGTCTCATTACCATATGGAACTGAACCTAACTAGGTCATACAAAGAAGAGTTTGGGTCTAGATTGTTAGATATGTGCCTTAGAAGCCAGAATTGGTTGACACTTGTTATACACTTCTAAGGGCAAAATTATAATTTCAACTATAAATAATAAAATAAATTATTTTTTATCATAATGTGTATTTAGTGCCTGTGATACATCCCATGAGTTAGTAGCAATGATAATTCTTATTTTCAAGAGTTGAAAATTTAAGACATGAATTTTCATTATTAACTCATAAAATACTCCTGACCGTAGGATCATCATGAGGATGGTAATTGATCCAAAAGATTGGTGTACAATCGCTTCTTTATAGTAGATGAGTCTTGAGTCTATGATGTAAAGATACCAGAGCGAGAGTACAGGTACTCATTAGAGAACAAGGGCACTGAGCGTGATGACCTCGAGCAGTCATTAGGAAGTCTATCTTATCATCAATGACTAGCTCGAAGCTGTAGTAGTGTGTCTGATTCTTTGACCTGAGGTGCATCGATAGTTCACCTTGAGGGTGTTATAGTTTGACTACACCATAACTCGATCTTCTAGCCATTCGAAATCCTGAGGTGTATGTTGGCTATAGCATGTTCATTATAGAAATTGGCTTGCACCAAGAGGAAATCTATCTACCTCGATAGATGAGGAGTATCCCTATGATGATCATGAGAATCAAATCCATAATCCCATGGCCATGGCAAAGTGAAATAATAGAAAGAGTTTTTATTAAGATTTTCACATTGGATTTGAATCAAATGATTAATTCATATGATGAAAATTACGGGTCGATGAGTTCACCTTAACCCTAATCCGATCGAAGCTCAAGATAGAAGAACTTAATCACACATGTAAGTACACCGAGAGGTTCATTTTTAATTCTGATGGGTTGCCACCATATACTGCTTGATATCACTGATGGATTTTGGGAGCAATTAGAATGATTTGGATGATCGATCATTCTAGTTGTCTGAATCAAAAAAGTTCTGATCCATCGAAAGGTGTTTCGATGATGTCAACGATAGAGATCGTGACATATCTCATTACTATATAGAACTAAACCTAATTGAATCACACAAATATGAATTTAGATTTAGATATCATCAATTGGATTAATCCAATTCAGTTGATTTGAATTAGATTCAATTAGGTTCAAAAAAATCGTGCTAGCACACGATTGAGCCTAATGTTCTCCTTCAACAATCATCAAAAGTTATCTTGACTGAGCCAAATGTATTTGGACTAACTCAGGTACCTTTACTTGATCTAACTGAAGATTGTCTAGGTCAGAAAAAGATTGTTTTAATTTATGAGATAAATTTGAGACAACACCTACCATTTTTCATCACCTACTAATTCTTGTCTTTTGACTTTGGTCAAACGTTGACCTTTGACACTTGGACATCTGCCCATGTGTTACGCACCCATAGGAGAGTAGATGGAGGTTTGTCCTCCTACTTAAAAGAGGAAAGAAGGGGGTGCATGTCTAGGAAGGCGTGCATCCAAGGATAATGATGCTTGGAGTCCCATACAGATGGGACTCCAGGTTGCTTCATGGTATCAAACAAGGTGGCGCCAAAGACTCTACTTTGACCAGTCTTGGCACCACCTTTGGATGTTTAAGAGGAGCTTTCATCAGATTGGATCAGGTGATGTCATCCTACCAATCAGATTTAGGTCTGATTGCACGTAGAGATGTGATTGGCCAGGATGATGTGGCACTGCATGTCACAGTAGGGTCTATATAAACCACTTCTGCGCCTAGTTTTAATAGAGTTCTCTTCTTGCCCATGCCACATAGCCCTCTCCCCTCTCCTCCATGCCTACCTCTAATCCTCTCTCTCCTCTCCATGCCCATGAGGCCTTGGGCTCAAGTTTGGTGCGATCCAAGCAAGAGAAAGGCAACAAGAAAGGAAGAAGGCAGCACTGCTGCAAGAGATGACATCGGATCTTCAAAAATTATTTTGAAGATCTTCAAGATCAAATTCAGATTTGATCTTTGGAGAAAAGATTAAAAGGAAGAAGATCTCTAGATCTTACTCGAGTGGATACTGGTAGAGATCAGACGATTGCATGGCTGCATCCAGAACCTCAGGTAATCAGTAGGATCATCATAGGGTAATAAGATTACCCAAGAACAAGGTCTAAATTAAATCTTATTTAATTATTTTATTTTATTATATCTATTAAATTAGATATAAAAAGTATCAGATCTAATTTAGATCTAAAAAAAAAAATTTGAAATATTTCTCTTGGTCAAATCAGATCTAAAAGAATCTGACCCAGAAAACAGGATTTTCCCTTCAACTGGTATCAGAGCAAGGTTCCCATAAATAATTTAGATCTAATTTTAATTTATTTTTGATTTAATAATTAGGTGATTTTAAATATCACATGAGATATGATTAGATCTAAAATTAAAAAAATTAAAAATTAAATAATTTAGATCTAAGTTGTACAAAATGCATAACTAGTTGTAGAATAGAATTATTTTATGTATAGTCTTGCATAATCATAATTTAATTTGATTAAGT
The DNA here is from genome assembly GCA_006176705.1 of Cocos nucifera. Classification (NCBI taxonomy): domain Eukaryota; kingdom Viridiplantae; phylum Streptophyta; class Magnoliopsida; order Arecales; family Arecaceae; genus Cocos; species Cocos nucifera. The sequence goes on from QRFJ01002656.1 coordinate 114,326, forward strand.
TATAATTTTTAGATCTATTTATTTATTATTTTTTAATATTATAAATATTATAATAAGATCTAAAAAATAAAAAATAAAATTATTTAATTTTTGGTTCATATGAGATATGATGAATGAATGTTTAGACTAGTTATAGAATAGTTCTACATAATTATCTAGAATAGAATTTATTTTGATATGATCAATTTAAATTTATTTTTTTAGATGATTATGAGATAATTTAGATCTAAAAACATGCATGATATGATACATGATATGTATGCAAAACATGTTTATAGTTAGATTAATTTTTATATATGAGATATATGATGTAGATCTAACTAGTTTTATAGTTTTCATATTTCTGATTAAGGCATTCCCCTTGGCTGTCCGATCATAAGAATAAAGTAGGGTTTAAATGCCCTCTCCTTCCATTTGATGGGGTGTTCTTATGATCTGTACGGGTGCTGCACACTCATCCTTAATTAAAAATCTAAAAATTTATTTTCTGCAAAATCCTAGATCCTGAAATCCTAGGATTTTATTTATATGTTTTATTTGTGAACCCTAAACTTAATTGAGAATTAAGATTATGAAATATGTTAAGTCTAAAAATTAAGAATTTCTAGATTTAAGATAGATTCATAAAATTGGGTTCGGGCTGGGGTTGCTTAATTAGGTCTAAGCGGTTGATCAAACTGAATCAAGAGTTGGTTAGATAGAGTCAAGAGTGCTTAAATTGACCAACCTAATAAGGTTAAGTCTGGATCAAGATCGAGTCAAGTGAGTGATCGATCAAGATAAGATCTAATTAGGCTCAGTGGTTAGACTCTGGATTGTAGGCTAACCTGATTGGTTCTGGCTCAATAATTTGATGTCTAAGGTAAGTTTGGCAGATATGACCGACTGGTTTTTAATTAGGAGCTACTCGACTCGAATGCGTTCTTATCGAGTTAATTGCATATCCCTTCCATCGGTCTCACTTACCTGGCCAAATTTGTTAGCTCAGTCCTAATCTGAGGTGGCCAATAATCCGAGCTAACCCATGCTACTAGGTTAGTCATAATGGTTATGACTATGTCAAGTATAGTTTAATGAGACCTAAATCAAATCTTCCTAGAAAAAGATTAAGTCTAAGGTCTTTCACCATTGTAGATATATGGGCCCTTCCCAGGATTGATTATTCTTAGTTGGTTATAGTGGTTCAGCTGCACCAAGAAGATGCAACCATGTCTTTTAGGCATTGGATGCTACGGGCTGGATTGGGCTCAATATTTTGGATACGGTGAGAGACTCAGTTAGGAATCCAATCTATGCAAATGGTGGATCTGACTTAACTAAGAAGTGGATTAATATATCAGACATGGTGAGATTCAAGAATTAGAGACCAAGTTTGGATACACCATGATTAGAGAATCATTAGATAAGAGTTGTTCACCCATTGGCTAACCCATCATTAATAACTGTTAGGTGAGGTGATGAGTCAGTTGGTGGGATCACACCATCCACTAGAAATCATTAATCATGAAGATTTTTGCATATCTACAGAGGGAGGAGAGGGATCCAAAAAAATAAAGGAAGCTAATTTATTTAAAAATAAAATCTCTAAATAAATTAGTCAAGTCTTAATTATAATATCTAACTAGAAACTTTGACTCTCTATAGAAAAATGTCTGCCTCCAACTAACTAGCATGTATCCTGGACACCCATAGACTGACCAAACCCAATTACAAGGATTGGCTCTTGAATTTCAAAATCATTTTGGATTTTGAGAAGTTAACTCATGTATTGGACCAGGACCCCCACACCTTACCATCTGCTGAACAGAGAGCGTCTCTTGACAAGTGGACGAACAAAGATAATAAGGCCAGATACCACATGTTGGGCTCGATGCCTGATGAGCTTCAGTGCCAACATGAAGATATCAGGACTGTCCATCAAATATTGGCTCACCTACAAGAGATGTTTGGTGAACAGAGTCGAGCAGCTAAGTATCAAGTCATTAAATGACTATTCAAGGCTAAAATGCATGATGGGTAGTCAGTCCAAGATCGTTGTCTGATGATGATCAAGAATTTGGAAGAGCTTGAGAAGCTCGGAGTGAAGTTGGACTTGGATCTGCAGAATGATATAATTCTGCAATCCTTAACTGATGCATATGGGCAGTTCATCATGAACTACCATATGCATAAACTTTAAAATTTTTTGGCCAAGCTTATGAACATACTGGTTACTACTGAGCTTTCTATGAAAGGTTCTAAAGGCTCAGTGCTTGCTATGGAGCGGACTTCTTTCAAGAGAAAGTATTTTGGAAAGAAGAAGAAGTCTGTGAAAAGGCAAAAGATGAAAGAAGAAAAGAAGAAAAAGATAGAGCTAAAGAAGAAGGCCGCTAACAAATGGAAGTATTTTCATTGCAACACTGATGGCCACTGGAAAACTGCCCTACTTACATAGCCACCTTGAAGAATAAGAAGGAGGCAGGTCCTTCTGGAGGTATGCTCGTTATTGAGTCGAACCTTATGATTTCTTCTGCATCTAGTTGGGTGGTTGACTCTGGTTCTAGTGCTCATTTATGCACTTCCATGCAGGGTCTTAAGGATAGCGGGAGGCTAAGGGATGGTGAGATGATCCTACATATCAAAAATGGAGCAAGAGTTGCTGCTGTTACTATGGAAACATATCCTCTTCGACTACCATCTGATTTAGACTTAGTATTAAAGGATTGTTATTATGTGCCTACAGCAAGTAGGAATTTAATTTCTGTTTCATGCTTAACATTAGAAGGCTATGTAATTAGTTTTCTTAAGGACCATTGTAACATTCTTTATGAAAGAAACAAAATTGCAAGTGGTTTTCTTATTAACAATGTTTACCAGTTACATATTGATGTATCTATTTTTAATATCGAGCAAAATATGAATGCCATAAGAACAAAATGACCAAGGGATAGTCCAAATGATAGGTATCTATGGCACCTAAGACTAGGTCATATAGTAGAAGATAGGGTTAACAAATTGGAGAAAATCAGGCTATTGAGTTCGTTGACTTTCGAGTCATATCCAATTTGTGAATATTGTCTTCATGGCAAAATGACTAAGCTTCCTTTTGTAGGACATGAGAAAAGGGCTATGGATCTTCTTGTCCTAGTACATACTGATGTGTGCAGTGCATTTAATGTGCCGACTAGAGGCAACTTTGTCTACTTCATAACCTTTACAGATGATTTATCTTGGTATGGGTATGTATATCTTATGAGACACAAGTCTGAAGCTTTTGAAAAGTTCAGGGAATTCAAACATGAAGTTGAAAAACAAACTAAAAAATCCATTAAGGTTCTTCGATCAGATCGAGGAGGTGAATAACTTAGTCAAAAATTTCTTAATTATCTCAAGAAAAATGGTATAATCTCTCAATGGACTCCACTTGAAATACCTCAACTCAATTGGATTTCTGAATGGAGGAATCGAATCCTACTAGATATGGTTCGATACATAATGAGCTTCATAAACCTTTCTGATTCTCTTTGGAGATGTAGTCTGTTAACTGCAATATACTTACTAATAAATAGGATTCCTTCTAAAATCGTTCTACCACACCGTATGAGATATGACATGGTAAGAAACCAAGTCTGAGTCATCTCAGAATTTAGAGTTGTCCAGCTCATGTCAAAAAATAACAAGCAGACAAGTTAGACTTTAGGTCCTTTAGAGCTCAATATATAGGATATCCTATAGAGTCATTAGGATATTATTTCTATATTTCAGAAGATCATAATGTGATTATGAGTCGGCATGCCATCTTTCTTGAAAAATAGTTTATTCAAGATGGCGGCATTGAAAAGTAGATCAAGCTCAAGGAGAAAGTCTCATAAGAGCAACGGGCTAAGGATCAAATGAAATCAAATCAGGTTAAGCTAATACAATCACTACCTCCTCCACCTCATAGATCGGAAAGAATTTTCCATCCTCCTGAGAGGTACTTAGGTATTATTTTAAAAGAAGTAGAGAAAATATTCCACGTAGGTAATGGGGTTCATGGTGATAATCCCAAAACCTATGATGAGGCGATATCAGATATCGACTCTGAGAAATGGTTAGAGGTAATGAAGTTAGAAAATTAACTTGATGCACTCAAACCAAGTCTAGATCTTGGTAGATCGATCAGAAGATATAGTACTATTGGATTTAAATGGATCTACAAGAGAAAGATTGGTGCAGATGGAAATGTAAAGATATTCAAAGCTAGATTAGTGGCAAAAGGGTATGGTCAATATGAAGGCATTGACTATCAAGATACCTTTTTGCCAGTAGCAATGCTAAAATCCATCCACATATCGCTTGCTGTTGCAGTCTATTTCAATTATGAAATATGACAAATGGACGTAAAAATGACATTCTTAAATGGATACCTTGAGGAAGATATCTATATGAAATAGCCGCTAGGTTTCACATCCAGTGATGCTGATCACAAAGTATGCAAGCTGCAAAGGTCCACATACGGACTTAAGCAAGCATCTCGGAGCTAGAATACTCATTTTAATGATGTGATCAAATTATTTGGTTTTATCAAAAATGAAGAGAAACTATGTATCTTCAAAAAGATCAGTGGGAGTGCTATTGTCTTCCTCATATTGTACGTGGATGATATCCTCCTTATTGGGAATGATATTTCCATGTTGACCATAGTTAAAATGTGGTTATCCAAAGAATTCTTCATGAAAAACCTAGGAGAAGCATCCTTTATTCTAGGAATTAAGGTCTATAGAGATAGACCAAATAGGATGGTAGGACTTTCACAGAAGATGTATATAGAGGAAGTGCTAAAGAGGTTTAGCATGAAAAACTCCAAGAGGGGTTTGGTACCCTTCAGACATGGCATTCGTCTTTCCAAAAAGATGTGCCCTAGCACACCTGAGGAGATAGAACACATGAGCAAGATCTCTTATACTTCGCAATAGGGAGCTTTATGTGTGCCATGTTATGTACACGACCTGATATAGCCCATGCTGTGAGTGTCATGAGCAGATATCAGTTGAATCTAGACGAAGAACACTGCACTTGTGTGAAATATATCCTTAAAATACTTGAGAAGAACTAAGGATAATGTTGTTAGTTTTTGGTAATGAGAACTCCAAGTCTAGGGGTATACAAACTTGGATTTTATGTCCAATGTAGTCGACATCTGAGAGTCTATTTATGTGTATTGGTGGTGCTCTCAGTTGGAAGAGTTCCAAAGCAGATGGTGATAGCATATTCCACCATGGAAGTAGAGTACATGCTATGTAGAAGCTACGAAGGAGGCATTTTGGTATAAGAAGTTTGTCACAAAGATCAAAGTGATGCCATCAGATTCCATTCCTCTATACTGCGACAATAATGGCACCATGCCCTTACTAAGGAGCCGAGGTCTCTCCAAAAAT
>QRFJ01002656.1:120724-167798 GCA_006176705.1 Cocos nucifera
CCCCACACCTTACCATCTGCTGAAACAGAGAGCGTCTCTTGACAAGTGGACGAACAAAGATAATAAGGCCAGATACCACATGTTGGGCTCGATGCCTGATGAGCTTCAGTGCCAACATGAAGATATCAGGACTGTCCATCAAATTGGCTCACCTACAAGAGATGTTTGGTGAACAGAGTCGAGCAGCTAAGTATCAAGTCACTAAATGACTATTCAAGGCTAAAATGCATGATGGGTAGTCAGATGATCGTTGTCTGATGATGATCAAGAATTTGGAAGAGCTTGAGAAGCTCGGAGTGAAGTTGGACTTGGATCTGCAGAATGATATAATTCTGCAATCCTTAACTGATGCATATGGGCAGTTCATCATGAACTACCATATGCATAAACTTTAAAATTTTTTGGCCAAGCTTATGAACATACTGGTTACTACTGAGCTTTCTATGAAAGGTTCTAAAGGCTCAGTGCTTGCTATGGAGCGGACTTCTTTCAAGAGAAAGTATTTTTGGAAAGAAGAAGAAGTCTGTGAAAAAGGCAAAAGATGAAAGAAGAAAAGAAGAAAAAGATAGAGCTAAAGAAGAAGGCCGCTAACAAATGGAAGTATTTTCATTGCAACACTGATGGCCACTGGAAAACTGCCCTACTTACATAGCCACCTTGAAGAATAAGAAGGAGGCAGGTCCTTCTGGAGGTATGCTCGTTATTGAGTCGAACCTTATGATTTCTTCTGCATCTAGTTGGGTGGTTGACTCTGGTTCTAGTGCTCATTTATGCACTTCCATGCAGGGTCTTAAGGATAGCGGGAGGCTAAGGGATGGTGAGATGATCCTACATATCAAAAATGGAGCAAGAGTTGCTGCTGTTACTATGGAAACATATCCTCTTCGACTACCATCTGATTTAGACTTAGTATTAAAGGATTGTTATTATGTGCCTACAGCAAGTAGGAATTTAATTTCTGTTTCATGCTTAACATTAGAAGGCTATGTAATTAGTTTTCTTAAGGACCATTGTAACATTCTTTATGAAAGAAACAAAATTGCAAGTGGTTTTCTTATTAACAATGTTTACCAGTTACATATTGATGTATCTATTTTTAATATCGAGCAAAATATGAATGCCATAAGAACAAAATGACCAAGGGATAGTCCAAATGATAGGTATCTATGGCACCTAAGACTAGGTCATATAGTAGAAGATAGGGTTAACAAATTGGAGAAAATCAGGCTATTGAGTTCGTTGACTTTCGAGTCATATCCAATTTGTGAATATTGTCTTCATGGCAAAATGACTAAGCTTCCTTTTGTAGGACATGAGAAAAGGGCTATGGATCTTCTTGTCCTAGTACATACTGATGTGTGCAGTGCATTTAATGTGCCGACTAGAGGCAACTTTGTCTACTTCATAACCTTTACAGATGATTTATCTTGGTATGGGTATGTATATCTTATGAGACACAAGTCTGAAGCTTTTGAAAAGTTCAGGGAATTCAAACATGAAGTTGAAAAACAAACTAAAAAATCCATTAAGGTTCTTCGATCAGATCGAGGAGGTGAATAACTTAGTCAAAAATTTCTTAATTATCTCAAGAAAAATGGTATAATCTCTCAATGGACTCCACTTGAAATACCTCAACTCAATTGGATTTCTGAATGGAGGAATCGAATCCTACTAGATATGGTTCGATACATAATGAGCTTCATAAACCTTTCTGATTCTCTTTGGAGATGTAGTCTGTTAACTGCAATATACTTACTAAATAGGATTCCTTCTAAAATCGTTCCTACCACACCGTATGAGATATGACATGGTAAGAAACCAAGTCTGAGTCATCTCAGAATTTAGAGTTGTCCAGCTCATGTCAAAAAATAACAAGCAGACAAGTTAGACTTTAGGTCCTTTAGAGCTCAATATATAGGATATCCTATAGAGTCATTAGGATATTATTTCTATATTTCAGAAGATCATAATGTGATTATGAGTCGGCATGCCATCTTTCTTGAAAAATAGTTTATTCAAGATGGCGGCATTGAAAAGTAGATCAAGCTCAAGGAGAAAGTCTCATAAGAGCAACGGGCTAAGGATCAAATGAAATCAAATCAGGTTAAGCTAATACAATCACTACCTCCTCCACCTCATAGATCGGAAAGAATTTTCCATCCTCCTGAGAGGTACTTAGGTATTATTTTAAAAGAAGTAGAGAAAATATTCCACGTAGGTAATGGGGTTCATGGTGATAATCCCAAAACCTATGATGAGGCGATATCAGATATCGACTCTGAGAAATGGTTAGAGGTAATGAAGTTAGAAATTAACTTGATGCACTCAAACCAAGTCTAGATCTTGGTAGATCGATCAGAAGATATAGTACCTATTGGATTTAAATGGATCTACAAGAGAAAGATTGGTGCAGATGGAAATGTAAAGATATTCAAAGCTAGATTAGTGGCAAAAGGGTATGGTCAATATGAAGGCATTGACTATCAAGATACCTTTTTGCCAGTAGCAATGCTAAAATCCATCCACATATCGCTTGCTGTTGCAGTCTATTTCAATTATGAAATATGACAAATGGACGTAAAAATGACATTCTTAAATGGATACCTTGAGGAAGATATCTATATGAAATAGCCGCTAGGTTTCACATCCAGTGATGCTGATCACAAAGTATGCAAGCTGCAAAGGTCCACATACGGACTTAAGTAAGCATTCGGAGCTAGAATACTCATTTTAATGATGTGATCAAATTATTTGGTTTTATCAAAAATGAAGAGAAACTATGTATCTTCAAAAAGATCAGTGGGAGTGCTATTGTCTTCCTCATATTGTACGTGGATGATATCCTCCTTATTGGGAATGATATTTCCATGTTGACCATAGTTAAAATGTGGTTATCCAAAGAATTCTTCATGAAAAACCTAGGAGAAGCATCCTTTATTCTAGGAATTAAGGTCTATAGAGATAGACCAAATAGGATGGTAGGACTTTCACAGAAGATGTATATAGAGGAAGTGCTAAAGAGGTTTAGCATGAAAAACTCCAAGAGGGGTTTGGTACCCTTCAGACATGGCATTCGTCTTTCCAAAAAGATGTGCCCTAGCACACCTGAGGAGATAGAACACATGAGCAAGATCTCTTATACTTCGCAATAGGGAGCTTTATGTGTGCCATGTTATGTACACGACCTGATATAGCCCATGCTGTGAGTGTCATGAGCAGATATCAGTTGAATCTAGACGAAGAACACTGCACTTGTGTGAAATATATCCTTAAATACTTGAGAAGAACTAAGGATATGTTGTTAGTTTTTGGTAATGAAGAACTCCAAGTCTAGGGGTATACAAACTTGGATTTTATGTCCAATGTAGTCGACATCTGAGAGTCTATTTATGTGTATTGGTGGTGCTCTCAGTTGGAAGAGTTCCAAGCAGATGGTGATAGCATATTCCACCATGGAAGTAGAGTACATCGCTATGTCAGAAGCTACGAAGGAGGCATTTTGGTATAAGAAGTTTGTCACAAAGATCAAAGTGATGCCATCAGATTCCATTCCTCTATACTGCGACAATAATGGCACCATAGCCCTTACTAAGGAGCCGAGGTCTCTCCAAAAATCCAAGCACATTGAGTGGCGATACCACCTCATCCATGATTACGTTGAGAAAGATTATGTCGAGGTCAAGATAGTCAACTCTACAGACAATGCGGTAGATCCACTTACAAAGCCATTGGGCCAACAGAAGATCGAAGCCTACCATGAGAACATGGGACTTAGAATTGTAGCTAATTGGCTTTAGGTCAAGTGCGAGTCTATTAGATATGTGCTGTAGAAGCCAGAATTAGCTGACACTTATTTTACACTTCTAAGGACAAAATTATAATTTTGATTATAAATAATAAAATTAATTATTTTCTATCATAATGTGTATTTAGTATCTGTGAGACATTTCTTGTGTTAGTGGCAATGATAATTCTTATTTTCAAGAGTTGAAAATTTAGGACATGAATTTTTATTATTAACTCATAAAATGCTCCTGACCATAGGATCATCATGAGGATGGTGATTCATCTCAAAGGTTGGTAAATAATCGCTTCTTTATAGTAGATGAGTCTTAAGTCTATGGTGTAGAGACACTGGAGCGAGAGTACAGATACTCGTTAGAGAATAAGGGCACTGAGCGTGACCACCTCGAGCAGTCATTAGGAAGTCTACCTTCTCATCGATGACTAGCTTGAAGCTGCAGTGGTGTGTCTGATTCTTTGACCTGAGGTGCATTGGCAATTCATCTTGAGGTGTTATAGTTTGACTAGACCATAACTCGATCCCCTAGTCATTCAAAATCCTAAGGTGTATGTTGGCTATAGCATGTTCATTGTAGGAATTGGATTACACCAAGAGAAAATCTATCTACCTCGGTAGATAAGGAGTAGCCCTATGATGATCACAAGAATCAAATCCATAAGCCCATGGCCATGGTAGAGTGAAATAATAGAAAGAGTTTCTATTAAGATTTTCACGTTGGATTTGAATCGATTGATTAATTCATATGATGAAAATTACGGTTTGACGAGTTCACCATAACCCTAATCCGATCGGGGCTCAAGATAGAAGAACTTAATCACACAAGTAATTGTATCGAGAGGTTTATTTTTAGTTCTGATAGGTTGCCACCATATACTACTAGGTGTCACAATGGATTTTGGGAGCAATTAGAATAATTTGGATGATTGATCATTCTAGTTGTCTGAATCAGAAAAGTTCTGATCCATCGAAAGGTGTTTCGATGATGTCGATGATAGAGATTACGACATATCTCATTATCATATAGAACTGAACCTAACTAGGTCACACAAACAAGGGTTTGGATCTGGACATCATCAATTGGACTAACCTAATTTAATTGATTTGAATTAGATTCAATTAGGTTCAAGAAAATCATGCTAGCACATGATTGAGCCTAATGTTCTTCTTCTACAATCATCAAAAGTTGTCACAACTGAGCCAAATGTGTTTGTGTTAGATATGTGTGCCCTAGAAGTCAGAATTGGCTGACACTTGTAATACACTTCTAGGAGCAAAATTATAATTTTAACTATAAATAATAAAATGGGTTATTTTCTATCACATATATGTATTTAGTGTCCGTGACACATCCTTTGAGTTAATGGTAATAATAATTCTTATTTTCAAGAGTTGAAAATTTAAGACAAGAATTTTCATTATTAACTCATAAAATGCTCCTGACCATAGGATCATCAAAAGGATGATGATTGATCCGGAAGGTTAGTGTGCAATCGCTTCTTTATAGTAGATGAGTCTTGAGTCTATGATGTAGAGACACCAGAGCGAGAGTATAGCTACTCATTAGAGAACGAGGGCACTGAGCGTGACCACCTCGAGTAGTCATAAGGAAGTCTAGTTTCTTGTTGATGACTGACTCGAAGCTGCTATGGTGTGTCTGGTTCTTTGATCTAAGGTGCATCGGTAGTTCACCTTGAGGGTGTTATAGTTTGACTACACCATGACTCGATCTCCTAGCCATTCGAAATCCTGAGGTGTATGTTGGCTGTAGCATGTTCATTATAGGAATTGGATTACACCAGGATGGAATCTATCTACCTCGATGGATGAGGAGCAGCCCTATGATGATCATGAGAATCAAGTCCATAAGCCCATGGCCATGGCAGAGAGTGAAATAACAGAAAGAGTTTCTATTAAGATTTTCATATCGAACTTCAATCGAATGATTAAATCATATGATAGAAATTAGGGTTTGACAAGTTCATCTTAACCCTAATCAGATCGGGGCTCAAGATAGAAGAACTTAATCACACAAGTAGCTACACCGAGAGGTTCATCTTCAATTTTGATAGGTTGCCATCATATACTGCTAGGTGTCACTGGTGGATTTTGGGAGCAATTAGAATTATTTAGATGATCGATCATTCTAAGTTGTCTGAATCAGAAAAGTTCTGATCTATCGAAAGGAGTTTCGATGATGTTGATGATGGAGATCACAATATATCCCATTACCATACAGAACTGAACCTAATTGGATACAAAAATAAGGGTTTGGATCTGGATATCATCAATTGAATTAATCCAGTTCAATTGATTTGAATTAGATTCAATTAGGTTCAAGAAAATCGTGCTAGCACATGATTGAGCCTAACGTTCTCCTTTTACTATCATTAAAAGTTATCTCGATTAAGCCAAATGAGTTTGTACTCACTCAGGTACCTTTACCTGGTCTGACTGGAGCTTGTTCAGATTAGAAAAGGGTTGTCTTAATTTATGAGATAAATTTAAGATAACACCTACCATTTTTCATCACCTGCTAATTTTTGTCCTTTGACTTTGGTCAAACATTGACCTTTGACCCTTGGACATCTGCCCATGTGTCATGCACTTATTGGAGAGCAGATAGGGGCTTGTGATGGAAAATCTTGATTTTTCGGATTAGGTTCGTTCAGATCTGATCAGATCAAGAGATATATTTCAAAATTTTGTTTTCTTTGATCCTAATTAGATCTGAGATATTTTAGATCTGATTCTTATTATTTTAATAATAAAAATAAAATTTAAATAAATTTAATTTAATTTAATTTATCTTGATGTTGGGTAATCCTATTACCCGTTGATGATCATATATGTAGTGAAAGGTTCTGGATCTAGCCATGCAAGTGCCTGACCTCTATCGATATCCACTCAAGCTAGATCTAGAGATCCTCTTCTTCTCTATCACGTCTCCAAAAATCACATCTGGATCTGATCGGAAGGATCTTCAAAACACCTTTCGAAGATCAGTAGTTGTTCTTTACAGCAGCGCAGCCATCTAGCTTTCTATCGCCTTTCTCTCGTCTGGATTGCACCAACCAAGAACCTAAAATATTTTTGGACATGGAGAGAAGAGCGAGAAGATGCTTTGGCATGGAGGAGGAGAGGAGAGGAAGCCTTGGGGCATGAAGAATTATGAAGCATTCAGATCATCTTTGAGTTGGGTGCAGTGTCTTATTTATAGACTAAGCGTGATCCAACTCCTCTTCTTCCTAACCAATCACAATCCTTTGTGAAATCAGATCTAAATCTAATTGGTGGAAATAGAGTCCCATGGATTCCTCCTTAGATGGTACCTAAGACCAGTCAAACTTGGTTCTTAGGAGAAGTCTAATCAAAAACCAAAAAGGAGATGGAGTCCCCGTCCAACAGGGACTCCTAGGCACCTCCAGCTTGGGCACACGCCAAGGGTGGTGTGCGCCCTCCTCCTTTTCAGATTCTAGTAGGGGGACAGGCCCCCACCAGCTCTCCAATTGGTGCATGACATGTACACAGAAATTAAAGTATCAATGGTCAATATTTGACCAGTCAAAGGTCAACTTTTGACCAAAGTCAAAGGACGAGAAATGGTAGGTGACCAAAAATGGCAGGTATTGTCTTACAAAATAAGACAACCCTTTTTTGACCTGGACAGGCTCTAGTTAGATCAGGTGAAGGCCTCTGAATGAGCACAAACTCCTTTGGCACAGTCAGGACAACTATTTATGATAGTAAAAGAAGAACGTTAGGTTCAATCGAGTGCTAGCACGATTTTCTTGAACCTAATTGAATCTCATTCAGATCAATTGAATTGGATAAGTTCAATTGATGATCACTAGATTCAAACCCTTATTTGTGTGATCTAGTTATGTTCAGTAATATATGGTAATGGGATATGTCATGATCTTTATCATCGACATCATCGAAACTCCTTTCAGTGGATCAGAACTCTTCTGATTCGAACAGCTAGAATGATCGATCATCTAAATCATTCTAATTGCTCCCAAAATCCACCAGTGAAACCTAGCAGTATATGCTAGCAACCCATCAGAGCTGAATGCGAACCTCTTGGTGCAGCTACCTATGTGATTAAGTTCTTCTATCTTAAGCTTCGATCAGATTAGGGTTAAGGTGAACTCGTCAAACCCTAGTCACTGTCATATGATGTAATCATTCGATTCAAGTCTGATGTAAAAACCTAAATAGAAACTCTTTCTATTATTTCACTCTGCCATGGCCATGGGCTTCTGGACTTGATTCTCATGATTATCATAGGGCTGCTCCTCTACCACCGAGGTAGATAGTTTTCATCTTGATGCAATCCAATTCCTATAATGAACATGTCATGCCAACATACACCTCAGGGTTTCATGTGGCTAGAAGATCGAGTAATGGTGTAGTCAAACAAAATATGTACAATAAATCCTAGGGTTTCAAGATCTAGGATTTTGTAGAAAGTAAGTTTTGGATTTCTGATTAAGGATGAATGCGCAGCACCCCTACACATCATAAGAACACCCCATCGGATGGGAGGAGAGGGCCTTTAAATCCTTCTTCGTTCTTATGATCAAATGGCCAAGAGGAACGCCTTAATCAGGAACATGCAATACTACAAAATGGTTTTAGATCTATATCATATATCTCATATACAAATTAGATCTAATCATGGCATATTTTGCATATATCTCATGTATCGAATCATGCATGTTTTTAGATTCAAATTATCTCATAATAATCTAAAAAATTAGATTTAAATTGATCTTATCAAAATAATCTCTAATCTAGACAACTATGTAGAACTATTCTACAACTAGTCTAGACATGCATCAATCATATCTCATATAATATTTAAAATTAAATAATTTATATTTACTATTTTTTAGATGTTATTATAATAATTATTATATCAAAAAATAGTAAATAAATAGATCTAAAATATGATTTAATCAGATTAAATCATAAACATGCAAGACTATTCTATAGAACTATTCTATTTTAGAACTAGTCATGCATATTTTTTAATCTTAGATCCAAATCATTTAATTTTAATTTTTTTTTATTTCAGATCTGATCACATCTCATGTGACATCCAAAATCTCATATTTTTTTATTAGAATAAATTTAGAATCAGATATAAACACTTTTAGAACCTTGGCTCTAATACCAGTTGAAAGAAAATCCTAATTTTTTGGACCAGGTTCGTTCAGATCTGATCGGATCAAGAGATATATTTTAAATTTTTTTTTCTCTTTGATCCTAATCAGATCTAAGTTGTTTCAAATTTGATTCTTATTATTCTAATAATAAAAATAAAATCTAAATAAATTAAATTAAATTTAATTTACCTTGATGTAGGTTAATCCTATTACCCGTTGATGATCCTGTATGCAGGGGAAGGTTCTAGATCTAGCCACGCAAGTGCCCGACCTCTACCAGCATCCACTCAGGCTGGATCTAAAGATCCTCTTCTTCTCTATCACATCTCCAAAAATTAGATCTAGATCTGATCTGGAGGATCTTCAAAGCACCTTTTGAAGATTAGCAGTTGTCCTTTGTAGCAGCGCAGCCTTCTAGCTTTCTATCGCCTTTCTCTCATCTGGATTGCACCAACCAAGAACCCAAAACACTTGTGGATGTGGAGAGAAGAGGGAGAAGATGCTTTGGTATGGAGGAGGAGAGGAGAGGAAGCCTTGGGGCATGGAGAATTGTGATGTATTCAGATCTTCTTTGAGTTGGGCGCAGGGTCTTATTTATAAACTAAGCGCGATCCAACTCCTCTTCTTCCCAATCAATCACAACCCTTTGTAAAATCAGATCTAAATCTGATTGATGGAAATAGAATCCCTTGGATTCCTCCTTATGGCGCTTAAGACCAGTCAAACTTGGTTCTTAGGAGAAGTCTAATCAGAATCCAAAAAGAAGATGGAGTCCCTATCAAATAAGGACTCCTGGGCGCCTCCAGCTTGGGCACACGCCAAGGGTGGCATGCGCCCTCCTTCTTGCCAGGTTCTAGTAGGGGGATAGGCCCCCACTAGCTCTCCAATAGGTGCATGACACGTGGACAGAAGTCAAAGTGTCAATGATCAGCATTTGACCAGTCAAAGGTCAACTTTTGACCAAAGTCAAAGGACGAGAAATGGCAGATGACAAAAAATGGCAGGTATTGTCTTACAAAATAAGACAACCCTTTTCTGACCTGGACAAGCTCCAATCAGATCAGGTGAAGAACTCTGAATGAGCACAAACTTCTTTGGCTCAGTCAGGACAACTATTTATGATAGTAAAAAAAGAACGTTAGGTTCCATCGAGTGCTAGCACGATTTCCTTGAACCTAATTGAATCTCATTCAAATCAATTGAACTGAATCAATTCAATTGATGATCACTAGATTCAAACCCTTGTTTGTGTGACCCAGTTAGGTTCAGTTCTGTATGATAATGGGATATGTCATGATCTCAATCATCGACATCATCGAAACTCCTTTCAATGAATCAGAACTCTTTTGATTCGAATAGTTAGAATGATCGATCATCTAAATTATTCTAATTGCTCCCAAAATCCACCAGTGACACCTAACAGTATGTGGTGGCAACCCATCAGAGTTGAATGCGAACCTCTTGGAGCAGCTACTTGTGTGATTAGTTCTTCTATCTTGAGCCCCGATCAGATTAGGGTTAAGGTGAACTCATCAAACCCTAGTCTCTGTCATATGATGTAATCATTCGATTCAAGTCCGATGTGAAAACCTAAATAGAAACTCTTTCTATTATTTCACTCTACCATGGCCATGGGCTTCTAGACTTGATTCTCATGATTATCATAGGGCTCCTCCTTTACCACCGAGGTAGATAGATTCCATCTTGATGCAATCCAGTTCCTATAATGAACATGTCATAGCCAACATACACCTCAGAGTTTCGTGTGGTTAGGAGATCGAGTAATGGTGTAGTCAAACTATAACACCCTCAAGGTGAACTGTCGATGCACCTCAGATCAAAGAATCAGACACACCACTGCAGCATCGAGTCAGTCATTGACGAGAAGGTAGACTTCCTAATGACTACTCAAGATGGTCACGCTTAGTGCCCTCGTTCTCTAACGTGTATCTGTACTCTCACTTCGGTGTCTCCACACCGTAGACTCAAGACTCATCTACTAAAGAGAAGTGATTGTACACCAACCTTCCGGATCAATCACCATCTTCGTGATGATCCAATGGTCGAAAGCATTTTATGAGTTAATAATGATTATTCATGTCTTAAATTTTCAACTCTTGAAAATATGAATTATCATTACCATTAACTCAAAGGATGTATCATAGACACTAAATACACATACGTGATAGAAAATAATCCATTTTATTGATTATAGTCAAAATTATAATTTTGCCCCTAGAAGTGTGTTACAAGTGTCAGCCAATTTTGGTTTCTAGGGCACATATATCTAACAGCTTGTCCCCTTCCTAGAAATTAGAAAGAATGGGGTGCATGCCTAGGATGACGTGCGCCCATGGATAGGGATGCCTGGAGTCCCATACGGATGGGACTTCAGGTTGCTTCTTGGATTCAAACTAGGTGACCCTCATCTATAGACTTTGACTAGTCTTAGGCACCATCTAAGGATGAATCTATGGGTCTCTCATCTGATTGGATCAGGTGATGTTATCCCATCAATCAGATTTAAATCTAATTGCATGAAGCAACGTGATTGGCCAGGGTGATGTGGCACTGCTTGGCGCAGTAGGGTCTACATAAAGACCTGTCTGCACCCACTTTTAAAAAAAGAGTTCCCATTAGCCCATGTCCCAAAGCTGCTCCTCTCCCTCCTCCATGCCACCTTTCTGATCCTCTCTCTCCTCTCCATGCCTAAGGCAATTGGGCTTCAGATTAGTGCGAGTTAGGCAAGAAAATGCTGATGAAAAAGGAAGAAGGCAGCACTACTGCAGAGACGACGGATAATCTTCAGAAGGAGTTTTGAAGATTCTCCAAATCAAATTCAGATCTAATTTTTTGAGAAATGAAATAGAAGGAGAAGATCTCTAGATTCAGTCCGAGTGGATATTGATAGAGGTCAGGTGCTTACGTGGCTAGATCCAGAACCTCAGGGCTTCAGCAGGATCATCAATGGATAATCAGATTACCCAGAATCAAGGTAAAATTAATTAGATTTAATTTAATTTAATTTTTTTATTTATCAGATAATAAAATTAGATCTAAAAAGTATCAAATCTAATTAGGATCTAAGAGAAAATTTTAAAATAGGCCTCTCGATCCAATCAGATCTAAACGAACCTAATCCAGGAAATTCAGGGTTTCCCTTCAATTGGTATCAAAGCCAGGTTGCTATAAAATTTATTTAGATATAATTTTATCTGATAAATTAATGATTTTAGATATCACATGAGATGTGACTAGATCTAAAATTAAAAAATTAAAAAATTAAAATTAATAAATCTAGATCTAATATGTATGAGATACATAACTAGACTAGGAATAGAATTATTCTATGTGTAGTCTAGTATAATCATAATTTTTGTTTGATTAAATATAATTTTTAAAACTATTTATTTACTATTTTTTAATTTTATAAATGTTATAATCAGATTTGAAAATAGAAAATAAATTAAAATTAATTTGTTCATATGAGATATAATAGTTGCATGTTTAGACTAGTTGTAGAATAGTTCTGCAAATAGGTCTAGATTAAATTTTATTTGATAAGATTAAATTTAAATTTAATTTTCTAGATGATTATGAGATAATTTAGATCTGAAAAATATGCATACATGATACATGAGATGTATGCAAAATATTTTTTAATTAGATCAATTTTCTTATATGAGATATATGCTTAGATCTAATTAGTTTTTATAGATTAGTTGTATTTTTGATTAAGGCGTTCTCCTTGGCCATCAATCATAAGAATAAAGTAGGGCTTAAAGATCCTCTCCTTCTATTTGATGGGATGTTCTTATGATGTGTAGGGGTGCTGCGTGTTCATCCTTAATCAGAAATTAAAAACTTATTTTCTGCAAAACCCTAGATCCTAAAACCCTAGGATCTTATTTGCATGTTTTATTTTTGAACCCTAAACTTAATTAAGAATTAAGATAATAAAATATATTAGATCTAAAATTGAGAATTTTCAAATCTAAGACATATTCATAAAATTGGGTTCGGGCTTGGGTAGCTTAATTAGGTCTAGCGGTTGATCAAACTCAAATCAAGAGTTGGTTAGATGGGATCAACAATGCTTAAATTGACCAACCTAATAGGATTAAGTCTGGATCAAGATCGAGTCACATAAGTGATCGATCAAGCTAAGACCTAATTAGGCTCAGTGGTTAGAGTCTGGATTGTAGGCTAACCTGATTGGTTCTGGCTCAATAATTTGGTGTCTAAGGTAAGTTTGGCAGATATGATCGACTAATTTTTAATTGGGAGCTACTCGACTCGAATGCATTCTTATCGAGTTAATGGCATATCCCTTCCATCGGTCTCACTTACCTGGCCATGTTTGTTGACTCAGTTCTGATCTGAGGTGGTCAATAATCCGAGCTAACCCATGCCACTAGGTTAGTCATAATGTTTATGACTATGTCAAGTCTAGTTTAATGAGACCTAAATCAAATCTCCCTAAGAAAAGATTAAGTCTAAGGTCTTCCACCATTGTAGATGTGCGGGCCCTTTTCGAGGTTGATTATTCTCAGCTGGTTATAGTGGTTCAGTTGCACCGGAAAGATGCAACCATGTCTATTAGGCATTGGATGCTACAGACTGGAGGATGGATTGGGCTCAATATTTTGGATACGGTGAGAGATCTAATTAGGAATCCAATCTGTGCAAATGGTGGGTCTAACTTAACTAAGGAGTGGATTAATATTCTGGACATGGTGAGATTCATGAATTAGAGACCATGTTTGGGTGCATCATGATTAGAGAATCATTGAACAAGAGTTGTTCACTCATTGGCTAACCCATCATCAATAACTGTTAGGTGAGGTGATGAGTCAGTTGGTGGGACCGCACCACCCACTAGAAATCAGTAACCATGAAGATTTTTGCATATCTACAGAGGGAGTGTAGAGATTAAGAAAATAGTGGAAGCTAATTTGTTTAAAAATAAAAATTTCTAAACAAATTGGTTAAGTCTTAATTACAGTACCTAACTAGAAACTTTGACTCTCTACAGGAAAATGTCTGCATCCAACCCACTAGCATGAATCCTGGACACCCATAGACTGACTGAACCAAATTACAAGAATTGGCTTTGGAACTTCAAAATCAGTTTGGGTTTCAAGAAGTTAACTCATGTATTGGACCAGGACCCTCCCACCTTACCAGCCCATCCATTTGTTGAACAGAGAGCATCTTTGGATAAGTGGACTGACGAAGATAACAAGGCTAGATATTACATGTTGGGCTCGATGTCTGATGAGCTTCGATGCCAATATGAAGATATCAAAATTGCTCGCCAAATGTTGGCTCACCTATAGGAGATATTTGGTGAACAAAGTCGCACAGCCAAGTATCAGGTCACTAAACAACTGTTCAAGGCTAAGATGCATGATGGGCAGTCAGTCTAAGATCATTATCTGATGATGATCAAGAACTTGGAAGAGCTTAAGAAGCTCGGAGTGAGGTTGGACTTGGATCTATAGAATGATATAATTCTGCAATCCTTGACTGATGCGTATGGGCATTTCATCATGAACTACCATATGCATAAACTTCAAAACTCCTTGGCCAAACTTATGAACATGCTGGTTACCGCTGAGCTTTCCATGAAAGGTTCTAAAGGCTCAGTGCTTGCTATGGAATGGACTTCTTCCAAGAGAAAGTCTTTTGGAAAGAAGAAGAAGTCTACGAAAAAGCAGAAGGTGGAAGGAGGAAAGAAGAAAAAGGCAGAGTTGAAGAAGACCATTGACAAAAGAAAGTATTTTCATTACAACAATGACGACCACTGAAAGCGGAACTGTCCTACATACTTGGCCACCCTGAAGAATAAGAAGAAGGCTGGTCCTTCTAGAGGTATGCTCGTTATTGAGTCTAACCATATGGTTTCTTCTGCATCTAGTTGGGTGCTTGACTCTGGTTCTAGTGCTCACTTGTGCACTTTTATGTAGGGTCTTGAGGATAGTAGGAGGCTGAGGGATGGTGAGATGATCCTGCGCATTGAAAATGGAGCAAGGGTTGCTGCCATGGCCGTGGCAACATATCCTATTTGACTACCATCTGGATTAGACTTAGTATTAAAAGACTATTATTATGTACCTGCAGTAAGCAGAAATTTGATTTCTATTTCTTGCCTTGCAGTAGAAGGCTATGTAATATTCTTTATGAAAGAAATAAAATTACAAATGATTTTCTTATTAACGGTCTTTATCAGTTACATGTTGATATATCTATTTTTAATTTTGAGCAAAATGTGAATGCCATAAAATCAAAACATCCTAGGGATAGTCCAAATGATAGGTATCTGTGGCACCTAAGATTAGGTCATATTGCAAAAGATAGGGTTAACAAATTGGAGAAAATCAAGCTAATGGGTCCGTTGACTTCTGAGTCATATCCAATCTGTGAATCCTATCTTCATGGCAAAATGATTAAACTCTCTTTTGTAGGACATGGGGAAAGGGTCACGGATCTTTTTGCCCTAGTACATATAGATGTGTGTGGCCCATTTGATGTGCCAGCTAGAGGAAACTTTGTCTACTTCATAACCTTTACCGATGATTAAACTAGGTATGGGTATGTGTATCTTATGAGACCCAAGTCTGAAGCTTTTGAAAAGTTCAAAGAATTCAGACATGAAGTAGAAAAGCAAACTGAAAAACCCATTAAGGTTCTTCGATCAGATCGAGGAGGTGAATACCTTAGTCGAAAATTTCTAGACTATCTCAAGAAAAATGGTATAATCTCTCAATGGACTCCACCTGGACTATCTCAACTCAACGGAGTCTCAAAAAGGAGAAATCGGACCCTATTAGATATGGTCCGATCCATGATGAGTTTCATAGACCTCCCAGATTTTCTTTGGAAAAACTATTTGTTAACTGCAATATACTTACTGAATATGGTTCCTTCTAAAATCGTTCCTACCACACCGTATGAGATATCGCATCATAAGAAATCGAGTCTGAGTCATCCCAAAATTTGGGGTTGTTCGGCTCATGTCAAAAGACATTAAGTGGATAAGTTAGACTTTAGGTCCTTCAGAGCTCGATTTATAGGATATCCTAAAGAATCATTAGGATATTATCTATATTACAAAAGATCACAATGTGATTGTGAGTCGACATGCCATCTTTCTTAAAAAATAATTTATTCAAGATAGCGGCATTGGAAAGTAGATCAAGCTCGATGAGAAAGTCTCATAAGAGCGACGAGCTAAGGACCAAATGGAACCAAATCAGGTTAAGCCAATTCAGTCACTACCTCCTCCACCTCGTAGATTGAAAAGAGTTTTCCATCCCCCTGAGAGGTACTTAGGTATGATTTCAGAGGAAGTAGAGAAAATGTTCCTCGTATGTAATGGGATTCATAGTGATGATCCCAAAACCTATAACGAGGCGATATCAGATATCGACTCCAAGAAATAGTTAGAGGCAATGAAGTCAGAAATTGACTCGATGCACTCAAACCAAGTCTGAACCTTGGTAGATCCATCAGAAGGTATAGTATCTATTGGGTGTAAATGGATCTTTAAGAGAAAGATTGGTGCAGATGGGAATGTGGAGTCATTCAAAGCTAGATTAGTGGCAAAAGATTATAGTCAATGCGAAGGCATTGACTATCAGGATACCTTTCCGCCTGTAGCTATGCTAAAATCCATTCGCACATTGCTTATTATTGCAGCCTATTTCAACTATGAAATATGGCAAATGGATGTTAAAACGGTGTTCTTAAATGGATATCTTGAGGAAGATATCTATATGGAACAGCCCTTAGGTTTCACATCCAGTGATGATGATCATAAGGTATGCAAGTTGCAAAGATCCATATACGGACTTAAGCAAGCATCTCGGAGTTGGAATACTCATTTTAATGATGTAATCAAAATGTTTGGTTTCATCAAAAATGATGAGGAGCTATGTATTTTCAAAAAGGTCAGTAGGAGTGCTATTATCTTCCTCGTATTGTACGTGGATGACATCCTCCTTATTGGGAATGATATTCCCATGTTGACCATAGTTAAAATGTGGTTACCTAAAGAATTCTCTATGAAAGACCTAGGAGAAGCATCCTTTATTCTAGGAATTAAGGTCTATAGATATAGGCTGAATAGGATGGTTGGACTTTTGCAGAAAATGTACATAGAGGAAGTACTAAAGAGATTTAGTATGAAAAACTCTAAGAGGGGTTTGGTACCCTTCAGACATGGCATTCATCTTTCCAAGAAGATGTGCCCTAGCACACCTGAGGAAATAGAACGCATGAGCAAGATCCCTTATGCTTCAGCAATAGGGACCCTCATGTATGCCATGTTATGTACACAACCTGATATAGCCCATGCTGTGAGTGTCACAAGCAGATATCAGTCGAATCCAGATGAAGAACACTGGATTTCTGTGAAATGTATCCTTAAGTACTTGAGAAGAACTAAGGATATGTTATTGGTCTTTGGCAATGGAGAACTCCAAGTCTAGGGATATACAGACTCAGATTTTATGTTGATATAGATGATCGAAAGTCGACATCTAGAAGTCTATTTGTGTGCAATGGTGGAGCTGTTAGTTGGAAGAGTTTCAAGCAGATAGTAATAGCAGATTCCATCATGGAAGTATAATACATTACTGCATCAGAAGCTGCAAAGAAGGCATTTTGGTACAAGAAGTTTGCTGCAGAAATCATAGTGATGCCATCAGATGCCATTCCTTTGTACTGCGATAACAATGGTGCCATAGCCCTTGCTAAGGAGCCGAGGTCTCATCAGAAATCTAAGCACATAGAGCGGCGATACCACGTCATCTGCAATTACCTCGAGAAGGATTACATCGAGGTCAAGAGAGTTGATTCCATAGATAATGTGGCAGACCCGCTTATAAAGCCATTGGGCTAGTAGAAGATCGAAGCCCACCTTGAGAAGATGGGACATAGATTTGTAGCCAATTGGCTTTAGGTCAAGTGAGAGTTTGATAGATATATGTGCCCTAGAAGCTAGAATTGACTGACACTTGTAATGCACTTCTAGGGGCAAAATTATAATTTTGACTATAAATAATAAAATGGGTTATTTTCTATCACATATGTATATTTAGTGTCTATGATACATCCTTTGAGTTAATGGTAATGATAATTCTTATTTTCAAGAGTTGAAAATTTAAGACAAGAGTTTTCATTATTAACTCATAAAATGCTCCTAACCTACGATCATCATAAGGATGGTGATTGATCCGAAAGATTAGTGTACAATCGCTTCTTTATAGTAGATGACTCTTGAGTCTATGGTGTAGAGACACCAGAGTGAGAGTACAGATACTCATTAGAGAATGAGGGCACTGAGTGTGACCACCTCGAGTAGTCATAAGGAAGTCTACCTTCTCATCGATGACTGACTTGAAGCTACAGTGGTGTGACTGGTTCTTTGACCTAAGGTGCATCCACAGTTCACCTTGAGGGTGTTATAGTTTGACTACACCATGACTCGGTCTCCTAGCCATTCGAAATCCTGAGGTGTATGTTCGATATATCATGTTCATTGTAGAAATTGGATTGCACCAAGATGGAATCTATCTACCTCGATGGATGAGGAGCAGCCCTATGATGATCATGAGAATGAAGTCCATAAGCCCATGACCATGGTAGAGAGTGAAATAATAGAAAGAGTTTCTATTAAGGTTTTTACATCGGACTTGAATTGAATGATTAAATCAAATGATAGAAATTAGGGTTTGATGAGTTCACCTTAACCCTAATCTGATCGAAGCTCAGGATAGAAGAACTTAATCACACAAGTAGCTACACCAAGAGGTTCATCTTTAGTTTTGATGGGTTGCCATCATATACTGCTAGGTGTCACTGCGGGATTTTGGGAGCAATTAGAATGATTTAGATGATCGATTATTCTAAGTTGTATAAATCAGAAGAGTTCTAATCCATCGAAAGGAGTTTCGATGATGTTGATGATAGAGATCACTACATATCCCATTATCATATAAAATTGAATCTAACTAGGTCATACAAACAAGGGTTTGGATCTGGATATCATCTATTAGACTAATCTAGTTCAATTGATTTTAATTAGATTCAATTAGGTTCAAGAAAATTATGCTAGCACACGATTGAGCCTAATGTTCTCCTTTTACTATCATTAAAAATTATTTCGACTAAGCCAAATGAGCTTGTGCTCACTCAGGTACCTTTACATGATTTGATTGGAGCTTGTTCAGATCAAAAAATGATTTTCTTAATTTATGAGATAAATTTAAGACAACACCTACCATTTTCCATCACCTGCTAATTCTTGTCCTTTGACTTTGGTCAAAGGTTGACCTTCGACCCTTGGACATCTGCCCATGTGTCATGCACTTATTGAAGAACAGATAGGGGCTTGTCCCCTCCCTAGAAATTAGAAAGAAAGCGGCGCACACCGAGGATGGCGTGCGCCATGGATTGGGATGCCTGGAGTCCCACACGGATGGGACTCCAGGTTGCTTTTTGGATTCAAACTAGGTGACCCTCATTTATAGACTTTGACCAGTCTTAGGTGCCATCTAAGGATGAATCTATGGGTCTCTCATCTGATTGGATCAGGTGATGTCATCCCACCAATCATATTTAGATCTGATTGCACGAAGCAACGTGATTGGCCGAGGTGATGTGGCACTGCATGGCACAGCAGGATCTATATAAAGACCTATCTACGCCCACTTTTAAAAAAAGAGTTCCCCTTAACCTATGCCCTAAGACTACTCCTCTCCCTCCTTCATGCCACCTTTCTGATCCTCTCTCTCCTCTCTACGCCCAAGGTAGTTGGGCTTCAGATTAGTGCGAGTCAGATAAGAAAAGGCTGACGAAAAAGAAAGAAGGCAGCACTGCTATAGAGACAACGGATAATCTTTAGAAGGAGTTTTGAAGATCCTCTAAATCAAATCCAGATTTGATTTTTGGAGAAAAAAATAAGAAGAAGAAAATCTTCAGATCCAGCTTGAGTGGATACCGATACAGGCCAGGTGCTTGCGTGGCTAGATGCAGAATCTCAGGACTTCAGTAGGATCATCAATGGGTAATCAGATTACCCAGAATCAAGATAAAATTAATTAGATTTAATTTAATTTAATTTTTTTATTTATTAGATCATAAAATTAGATCTGAAAAGTGTCAAATCTGATTAGGATCTAAGAGAAAATTTTTGAAATATGCCTCTCGATCCAATCAGATCTGAACGAATCTGATCCAAAAAATTTGGGATTTTTCTTCAGTTTGGGCTAACTCAGGTACCTTTACTTGGTCTAACTGAAACTTATCTAGGATAGAAAAGGGTTGTCTTAATTTATAAGATAAATTTGAGACAACACCTGCCATTTTTCATTACCTGCTAATTCTTATCTTTTGACTTTGGTCAAACATTGACCTTTGATACTTGGACATCTGCCTACGTGTCATGCACCCATAAGAGAGCAGATAGGGGTTTGTCCCCCTACTAGAAAGAGGAAAGGAGGGGACGCACACCTAGGGAGGCATGTGGCTAAGGATAATGACGCTTGGAGTCCCATACAGATGGGACTCCAGGTTGCTTCATGGTATCAAACAAGGTGGCACCAAAGACTACTTTGACCAGTCTTGGTGCCACCTAAGGATGTTTGAGAGGGGCTCTCATCTGATTAGATTAGGTTATGTCATCCCACCAATCAAATTTAGATCTGATTGCACATAGAGACGTGATTGGCCGGGATGATGTAGCACTGCATGGCGCAACAAGGTCTATATAAACCCTATCTATGCCTAGTTTCAATAGAGTTCTCCCCTTGTCCATGCCATATAGCCCTCTCCCCTCTCCTCCATGCCTACCTCTGATCCTCTCTCTCCTCTCCATGCCCAAGTGGCCTTGGGCTCAAGTTTGGTGCAATCCAGGCAAGAGAAAGGCGACAAGAAAGGAAGAAGGTAGCACTGCTGCAAGAGACGACATTGGATCTTCAAAAATTATTTTGAAGATCTTCAAGATCAGATCCAAATTTAATCTTTGAAGGAAAGATTAAGGAGAAGATCTCCAGATCGTGCCCAAGTGGATACCAGTAAAGGCCAGGTGATTGTATAGCTGCATCCAAAATCTCAAGCAATCAGCAAGATCATCATAGGATAATAAGATTACCCAAGAATAAGGTATAAATTAAATCTAATTTAATTATTTTATTTTATTTTATTGGATCCATCAAATTAGATCTGAAAGGTATCAGATCTGATTTAGATCTAAGAAAAAAAATTTTGAAATATTTTCTTGGTCAAATCAGATTTGAATGAACCTAATCCAAAAAATAGGATTTTTCCTTCATGGATGTCATCAATTAAGCTAACCTAGATTGATTTATTTGTATTAGATCCAATTAGGTTCAAGATAATCATGCTACCACATGATTGAGCCTGATTTTTTCCTTCTGTAATCCTTCTGATTCACCGCAATCAACTAAAATTTGATTTGACTCATTCCTATATCTTGAATGAGTTTATTTTCATTTAACTAAAATAAGTCTAGGTTAGATTAATTATGAAAATTAAATTCATTCCTAGTGCAATTGGACTATGATCAAAAGTTGATCCAATTGAGAGAATTGAGGATCACATGATCAGAGAATTTAAAAATTTCTTTAGAAATCATTTTGCTCTAGTTTTTAGGTATGTGATATCACATGAGTTATGCTTTGGATGTGCAATATTTCATGATTTCTGGAGGTACCTGGACTAGGTTTTGATAGAGTTTGATTTGGATCAAACTCTTGAAGGAAGAGTCCTAGACGCACATGAACTCTTTCTTATCCTTTCATACCACCACCTTCTAGATGGATTTTTGGCATCAAAACTAGATGGAATCTGGGGTTTTTTGTGGAGATTAGGTCCAAGAGTCCCAAAGGTCGAATTAATAAGGTTTTCAATCAAAAAGGGACTCTTTATGGTGCTATGTCTTTTATAAGAACTCTTTTCATGAAATTGCCTCAACGTAATTTATTTTTTCTACACCCAAAGAAGCCTTCCCTCTGATATCCATGCCCCCTCTATCCTCTCTCTCCCTCTCTTCTACATGCTTAAAAAGTTAGGCATAAATTTGAATTGAAGGTCTAAGATTTTTGGCACAAGATTCAGCATCTACGCGACGGTGTTTGTGAGACGAATAGGCTGCCCTCATATGTCATTTTGAAGGCTTTTCAAATTAGATCCAGATTTGATTTTTAGAGGAGAGATTCATGAGTAGACATATAGATCTGCTCAAGTAGATATAGGTAGAGGCCAAGTGCATGCATGGCTCCTTCTAGAATCTTAGGAATCAATAGGATCATCGCAAGATAATTAGATTACCAAATCAGATACTTGAAATTAAATCTAATTTAGATCTCTATGATCAGATCCGAGAAGTCTCAGATATGATTAGGATTTTAAAAAGAAAAATTTAAAATATTTTTTCAGATCCAATCAGATTTGAATGATCCTATGCCAGGAAAATAGATTTTTCGTTCATAAAAAGTCGAGCACGAGATGACGAAGCAGATAGAGATGATTGAGCCATGTCGCACTATCGTTTAGTCCTAACTTCAGTCGATGGCATGACGGAGGGTCTTTGAGTGGCAAGTGATCTCTTCTTCAAAGCCATTGGGGGCCAAGGTTTGGAGGGAATGGATAAGAGAGGGTGATTTGAAAGGTTTTTAAGGAAAGAAGGAGAGTTTTGGAGAGAATGGAGGAGAGGTCTCGGACGAGTGGAATGACAGAATGGAATAGGGGACTTCTCGTAGATCTATTTTAAAAAGAGGGCCTGCACAAATTGAGAGCTCTCATCTTAATGATGAGATGTCTCTAAACCTTTGAGGGCTCTCGCATTTAGTGTGAGAGGCCTCAAAATCCAGTCGAGAGGTCTCGTGAAAAACCCGAGACTTCTCAAGCACAAGGGAAAAAAATTAGAATATAGGAGGAATTTCAAGCCAATTTTTTTGAATTTTTAGGATGGGAAAAGGGGTTTTAGGAATGATGGAAGGAGGTCAAAAATGATCTAATAAATTTAAGATTAAGCATTATTAAATAGGATCACAAATACCAAGCTCATCTAGATTTTTGAGAATCTATCTTCAATTAGAGGTTTTGTAAAAATATCAGCTAGTTGATTTTTAGTTGTGACAAATTCGAGCACAATATTATTATTTTGTACATGATCTCTAATGAAGTAATGTCTAATTTCAATGTGTTTTGTTCTTGAATGTTGAATAGAATTTTTTATTAGATTTATGGCACTAGTGTTGTCACATCTAATAGGAATTTTATTTTGCTTAATTCCAAAGTCTTCGAGTTGCTGCTTGATCCAAAGTATTTGAGCACAGCAACTCCCTGCAGTAACATATTCGGTCTCAGCCATTGATAGTGCTATAGAGTTTTACTTTTTGCTATACCAAGAGATCAAGTTCAACCTTAGAAATTGGCAAGTGCCACTAGTACTCTTTTTATCAATTCTATATCCTCTATAGTCTGCATTAGTATATCCAATCAATTCAATGGAGGATTATTTTGAGTACCAAAGTCCTAAGTTATGTATATAAATTAAATATCTAAAAATTCTCTTAACAGTTAGTAAATATGATTCCTTAGGGTTAGATTGAAATCTTGCACACATGCATACACTAAATAGTATATCGGGTCTACTTGCAGTTGAATAAAGTAGGAATCCTATCATACCTCTATAGAGCTTTTCATTCACATTCTTACCATTCTCGTCTTTGTCAAGTTTGCATGAGGGGCTCATGGTAGTGCCAATTTCTTTTCCATTTTTCATGCCAAACTTCTTTAGCATCTCCTTGATGTACTTTATTTGGTTGATGAAGATGCCTTCATTTGATTGTTTGATTTGTAGTCCAAGGAAGAAGTTCAGCTCCCCCATCATGCTCATTTCGAATTTGCATTGCATCAACTTAGCAAACTCTTGACAAAGAATTTCATTAGTAGCTCAAAATATGATGTCATCCTCATATATTTGAACCACAAGAAGGTCATTATTTTTCTTTTTTTAAAAATAGAGTGGTGTCAACACTTCCTCTAATAAAATTATTATATAGTAAAAATTTGCTCGATCTTTCATACCATGCTCTAGGTGCTTGCTTAAGTCCATAAAGAGCTTTGTTTAATTTATACACATGGTTGAAAAGTGAGTGATTTTTAAAACTAGGAGGTTGTTCTATAAAAACTTCTTCAGCAATATAACCATTCAAAAAGGCGCTTTTCACATTCATTTGAAATAGTTTAAAATTCATGTAACAAGCAAAAGCAAGTAACAATCTAATTGCCTCTAATCTTGCTACAGGTGCATATGTTTCATCAAAGTCAATTCCTTCTTCTTGATTATATCCCTTAGGAACTAGTCTAGCTTTATTTCTTACAACAATACCATATTCATCCGATTTATTCCTAAATCCCATTTTGCGCCGATTATTGGATGATCAATGGATCTATTTACAAAAGTCCATACATTGTTTCTTTCAAATTGGTTTAGTTCATCTTGCATGGCTAGCATCCAATTAGGGTCTTCTTCAGCTTCTTCTATGTTTTTAGGTTCTATTTGAGAAATAAATGCAAGGTAATCAAATGTATCCTTAAAAGAGGATCTAGTTCTTACCCCTTATGAAAGATCACCTAATATCAATTCTTTTGGGTCATTGTGTGCATACCTCCACTCCTTGGGTAGATCCTTATGATCATCGGTTGCTTCATTCTCACCATCATGGCTTTATTCCAAGATTGTTGTAGATTTGTCTTTGTCTTGAACATTATTGTCTTTCAAGTTTAGGTCCTTCATTCCACCTTCAAGAATTTCTATATCATCATCAAAAATATTTTTCTTTTCTCGAAGATTGGTTGTTAGCTTCATCAAAAATGATATGAATAGATTCTTTAACAACCAAAGAGTGTTTGTTGAAAACTCTATATGCTTTTCTAGATGTAGAATATTCAAGGAATATATCCTCATCTATCTTAGCATCAAATTTACCTAGATTATCTTTATCATCAAATTTACCTAGATTATCTTTATCATTATTATGAATAAAACATTTGCAACCAAAAATATGAAAATAATTAATTTTATATCTTTTTATCTTTCTGAAGCTGATAGGGGGTTTTCTTTAAAATCGAGCGAATAGAAATGCTATTTAGGATGTAACATGCTGTGTTAATAGCTACAGTCCAAAAATATTTGGGTAGATTTTCTTCACACAACATGGTATGGGCCATATCAACTAAGATTCTATTCTTTCTTTCAATAACTACATTTTGTTGAGGGGTTCTAGGTGCAGAAAAATTATGTTCAATACCATGTTCATTGCAAAATTCTTCAAAGCATTTATTTTCAAATTCTATGCCATGATCACTATGGATGCATTCTACAGTAGAGTTCTTTTCATTTGTAATTTTCTTGTAAAATTTTAAAAATATTAAAAATTTTATCTTTGTGAGCTAAAATTAAAATCCAAGTGAAATGAGAATAATCATCAATAATTACTAGACCATATTTCTTTCCTCCTAGGCTTGTGCTCCTTGTAGGTCCAAACAAGTCCATACGAATTAATTCAAGGGGCCTAAAAGTTGAAATCATATTTTTGGATTTGAAACTCTTCCTAGTTTGTTTTCCAAATTGGCAAGCATCACAAACATGATCAATTTTGAAATCTAATTTTGGTAGCCCCTTAACTAAGTCCTTATTATGCAATTTATAAAGAGTATGCATGCTAGCATGACCTAACCTATGGTGCCAAAGCCAACTAGATTTCTTTATATTAGTATTCATTGCAATTAGGTATTGGCAACTCTTCATGGAAATTTCATCAAGGTTTACCATATAGATATTGCCATGCCTAAATTCAATGAATTTTAAACTACCATCCAAGGAACTAGATACTTTGCACAAAGAAGATTCGAAAGAAACTTTAAAACCTTTATCACAAAGTTGACTAATACTAAGTAAGTTATGTTTTAGGTTATCAACTAATAATACATTATCTATAAAAGTTGTAGGAGTAATCTGAATTTTACCATAGCTAATAATTTTATCTTTGCCATTATCGCCAAAGATGACTACTCCCCAATCCTTTCTTTCAAGGATGACAAATTATTGCTCATCACCCAACATATACCTTGAGCAGCGGCTATCTAAGTACCACTCCTTGTTTGATCCTTGGGCTGCAAGGCATTCTTGCATAAATAATCAAGTGATAATTTTAGGTACTCAAGTCTTCTTGGGTGCTTTAGGGTTAGTAGACATAGTTCCTTTCGGAATCCAAATCTTTTTAATTGTTTTTTCATTAAACTTAGAAGTATTACATTCAAATGCTTTGTGTCCTACCTTTTTACATCTAAAGCAGGTAATATAAGAGGTGCCAATTGAAGTGTGTGCAGTGAAGAAATTCATTAAAAACTTAGTTTTATCTTTAGGTTTATATCCTAGTTCGGCTTTATCAAACTCCTCTTTGATTATTTAAGATCATTTATAGTTTTTCTGAACTACAAGTAAATTTATCAACTAAAGATCTTAATTTATCCAATTCATCCTTTAGAATTTTGTTCCTTTCTTTTAATTTGTTGTTGCCACTAATTACCTCTTCCTTTTCCTCCAAAAGCGTTTGAGTCATTTCCTTAAGACTTTTATTTTTTATGCTAATCTTTTTGAGATCTTTCATTAAGTCATAAAAAGCATCTTGAAGTTTATTAAAGGTAAAATCTAAATCAAGAGTGGAGGATACCTCATCATCTTATGTTATGAAATACAAGTTTGCTTTGTTTTGGTCTTCTTCCTTCAAGCTTGACTCATCACTATTGCTCCAAGTTGCTATCATGGCTTTCTTTTTTGTTCTTTTTGCCCCTTGCTTCAACTGAGGACATTTAGCCCTAAAATATCCTGGCTTTTTGCATTCGTAGCAAGTGGGCTGATCCTTCTCTTTTTTTCTTTCTTTCTCCCTACTGGCTT
The DNA here is from genome assembly GCA_006176705.1 of Cocos nucifera. Classification (NCBI taxonomy): domain Eukaryota; kingdom Viridiplantae; phylum Streptophyta; class Magnoliopsida; order Arecales; family Arecaceae; genus Cocos; species Cocos nucifera. The sequence goes on from QRFJ01002656.1 coordinate 147,693, forward strand.
CTCCTCTAATGAAGCTTTTCTTCTTGAATCCTTATCTTTTTTTTTTCCAATAAATTTCTTGAATTTTCTGATCACCAGGGCTATGTCTTCATCATTTTCTTCACTGGTGGATAGATCATCTTCTTCTTCAGCAGCCATGAATTTCAGCACTATTATTTTTTTCTTCTTGTTGTCTTCCTCATTGTGCCGACTCATGGCTAGCTCATGTGTCATCAAGGATCCAATAAGCTTCTCTAAAGGTAACGTGTTTAGATCTTTTGCCTCCTAGATGGCTATTACCTTGGCTTCCCATGTCCTAGGCAAGGACTTGAGAATCTTTCTCACAAATTCACTATTAGTGTAAACTTTAACTAAACATTTTAAACCATTTATGATATCAGCGAATCTTATGTACATGCTAGTGATAGATTCAATGGGGTCTATTTTAAACAACACATATTGGTGAACTAGCATGTTAATTTTAGTTTCTTTTACTTGATTTGTCCCTTCATGCATGACCTCAAGTCTATTCCAAATTTTCTTTGTTGAATTGCAAGTGGAGATTTGGTTAAACTCATTACCATCAAGGGCACAATAGAGTACATTCATTATCTTGGCATTTAATTGGATAAGTTTCTTATCTATTTCATTCCAATCATTCTCTAGCTTAGGAGTGGATGTGCCATTGACAATGATTGTGAGAGTGTGTGGACTATTGACAATGACACTCCATATGTCATAGTCAAGGGTTTGAATGAAAATGCGCATGCGAGCTTTCCAATAGATATAGTTAGACCCATTGAAAAGAGATGGGCTATTTGTGGATTGCCCTTTGGCAAGTGAACCTCCTAGTTGGGTTGACATGATCTTTATCTCTAGTTAATAAAATTAATAATTAGCAAAGAACCGAGGCTCTGATACCAATTATTGTCCAGATGAACAACCCAAGAGGCGAGGGGGGGTGAATTGGGTTTTTAAATATTTAAATAGATATGTGCGGTGATTAAGGATTAAATCCTGAGTGAGTCAAATGTGAGAGCAAATAGAAGACACAAGCTAGAACACACACACAAGCAAAAGGATTTTATAGTGGTTCGGTGCACTCCCAGCACCTACGTCCACTCTCCATGCAAACTCTTGAAAATTTCACTCTAATCCCTCAAGATTACAGTTGGATAGTTTTTTCGGGCTCACTATCCAATAAGCCAGTTGGTTTTTCCCTAGGTTCATTAACCACAACCCTTACAAGAATCAGATAAACTAATCTGGATAAACAAAAGGAGAAAAAAATCCTAAAACCCAAGTTTCAGCCTCTGCTGAAACCAAATACACAGAAAGGAGAAAGAAAATATTTCAACTCAAAAGGCCCCTTCGAATGAGCAGAAGAGTTGTCCTTATAGTTCGTTGAAAGCCTTTTTGAATCTGTGGAGTTATTGAATCTGTGGAGTTAATGCACTTGAGGATTTTTCAATGCTTAAGAGAACAGATTGATTGAAGATGGGGATTTTCGTTCAAGAACAGAGCATGTTTTTCTTTTCTCTCTATTTTTTTATCATAAATAAGCCTTCTTCCTTTTATATCTATAGCATTTTCTCTCTTCTGGTGATGATTAGAGCTCAGAAAATGCAAAATCCAAATGTTGGAGAGCAACAACTAGTCGTTGGAGTCGAAAAAATCTGATCTAGAACGCCCCATCAAAAAGTTATTGCTGAGTCTCAAGACCTCTTGGTTTATCTCGAGACATCTCACCAAGATACGGAGCCTTTCGATTTGAATAGGAGAGCTCTCACTTTTAGTCTCACGAAAAATCATCTTTCTGGAAAAAATGGCTCGCCTGAGATCGAGACCTCTTGGTTCTGAACGAGACGTCTTGCGACGACCGTGAGACCTCTCAAAAATCCTGCGAGATCTCTTGCTCTCAGGGCATAGAAACTAGGTTTCTATCATCTGAGATCGAGAGCTCTTGAGATTCTCTCGAGACCTTTTGAAACCATGCCAGAACAACACTTGGGGCATGCCAGTCCACTCAAGAGCTCTCAAAAAAATTTCTAGATGTCTCAAGGACTGCACCAAGGTGATTTTGAGAGAATTTTTGCTCCATACAAGAAGATTTGAATTTTGATGATTTTCACTTAATGTCTTTCTTGTTTTGATGAACGAACTCTCTTTTTTCTAACATTGGAACACTTAAAATAAAATATATTAGTAATTATTTGCTTTAATGTTTGGTTATCATCAAAATCACTTAGGAGGTTCAACACTACCAATCTAGATATATGATGGGGTGCCTCCCTCCTTGAGCTTGAGGGAGGTGCCCCCCTTAGGGTGGCAACTCTAGAGAGAAGAGAGAAGAGAGATTAAGGGAGAAAAAATTTATATAACTTGCATCAATGAAAATCCTAATACATCCTATGTATTTATACATAGCTATTAGGCCCAACCAGAAACTCCCCTGGCTAACCCAATATATGAAAGCACTCACCGAGCTCATGTACATATGTCTCACATGCTCTCATCCCCTGAATTTGAACCCAACCCATACATGAGTTAGCCCCCTTAAGATCTTATTGGATCAAGCCTTAAGACCCTTGGATTAAATCAAATCCAAAATCAAATAGAAAACCTTGTATGTTCTGTACGCCACCAATCAAGCCGGCTCACTTAAAAGTCAAGATGACTCAACTGCGTAACATCCGAACATCATCTTCTATCTGCTAAAGATAGTCGACTCGAATGTGCCCCGAGCTGGCTCGATCTCAACCTGAGCTGGCTCGGCTGCATATCTGAGCTAGCTTATTTATGTGTTAGCCCCTTGTCTTAGATGATTGTTCTTGACTTTGGTCCTTTACACTACCTTGTGTCCCAGGTCTTTGGAGCACCTACCAAGCCCCTCAAGGTCCTCACACCTGAACCTTGAGCCCTGTGCTGGGCTGCATGCCACCTTCACCTAAGACAGCTCCTGTTCTAGTCTTAACACTCACACCCATCCTAAACCTTCGGAGCTAACACCCTAACTCCTTCTGTGGCCTCCCAAGGCTTGCAAGTATCACAAATCCTAATAGTGTGACCCCATAGGTTCAAACTTAAGCCGATAGCATAAGAACTAATTTTTGTACCAATCGAAGTAACCATCTAGCAATGATTTTCGATGTTCGAATAGGTCGAATGTATACAAAGTAGTATTCTTAGAATTCTGTCCTATGGTTATCGTATAATTCATCCCTTTGATCAATAATACTCAAGATGACTTCGAGTACACTATCAACACTCATACAAGTCATCTTTATTATGTCTCAAAATTTTATGAATCTCGTGACTTCTCATGTAGATTATCCAGGCCTAGATTTTGCTAAATTGAAACATAATGAGTCATTCTCTTCCTGATATTAATCAGGAGTGGTCAATCCCATATTGACACACACCGATTTTATAAGTACTTGATTGCTTTCAGAAATCTTCCAAATCTATATTAGAAATATAGGCAGTCCAACACTAAAGTATAGTAAGTTGCTTGCAAGTCATCGTGTTGATCTCAGGTTAGAGGGACACTTATATTCATTGGCCTTAGCTAGCTACTCTTGATAGTAAAGTGCTACATTGATCACATTTAGTGCAGATATACTCCTACATCTTACCTGGATGCCATACCAGTGTCTCCACACTACTTGATTATGAGAACAACCAAGGCCTATGGCATACAACGACCTACACTCGATAAGTTATCATCCTTGTTAATAACTTATCATTTGATCATGAACAATTTCAGAAGTATCCAATAAATCCTTCTTTATCGATTGATTATGGTTCTAAGGACTTCATCATAATTTACGAGTTCATTTAAGAAAGATAGAACTTCTATGATGAACCAGCCAAATAACTATTATTATTAGATAATTCATATACTAATTTCAATTATCTACCATTTAGATGGTTGGCTTTAGGATATATTTTCCAATAATATACCCATGTCTCACATGCTCTCATCCTCTGAATCTGAATCCAATCCATACATGAGTTAGCCTTCTTAAAACCTCTCAAACTAGGTCTTAAGATTCCTACGATAACTTCCTATCCTAGCCCCAAATAGACCCTCGCGTAACTCTGTCCGTGCACTCATCACTAAGCCAGCTCGATCTCAGCACTGAGCCGGCTAACCTGAGATCGGGTCAGCTCAGTTTCAGACGGAGCTGATCCGATTGCATGCCAATATATAGTCCCGAACATGTTCCTTTTTGTTTGGCCTATCCACTGAGACTTAGCCGACTTAGTATCAGATTGAGCCAACTAACCTACAAAAGAGCTCCTTCTTTGTAGTCTTCATTTCCTGGCTATGGTTTCTTGCTCCACCTTGTAACCCAGGTCTCTAAAGCACCAACCAAGCTTCTTAAGATCCTCAACACCTAGACCTCAAGCCCATGGAGAGCTACACATTGTCTTTACCCTACGATAACTTCTGTCCTAGCCCTAAGACCATATCTATCCTAGAATCTCCAGAGTCAATACCCTGGCTCCTTCCATGGCCTCCCAAGGCTTGAGAGCACCACACCATCTATAATATATCCTTAGAGTAATTGGGTTATCTCATAAACTAATTAGACTTGACCTAATCAAGTCCAAACCAAACTAAATTAAATCTAATTCAATTAGACTCAATCTCAGTCCTAATGCTCAATCAAATTGAGCCAATTAGCAATCCTATTAATAATTAATCCTTCTATAACACTTGCACTAGATCAATCATTTAATCATATTGATGATTTGATCCTAAAATAATTCATAATCATTGATCAACCATCCGATTAGATAGAAACCTCTTATGTGTATGACCCCATAGGTTCAAACCTAAGCTAGTAGCATCGAAACAAATTTCTATCCCAATCAAAATGACCATCTGGTAGTGATACCTGATGTCTGAATTGGTCAAATGTATGTAAAGCAACATTCACGAAGCCACTCGAACTATGTTTAGGATGACTCAGAGTTAAACTACCAATCCTAAAAGAGTACGTCCATAATGTGTCTCAATGCAATCAGTCCTATAACTCCTCACAAGAGCTATCCTGGCTAAGATTTTTCTAAATTGAAACATAATACAACACATCTCTTGAAACTAGGAGTGGTCAATCCCATCTTGACTCACACACCAACTTTACAAGTACTTGACTATGCTAGAAATCTTCTATCACTGAATTAAAAATTTAAGTAGTCCGATACCAAAGCACAGTGAGTTGCTTACAAGTTAATATAGTGATCTCAAGTTGGAGGGATATTTATATCCATATCCCTTCGGAGCAAATCTTGAAAGCAAAATTCTCTAGAGTTGGTCATGTTCAGTGCAGATGTATCCCCATATTTTATCTGCATACCATACCAATATCTTCACACTCCATGGTTAAGAGGACAACTAACCTATATGGCACACAATGACTTACACTCGATTAACGTTGTCATCCTAGGTAACAATGCATCATTTGATCATGAACAGATTTAAGGGCTAAATGATAAATCTTCTTTTATTAATTTTAAATAGTCCTAAGGACTTCATTACAATATAAGAGTTCATAAAAGAAAGATACACAACTTATGATGAATAAGTCAAAATAAACTTTTTATTTATAATAAATTATATATAATTTATAAAATTATCTCAAATATCAATAGGCTGATGGTTGGCTTTGGAACATAATTTTCAATAGTGCATGCTTATCTGAATAAGGATTCAAATGGTAGGAGATAAGAATTTTGGGATGCCACCTTTTGCCCAAAGTAGAAGGAGTCTTTAGGCATCCTTACGCGAGATCTGCAAATCACTGCACATGTGCCAAACAAAATCGGACATCCCACGCCCATCCAAAAGGTATTTTGATACTCTAAAAAGTGTGCCAAGAAATTTTGGGATATCATCTTCATGCCTTATGAGTCAAAGACCCAAAGGAGAAGGACTCTTGATCCTTTCGTAGGCCAAAACCAAGTGGGCATGCGCTCCTTCACAATTAGCACCGAGAGTCCATAACCACATGGCCTTTTGGTTCCAAAACATGGATAAGGGCTTTAGGTGCCCCATTTTAGGTAGCCTCTAGGTGGCTTCACCTTACCCAAATACTCATCAAATTGGGTTAGCCAAATAGCAAGGATTGAGATCAAATTTGATCTCCCAAGGAGCTAGGGTTAGCCACACATGCTAGCATGCTTCCTGGCTACCCGGTTGGATCCATAATTTCAATCAACCATATCAAATAGGTCCTTGGCCAATTCTCTAATATGTGTAATCCATTGAATTTCACATCTAGCCAGTAGTAGGACCAAGTGCAAGTTGACCTAATTTGATTAGACTCTTTCAAATCGATTAAGGTCCAAATCCTGTTGACTCAAGTTCAGCAACTAGAATTCTTTCTAATTGATGATCGAATTAAACTCTTTAATTCAATCAAATTTATAAGTCAAGACTGACATCTAGCAATATATCATGACTATCTAATAGATGTGAAATTTGATGAAAATACTGTTGGAGATAAGCGCTCTTCCCACATGGATCGGCGTGGCTGCCGGTGATTAGCCAAGCAATCAAGGATATACTTCTTAGAGATCTCTACGGAAGCATGATCAAATAAATCAAAGAACAGAGAAGAAGAGAAGAAATGATTTTTGAGAGAAGAAATTTTATTCAGCACATTTTAGTACCTTTATAACCTTGACCTATTTTCGATATATATACAAAGGGTCATGCCCATGCTCATAGAAAAAACTCTCCAAATCCAAACAACCCATGAAGGGAAATCCTGATTTCCCAGTCCAGGTTCGTCCAGATCTGATCAGATCAAGAGATATATTTCAAAAAATTTTCTCTTGATCCCAATCAGATCTTGATATATTTCAGATCTGATTCTTATTATTTTAATAAAATAAAATTAAAAGATAAATTAAATCAAATTTAATTTACCTGATCTGGGTAATCCTATTACCCTGTTGATGATCCTGTTTGCAGCGGAAGGTTCTGGATCTAGCCACGCAAGCGCCTGGCCTCTACCGGTATCCACTCGGGTTGGATCTGGAGATCCTCTTCTTCTCTATCACGTCTCCAAAAATTAGATCTGGATCTGATCTGGAGGATCTTCAAAACTCTTTTGAAGATCTGCAGTCGTCCTTTTGCAGTAGCGCAGCCTTCTTGCTTTTGATCGCCTTTCCTTGATTTGAATCGCACCAACCAAAGTCCAAAACTCCTTTTGGACGTGGAGAGCAAGGGGAGAAAAAGCTATGGTGTGGAGGAGGAGGGGAGAGGCAGCCTTGGGGCGTGGGGTTTCTCAATTGAATTGGATTAGCATTAGGGTTGGGCGCAGGGTCTTATTTATAGACCTCTTGTGATCCAACTCCTCTTCCTCTCAACCAATCACAATCCTTTGTGAAATCAGATCTAAATCTGATTGATTGGAATAGAGACCCCTGGATTCCTCCTTAGAGGGTGCCTAAGACCAGTCAAACTGGATTCTTAGTAGAACTCTGATTGGAATCCAAAAGGGAGGTGGAGTCCTTGTCCAACAAGGACTCCTAGGCGCCTCCTACTTGGGCTCACGCCACCCTTGGCGTGCGCCCTTCTCCTTGCCAGGTTCTGGCAGGGGGACAGGCCCCCACCAGCTCTCCAATAGGTGCATGACATGTGGTCAAAAGTCAAAGGGTCAATGGTCAACGTTTGACCAGTCAAAGATAGACTTTTGACCAAAGTCAAAGAACAAGAAATGGCAGGTGACCAAAAATGGCAGGTAATGTCTTACAAATAAGACAACCTATTCTGACTTGGACAACCTCCAGTCAGACCATATGAAGGCCTCTGATTGAGCACAAACTTCTTTGGCTCAGACAGGACAACTTATTTATGATAGCAAAAGAAGAACGTTAGGTTCAATCGAGTGCTAGCACGATTTCCTTGAACCTAATTGAATCTCATTCAGATCAATTGAACTAGATCAGTTCAATTGATGATCACCAGATTCAAACCCTTGTTTGTGTGACCCCGTTAGGTTCAGTTCTGTATGGTAATGGGATATGTCATGATCTCTATCATCGACATTATCAAAACTCCTTTCGATGGATCAGAACTCTTCTAATTCAAACAGCTAGAATGATCGATCATCTAAATCATTCTAATTGCTCCCAAAATCCACCAGTGACACCTAGCAGTATATGGTGGCAACCCATCAGAGCTGAATGCGAACCTCTTGGTGCAGCTACCTGTGTGATTAAGTTCTTCTATCTTGAGCCCCGATCAGATTAGGGTTAAGGTAAACTCGTCAAACCCTAGTCTCTGTCATATGATATAATCATTCGATTCGAGTCCAATGTGAAAATCTAAATAGAAACTCTTTCTATTATTTCACTCTGCCATGGCCATGGGCTTTAGGACTTGATTCTCATGATTATCATAAGGCTGCTCCTCTACCATCGAGGTAGATAGATCCCATCTTGATGCAATCCAGTTCCTACAATGAACATGCTATAGCCAACATACACCTCAGGGTTCCATATGGCTAGGAGACCGAGTAATGGTGTAGTCAAACTATAACACTCTCAAGGTGAACTGCCGATGCATCTCAGGTCAAAGAACCAGACACACTACTGCAGCATCGAGTCAGTCATTGACAAGAAGGTAGACTTCCTAATGACTACTCGAGGTGGTCACGCTCAGTGCCCTCGTTCTCTAACGAGTACCTATACTTTCGCTCCGATGTCTCCACACCGTAGACTCAAGACTCATCTACTAAAGAGAAGCGATCGTACACCAACCTTCCGGATCAATCACCATCCTCGTGATGATCCTATAGTCGGGAGCTATTTATGAGTTAATAATGATTATTCATGTCTTAAATTTTCAACTCTTGAAAATATGAATTATCATTACCATTAACTCAAAGGATGTATCACAGACACTAAATACACATGTGTGATAGAAAATAACCCATTTCATTAATTATAGTCAAAATTATAATTTTGCCCCTAGAAGTGTATTACAAGTGTCAGCCAATTCTGGCTTCCAGGGCACATATATCTAACAACCCACGTACACAAAATAATAACCCATGAAAAAACTCTCTATCTAGATTTTCCTCTGAGACCTAGCTGACCCAATCCTGGAGTGAATTGACCTAGTTCCCACCCGAGCTGACTCAATCTCAGAGTGAGTCGACCCAATTTTTGAACTTTACTATTAAGACTAATTCTTCTTTTAGCTTGCTCTCATCTTTTCATGACCTATGTTCTCATGTTTCCAAGACTTGGGAGTGCCACTTCTGAGCTCATATTCTCCATCTTGGTACTTTCAAATCCTTGTGAACTCATCTCTTCTCAACATACCCATCCATGCCACACATCTCTGAAAGCTGTCTCTAGGGAGTACCTTCATGAGTGCATCAGACTAATTCTCCTTGGTATGGATCTTCATTAATTTTACTTCACCTTTGATAAGCATCATAAATTCACTAATAAAAGTATTAATTTATTAATTAATTTATATTAATTTTTAATAATTATTAATTAATTTATATATAATTTTTAAAAAATTCATATTTTTATTAATTAAAAAATTAATTAAGAAAATAATAAAAAATAATAAAAATTAATAAAAATTAAAAAATAAAATTTTATTATCAATAGAAAGAGCTCATTTTTTTGATCACAATGAAATAAATTTTAAGTAAAACGGAGCTAAAATAGAAAAGATATGAATTTTTAAAAATATAAAATAAATAAAAATTAAATAAAAAAGAAAACGGCTCAGCCGGCTCCGCAAGCCGAGCCACCAAGCCAAGCCGAGCCACCAAGCCAAGCCAAGCCATCAAAGCCGACTCAGCCGTTGAAGCCATCAACCGGTCCACGATCCAGGCGTGGACCGCCAGCTCAACAAAATCCGGCGAATCAGAGCTTGCCACGTGGTGGACCTAGACCCCTAAAGGGTCTACATAAATTTATCACGGCTCACAAGGGTAATTCAGTCTTTTCGCTCGGCAACAGAGGCGCTGATTGGTTGCGGTGTGCGGTGCGGCCGGTCCATGCGGTCCATGGGAATAGTTATTGCGCGATCGGACGGATGCGGTTGATTGCGGTTAAGATCGGATGGTCAGCATTTTTTCTGGTTGCCAATTTCACTCAGATCACCATCGGACGGCAGCGCTCAATCCAGGCGATGATCCGATGGTCCAGAAAGCTCCCGACGGTGATCAAACTCTCAGGCGCATGATTTGTGGCCAAATTTCCTTCATCAAGCGTGATCCAACGGTCAGAATTTAATCCGACCCGATCTGAGTTGATCTGCATCTGATTTTGATGATTTTTGGATCGTTGGATTCCTATTGAATGGCTGGATTTTATCAGATTTATCAGAGATGTATCAGAGCTATTTTAATTCAAATTTTATTTAAATTTTGATGATTACAAAGTTCATTAGTCCCACATTGCCTAGAAGCAAATTTTCCAGCACTTCTAGCTCTATAAAAAGGACCCCAGGCCTCCAAAAATCAATATCTTCGATCAAGGTGAAGCTTTGGTACAGGGCAAAGCCAAGCTATGGGTTCAAGGCTGCTTCGAAGCAACAGGTGCCAAGAAGAAGAGTCGAGCTTCTACACCATCTTTCTGCCAATGCCGATCCAAGATCAGAGATCTGGCTATTTTATTTTATTTTTTTCTTTTTAAATTTTATGTATTTAAATTCTAAAATTTTAATTAATAAAAATTTTATTTTTGCATTTTAATTTCTTGCTTTTTATTGCAATTTAATTTTTGCACTTTAAATTATTGCTTTGCAAGTAGATGCTAAGATCTAACTAATAGATCTTAGTACCAAATTTAAATTTCTGCATCTTTTAATTTTTATTTTTAATTTTTCGACTTCACTTTTGATTCTAAAGATCCTTTTCTTCTTTTTTTTCAAAAATCAAAGATTTCAAATCTAAAAATACTACCTTCCCTATGGATTTGACCCGACTCACTACTATCTACGCATTTTCAATGATTTTAAGAAGTCGGATTAAACTGATAAACACGGTGTCTTAACGACAACATCGCGTTCCTATCAAGTTTTTGGCGCCGTTGCCGGAGAAGGAATAGATGCTATTTTTTTTCTTTGATTTCTTTGATTTTTTTTTATAAATTAATTATATTTTTTTAATATTACTTATTAATTTTTTTTATTTATTTTATAGAAAAAAAAAGAGAAAACGAAGAAAGCATCAAATTTTGGTGAGATCAATCCTAACCCTAGTCCTCTTTTCTTTTTATTTATTTATTTAATTTTTAAATTAATTTAAAAAATATCCATTTAAACCTAATTAAAAGCCTCATGATAAGATTAGAAACCCTAACTGTTTAGAGCATGCATCATATTAGTTTTATTTTTATTTTTATTTTTTTTGGTGATTGCTGGAGGCAAGGTAAGCCTTTCAGAATACAATTAGTTACATACATCTAGTTTAAATTGCATAAAACCCTTTGATTGAATTTTTTTCGTGCATATTCATATTAAATCAAATTAAGGGCACAACCCAATTAAACAAGATAAGGTAGGGATTTGATCACCCTTCCTTAGCCCACAAACAACCAACCAGCATCCTGCATTGACCTAAGCTTTTAATTTTAAAATCAATTAGACATCAACCCTAGGAACTCGAGCTCAATAGGATAAGGAATCCTAAGAGTTGTACCAGATTAGGATAAGTTAATTTGACTGGTGTCTAGGAAAGTGGTTCAGGGATGATTGGGTCCGAAGGAAGGTGGTTTTTAATTGGTTCCGTTCGCTTACCTGGCCAAGCACAATTGGTGTCTAAGGCAAGCAACGAGGGGACTCCCACCGACCTTACACTTACCTGGCTAGTTGATTGGCTAATCCTACACTTGGAGGGCTTGAAGGTGACCTTAGCAGTTAGGAGCTGTCTACGTCTAGGATAACCCTTAGTCAGGATTGATTGACCAACTTGATTGCTAACCAACATCAAACCTAATTAAACCTAATTCTTCTCTTTCTTCTTAATTCTAGGACTCCTTAGGACCTCTTCTTTAAAACTCTTCTTTCTTTAAAAATAAAATAAAATAAAATAAAATAAAAATTAAATTAAACTAACTAAAAAAATATTTAAAATAATAATTAAATTAAATTAAATTAAATTAAAATTAATAAATAAAAAAATTAATTTATAATAAAATAAAAATATAAAAAAAATATTAAAATTTTTTTTTTGAACCACACATTAGGGTTACACTAATACATGCATGGTAGGAAATCACTTTTTCTGATTTAGTTGAACTTAATTGAATGGTTGATTCACATTAAACATAATAATCAAATGGCTAATATGAATCTAATAGTCCAAAAATTAGGTAAAGTTGACCTTCTTGCTCAGAAAATAAATCAACTCCTAACCCTAGGTCAACAATCTCCTGCACAATTCACATCATCTTCTAATTATCAGGAGAATTATTCAATCTGTGCTAGTCCAACCCATCATGTAAGTGAATATCCTATGACTGCACAGTTTCCACATTTTATTCAAGAACAAGTTCAAGCTACTCAAGGATACTCCAAATTGATTAATGACCCATTTTCAAATTCATATAATTTAGATCGGAGTAACTTTAATTTTTCTTGGACATCCCAACAGACTCAGGCTCAGACCTAAATTTTACTTGAGCAAAATTATCAAAATTATGCCTATAATAATGGTCAGCCTAGTCAGTTTAACCAGCCATCATATTATAATCAGCCTTCATACCCACCTCCTCAACAGACCAATCTAGCTTATGATAGATTTAACCAACTTCAATAATTAATTCTAACTCAACAGCAATCTATCGCCAGACTAGAAGCTCAAATAGGATAATTAGTTGAGTCTAACATGAGGAGAGAACTAGATCAACTATCGAACCTATCAATTTCAAACAACCCACCTAATGACTACCAACCACCTGGATTAAATTATCAATCTAATGTTTCATCTAAGAATCTCCAATTTGAGAATGCCAAAGTAATTCCTGAACTTAAAAGCTATAAGATTCTTATGGACCCATACCAAGACCAGGTGAGAGAGGCTAGTACTGATGCTAGCCAAAATAAAAATTTAGAGGAACTGGTTAGTACTGAGACTAACCACATAGAAGAACCCAAGCCAGAAATTAGTACTGATGCTAGTTCCAGTTTAAATGAGATAGAAATAAAGAAAAAGAGAATAGATGATTTATCCAAGACTTATAAACCTAATGTCCAATTCCCTTCAACCCTAGAAGCTGGTTCTTCTTATAAAAATCAAAAGGCATGTAATGAAATGTCAATGGAGTTGTTTAAGCAGGATCACATTAATTTACCTCCAGAATTAAAATCGCCTTTAGTCACCATTCCAGCACCCATTGAATCAAACTTAACTCCTAAAACTCCATTTATGAGCATTTTAGAAAAATAAATAGGAGAAATTCTTAATAAACATGGGTCTGAGAATGGAATCATAAATTATATCCCTAAAATTAACAAAGATTATATTAATAATAGAATTATAAATCATCTTTCTGAGATTGATAATCCAAAACCATTGGAATTTATTAATCCAATATTCGACATAGGATAGTCAGCTATATTGTGTCTAGCTGAAGACGGTAAATTTAGCGCTTATTGGGAGGCAACCCAATATTTAGTTTTTATCTAATTTTTCTTTTTAGTTTATTTTTTTTTAGGATAATTTGAATAAGTTGGAGGGAGAGCTCAAATTTTTAAAGGCATGTGCTGGACCAAAAAAAAAAAAAAATACTGAGTTAGGTGTATTCTTTCATGTTCTTTATTACATCCTTTATTTTTTCTTCTCCATTGAGGATAATGTCGATTAATTAAGGAGAGAGAAAAATAAAAATTTTAAAATTTTAAGTCCTCGAAAAAGTTAGTATTTAGTATTTAGATACCTGATTATGCTTATGAATCGAATTAAACTAAGCATTTTAAAAAGAAAATTGATACACAGATCAGAGAATCTGTGAGATATTGAGGAATCAAGTATTAAGAAAATTCAATAAAGAGTTAAGTCTAGAACATAAAAAAAATTTTTTGGAGTATTTCTAATTATTTCTACTAGCATCAAAGAAAAGTCTACTTTTTATAGGCTTGTGTAGGGTAACTATACGTTTGTTCATATAAAAATTTATTTTAATAAAATAGTTTCCAAGTACTTCTCACTGAGTAACCGGGCCTCTTTGCCTAAGCAAGCATTGAGTTTCACGTCAAAAGGTGGGAAGGGCAAAGAAGCTCGTTGTAAAGCTAGTCTTAACTCATAGCCTATTTGATTTGAGCTAGTAAGCTCGAGGGGTATTCTATACCTAGTGTCCTAAAGTCAACTGGTTTGGGAGTCATTGGCCCAAAACTCACTACATGGATCAAATAGAAAGCTTAAGGAGTTAAGACACTCAATAATGGTACAACATTAAAAAAAAAAAACATTGATTTCCCACCAAGTAATCGGGTCTCGTTGCCTAAGTAAGCAATGATATTCACGTCAAAAAGTGGGCAATGTGAAAATAAAAATTAATAAATGAAGGATGGAAGTAGCAATACACCTGCCTATATGAAAGTTTAGACAAATCAGAGATAAAAGTAGAATAATTTAGAAAAAGTTCTAAAAAATTTAATGTTCTTTACTTAATTTTTTATTGATAAGTATTAATACTCCAATGATATGTCTCATTTAAGCTCTACTGAATATCAATGGCCATTTTGAAAATTGCTTAGGTAAAATTCGAAACTCTAAAGTTAAAAGATATTTAAAACTAAATTCTTTCTTTACTCGAGGACGAGCAAAGCTTAAGTTGGGGGGTGTGATAAGCATCATAAATTCACTAATAAAAGTATTAATTTATTAATTAATTTATATTAATTTTTAATAATTATTAATCAATTTATATATAATTTTTAAAAAATTCATATTTTTATTAATTAAAAAATTAATTAAAAAATAATAAAAAATAGTAAAAAATAAAAAATAAAATTTTATTATCAATAGAAAGATCTCATTTTTCTGATCATAACAAAATAAATTTCAAGTAAAACAGAGCTAAAATGGAAAAGATATGAATTTTTAAAAATATAAAATAAATAAAAATTAAATAAAAAAGAAAATGGCTCAGCCGGCTCCGCAAGCCGAACCACCAAGCCAAGCCGAGCCACCAAGCCAAGCCAAGCCATCAAAGCTAACTTAGCCATTGAAGCCATCAGCCGGTCCACGATCCAGGCGTGGACCGCCAGCTCAGCAAAATCCGACGAATCAGAGCTTGCCACGTGGTGGACCTAGACCCCTAAAAGGTCTACATAAATTTATCGCGGCTCACAAGGATAATTCAGTCTTTTCACTCGGCAATAGAGGTGCTGATTGGTTGCGGTGTGTGGTGCGGCCGATCCATGCGGTCCATGGGAACAGTTATTGCACGATCGGACGGATGCGGTTGATTGCGGTTAGGATCGGACGGTCAGCATTTTTTTCGGTTGCCAATTTCACCCAGATCACCATCGAACGGTAGCACTCGATCCAAGCAACGATCCGATGGTCCAGAAAGCTCCCGATGGTGATCAAACTCTCAAGCGCGTGATTTGCGGCCAGATTTCCTCCATCAAGCATGATCCAACGGCCAGAATTTAATCCGACCCGATCTGAGTTGATCTGCATTCGATTTTGATGATTTTTGGACCGTTGGATTCCTATTGAATGGCTGGATTTTATCAGGTTTATCAGAGATGTATCAGAGCTATTTTAATTCAAATTTTATTCAAATTTTGATGATTACAAAGTTCATTAGTCCCACATTGCTTAGAAGCAAATTTTCCAACCCTCCTAGCTTTATAAAAAGGACCCCAGGCCTCCAAAAATCAATATCTTCGATCAAGGTGAAGCTTTGGTACAGGGCAAAGCCAAGCTATGGTTTCAAGACTGCTACGAAGCAATGGGTGCCGAGAAGAAGAGTCGAGCTTCTACACCATCTTTCTGCCAATGCCGATCCAAGATCAGAGATCAGGCTATTTTATTTTATTTTTTTCTTTTTAAATTTTATGTATTTAAATTCTAAAATTTTAATTAATAAAAATTTTATTTTTGCATTTTAATTTCTTACTTTTTATTGCAATTTAATTTCTGCACTTTAAATTATTGCTTTGCAAGTAGATGCTAAGATCTAACTAATAGATCTTAGTACCAAATTTAAATTTTTGCATCTTTTAATTTTTATTTTCAATTTTTCGACTTCACTTTTGATTCTAAAAATCCTTTTCTTCTTTTCTGTTCAAAAATCAAAGATTTCAAATCTAAAAATACTACCTTCCCTGTGGATTCGACCCGACTCACTGCTATCTATGCATTTTCAATGATTTTAAGAAGTCGGATTAAACTGATAAACACGGTGTCTTAACGACAACATCGCATTCCTATCAACCTTTCTCCATCAGCTCTCTGATCATGTGGTACCTCACATCAATATGCTTTGTGTGCGCATGATAGACTGGATTCTATGCCAACAATAGAGTACTCTAACTATCACTGAATAGTGTAACCTTGCTCTGCTCCACCCCCAACTCATCAATCAGCCTCATAAGCCAAAGGGCATTCTTTGCAGCCTCCGTTATCCCAATGTACTTGGCCTCTATGGTAGACAAGACCGTGATTGGCTGAAGGATTGATCTCCAAGACACTGGTTTACCATATACGCAAAAGAGGTATCCAGTAGTAGACCTCCTTGTATCAAGATCACCAGCATAATTTGCCTCAACAAACCCTTCCAGAGGACCTAAACCTTCACATATCTTCATAGATTGTTCTTCAAATCCTCCCAGCTGCCCACTAAATATCAAACCATAATCCCTTATTTTATGCAGATATCTCAATATCCATTTCAATGCTTTCCAGTGTTCCTTTCTAGGGTTAGCCATGTATCTACTAACCATGCTCACAGCATGTGCTATATCTGGTCTACAACACGCCATAGTGTACATCATACTGCCTACAATATTTGCATAAGAAACTCGTTCCATATACTTTCTCTCCTTTTTTGACTAGGAGCACTATAACTTGGAGAGAGATATAAGGCTCGATAATGACATCTCTATAGGTTTGGCTTTCTCCGTCCCAAATCTCTCTAGAACCTTCTGGACATACTTTTCCTGTGACAAATGGAGCACTCCTTTGCATCTATCTCTACAAATCTCCATTCCAAGGATTTTCTCAGCTAGACCCAAATCTTTCATCTTAAATTCAGATGATAATATTCTTTTCAACCTTTTCATAGCATCCATACTTCTACTGGCTATGAGCATATAATCTACATATAATAACAGAAAAATAACAAGTACAGGACATCTTTCTCATCTACATTCTTGATGTAGACACAATAATCATGTTCACATCTGCTGAAACCCGGGCTTAAGATAAAGCTATCAAACCTTCATTACCACTGACGAGAGGATTATTTCAAGCCATACAAAGACTTTTTGAGTAAACACACCTTTTCTTCCTATCCCATCTCCATGAAACCATCTAGCTACTTCATGTAGATTCTTTCCTCCAAAGTCTCATGAAGGAAGGCCGTCTTTACGTCCATCTATTCCAATTCCATGTTATGCTATGCCATCTAAATCATTCTAATTGCTCCCAAAATTCCACCAGTTGACACCTAGCAGTATATGATTGGCTAACCCATTAGAGCTGAATGCGAAACCTTTCTGTGGTGCAGCTACCTATGTGATTAAGTTCTTCTATCTTGAGCTCCGATCAGATTAGGGTTAAGTTTGACACTCGTCAAACCCTAGTTTCTATTTTCATATGATGTACATCATTTCCGGATTTTCAAGTCCGATGTTGAAAACCTTAAATCAGAAACTCTTTTCTATCTATTTCACTCTACCATGGCCATCTGAGCTTTCCGGACTTTGGATTCTCGGATGTCATCATGGACGTCTGCGCGTGCTAACCACCAGGATGATAGATTCCATCTTGCATGCAATCCACGTTCCTACAATGAACATGCTATTAGCCACATACACCTCAGTTTATCGATACATGGGAGACTGAGTATGGGTTAGTCCAAACTATAACACCCTTAGGTGAACTATCGATGCACTTCAGGTCAAAGAACCAGACACACCAATTGCCAGCGTCGAACGTTTTAACTCATTGATAAGAGGTAGACTTCCTAATGACCTACTCGAGATAAAGAAGATACACAAATCAGTTGCCCTCATTCTCTAACGAGCAATCTGTACTCTCTCGCCTTATCTTCCACACCATAGACTCAAGAGCTCATCTATAAAGAGAAGAGATTTGTACACCAATCCTTTAACAGATCAATCACCATTCCTCCATGGGGAGTGACCAGGCTGGGAGCATTTTATGAGTTAATTAAATGATTATTCAGTCTTTGAAATCTTTCAACTCTTGGAAAATATGAATTATCATTACCATTAACTAAAGGATGTATCATTAGCACTAAATACACATATAATGATAGAAATTAATCCATTTTATTAATTATTAGTCAAAATTATAAATTTTGCCCTAGAAGTGCATTCACGAGTGTCAGGCCAATTCTGATTTCTAGGAAGACACTATATCTAACATGACCATAGGGCTCATCTGGAACTAAGCAGAAGAGGTATGGATCCCAGCCCTGAAGAAGGAGGGCACAGATCTTTGTGAGCCATGTATTCTTGGCAAATAGTATAGAGGTGAAGTTTGCCAGACACAAAGCTTACCAAGCGCACAGGAAAGTGACTGATTTAGTGCACTCAGATTGTGAGGAAGACCAGCTCTATATCAGCTAGAGGTGGGGCAAAATACTTTATTTACTATTCATTTTGATTGATTTCTCAAGGAAGGTGTGGGATTTATTCTGATCAGAGAAAATCGAAGGTTATTGCTCGATTAGAGCCTGTGAGAAGCTAAAGTAGAGAAGGAGTCAGGAAGACAGTAAATGTTCTGAGAATCGGAACAATGGAGGGGAGTATACATAGCCTAGAGTTCAGGAGTACTAATGAGAAAAATTAGCATCAACATCATTGACAACGGTGAGGTGGACTTCCAATAGAATGATGTCGTTGAGAGGGTGAACCAGACACTTGGAAGCAAGAAGGCAGGGTTAGAGGCGGCAAACATTACTCCCAAAGTTTCTTTAGGGGTGATGCTCTAACTTTTTTCTATATTTCTTGTGAACAGGTCTCCTCATATAGCCTAATAGAGGCTCTCCAGAAGAGGTCTGGAGTTGGAAAGAGGTCGGAGCTTGGCCACCTGAAAGTCTTCGTTGCACAGCCTAATGCGCCGATCTGTGGACGCAACGAGAGGAGTAATTGGATCCAAAATTCTCAAAAGATGGACATTCAATAGGATATCCACAAGGGAGTCAAAGCGGGTACCTACTGTGGGACCTCTGCAGGGCATAGAAGTTAGGGATCAGTAGCGACGTTATCTTTGATGAGAATAGAATCTTCGAGAGGTCTGGGATAGATGAAAACTGTAGAACAAAGGTGAACATGGTGGCAGTTAGAGAATTGATGGCATGAGGTTACATCCACTTATAGAGTGTTCTCATTCACGGGAGTCGCGCGCAACAAAGTATTATCTCAGATCTACCAAAATCAGCATAGACGGGCCAATAGTTTAGATGGTGATTGTGAGGAGCAGCCACAGACATCAGGTAGAGATTGCCATTAGTAGTGGCTTTGCATGAAGCCCCAGCATCTATGGAGGAGACCCGATCAACATATGCATTGATGAGGTTATCTTCTAATGATACTCATCACTGCCTAATGGAGATTTAGAAGAATTTATGCATAGAAACCATAGAGAGTAAGATCACTGAATTTATGGATGCCAGGACCATGATGGTGGAGGAGATGGATCACTGAGAAGAATTCAGACATGACAGTTGGTGGATCTTGCTAGAGGGTGCTTGACCCATGGCTCAAAGTGGGTGCTTCACAAAAGAAAGAGCACCTTTCAGAACAGATGGGTCAGAATTTCAAAGCAGGGCTGAAGCAAAGAGAATTACTCATAAGAGAAGGGATGAACTACATTAGAAAATTTTTTTCTCCTATGGTACGTCATTCATCTATTTCAAGTTTTGCCATTCACTGGT